>CM060877.1:17457549-17985049 GCA_030737845.1 Acorus calamus | reverse complement strand
TCATCTTTATGTGGAATTTGAGACATGAAATTGTGAGAATTTCTTTACAGGCTAATATTAAATAGTGAAGAAAATTGGGAGGGCAATTTGTCTAACTTATTGCACATGATGTTGTTTTCTGGAATAACTTGGGTGATGAGAGATGAAAAGGCTTCCAAGAGGAAAATGAGCTACATAGACAATACATTTGGATGATACATTTAAGGCTTAATGCAATCACAATGGAGAATTTATAGTGTGCTTTAACAGAAATAGGAGATTTTTTGTGGAATAGGTGAATGGGTGTCTTTGAATGGATTTTTTGATTGAATTTAATGGGCGGAAATCCATGAGACAGTAGGAATAAATCATTTTTTCCTGCGCTGGAGTGTGTTTTATTGTGAATAAGCCTGTGATAATACATTTGTTCCTTTGTGAGCTAAAATATTTTGTGAAGATGAAAGTTTTAAAATCGGATTATTTAATCTCACTGAAAAGGATAAATCAGGATAGCTATCAAGAAAGAGAAATTTTCTATTGCTCTGTTGTTTTGGGGGTTGTTAAGAACCCTTATAAATCTATTGCTCATAGATGATTAAAACTAGGTCTGTAGCATATCATCAATAACTTTGAAGCACTCCACAACGTGTTAAATATTATCATACTCTCATTTTCTGCTAGACATAAAACAGTTGAACTGCTCATCTTTTAGACATGTAAATGATGCTTTTCTGATTGTGAACTCAAAAAAACCTTCATTCAGAGTTGGAGGCCATGTGCATTGAACCAAACATACCAAAATTTTATTGGGACATCGTGTATGCTGATTTGCATAATGTTTCTTGTTTGCTTTGAGTGTTTTGTAGCTTATTGACACATGGTTAAGTACTTAAGTAGCATTGACAGTGTCCCAACTCCCAAGATCCATATCATGTTTATAAATTCTATCATGTATGATTTAAATCCTACTATTTCATCTATTTAACACCCAGTATAGTCCACGACTTTAAAAGGATTCAAAAGATGGTTCATCAACACATGAATGACAGACTGACAGTGCTTATATTCTGGTTTGGTTGAATGACAGACTGGCATTGCTTATATTCTGGTTTGGTTTACAAATTCGACAAATTTTATGTCAGTTCTTTTAAGAATTAAGTGCTTAAATATAAAAGACAAATTTTATTTGGTTCAATACAGGTTGGATAAGGGGAACTAAACAAACGTCATGGTATGACATAGCACAAATATTTATTTATGAACTTGAAGTTTCTAAAAAGAGACGCAACTGTTCCTGGAAGAGGAAGAGTAATAGGAAAAGAAGAAATGGGGATAAGGGATAAAGAGGAAGGAAGAAGAGAGAAATTTTCTTAACGATTTTTTCTGTTAGACATAGAAGAGGAAGTTTCAACAATCGATGAAGATGGAGCCAATAGCTGGGAAAGCAGCAGCTGAGTGTCAAGGAAATTTTAAAACAAGTTAGAGGCAATTTATGGGCATTAAAAAAAGAGAAAAAACAGTTAAATGGTTTGTGCTTGCAGATCCATTGGCGGAGAAACTACGCCAGCAGAGGTAAAGCAGAGATTTCTTCTTGATTTGATCCCCATCAGCAAACCTATTGGAAATAATTCTGAATGTGACATGTTCTTTTCCTATGATAGGCTTGTAGAAGAAGCAGATTACAAGTCAACTACAGAACTTTTTGTGAAGAAGGGTGATGAGAAGACATTAGACAATTTCATTCCCAAGTCAGAGAGCGATTTGTAATCTGCTGAGCTCATCTCTCACAAACTTCATCCATATGAGGTATGGAATTATTGCCTATGAGGTTTATGGAACCTTCAGTTGGAAGTTTTGTTGTTGGTATAATGATTTGATGTCAATTCTTTTGTATTTTACCTTCCACGTCCAGAAAAGCTTTCATTACATTGGCCTCCTTAAAGCAGTGATGAGACTTTCTACGACTGCATTGAAAGCAGCTGATGCAAAAGAGGTGGCCTCTCTTCTGTTACTGCAATTGCGAATGAAAAGCTGAAGGCAGAGAAAGAAGCTTTTGACAGGCTAGGATATTGCGGCTGTAGTCACATTGGTGTGGTGGATAGTGAGAAGCAACCCCATGGGGGATGAGTGTTCGAGTCCGAGTCTTGAGTGATTTGTTTAATAACTTATAAGAAGATTAGGGTGATTTCTGTTGTTGGTGGATGGTCTCTCTTGTGGTGCTTGTGTTAGCCAGACATGGTGAAGTATATTGTTGTGGAATGCTTTTTTCATACTTCGATTATTTGGACACCGTTTGCTTCAACAGTATGAGTTATGTTTGAACAGTGTGAATGGTTGTGCCCTGTAAAGGATCAAGAAAATTGAGGATGGATGGATGGTCCACCAACTGCTGGTTTCTATTCATATTGATTGGGCCAACGTGTTCCATTCCAACATGACATCCACCTAACAATCAGATTTTTATTTGTTAACCATAAAAAAATTTATCTTTCTTGATAGCTATCCTGATTTATCCTTTTCAGTGAGATTAAATAATCCTATTTTAAAACTTTCATCTTCACAAAATATTTTAGCTCACAAAGGAACAAATGAGAACAAACTGGCAAACATAATAAGATAAAAGTAGCCATTAAATCACTGTCTGATAAAAAAAAGATTTATCAATGTATTATTCCTACTGTCTGATACACTCACTTTCATTTCATATTCAGGTGTGCTGATTCAAATCTCTTGTTTGAATACAAGAGTTTATACATGAACAAATTCTGATTATTCAAAAAATGATCATGAAAGGCAGCATATTTCAAATACTCATGAAAGGAATCTGCAAATTATCTCAAACAGAAATCCAGATAAACATCATTGTCACTGCAAGATTGGTCACCAATCCATCCATTGAAGATCTCATTAACATTCATTCTCTACAAAAATCATAACCCTAAGAAAAAAACAACAATGAGAACTGGGCAACTCCTCCTTTGTAAAACCAAACCAGAAAACTCCACATCAAACCTACACCTAAACCAATGTAAAACCAACCCAAAACTTCAACCAACCTGAATGAGAGTGGTTTCATGGCAGTCAGATAACCTCAACTTCTGTACCAGAACAAACTAACACCTTAACCACAAGAAAGTAAAGTACAAAAAAAAAAAAAACACAATGAGAACTTGAGCAATAGGGAAAATCATTGAGTACCTGAAGAGTTCAAATTAAAAATGCATTTCAAATTTTGCAACAAATAAAATCATCAAAATAATCTAACACATAAAGGCTCTATAAAATATTAGAATGTTCTAAAAAGGAAGGCACAAACAAACCTCTACAAAATCAATCATCCATTACATTCATCAAGTTCTACCTTTGCTAAAAATAAAAAAGTTTATTTGATCGACCATTACATCCATCAAGTTGAACTTCTGAACCACACTACATGTGCACCACTTCCATAACCTCATTCAACCCTCTTGTTTGAATACAAGAGCTTATAAACTATAACAAATGTTATAATAAATTCACTTACATCACTTGTCAAGATAAAGCCTATAACAAATGTTACAAATGCAGAACGTCTTTCTCCCAGAACATATGGATCATTTTTCCACCAATTCATCTCTTCAACATCTTGAGAGGAGTTGTGGGTTGATCCATCAATACCAGGTCAACCTGCATCATAGAATGCATATGCTCACATAAATACAAGAAAACTTAACATTTTATCAGAAAAATTAAAAGTCTACATCCATGCCACCCATATATTTCTGAATCTGAGAATTTGTAGAAGTTTGTGTTTCATTATATGCGATAGATTCATTTGATTGTTTTGTTATAGCATGAAATGATCCAAGCACTAAATATAAGTAGGTCCATGATGGAGAAAGAATTTGGTGTAGCAAGGATGGAGAAAGAATTAATCACTCAGAAAAGTGAAGGACTCCTCTAACAGTGGACGATCATGGACTCTTTAGATGATGGAGAAAGAATTGATAATGAAGGCACAACAATAGATTGATGCAACATCATTTACAGAAGCACAAAATAGATTATTTAAACAATCTTACATGCAACATCATTTACAGTAAACCATCATATTACTTTGAATAATGCATCCAGTGCTGCTTTATATGGCAATAATCAGTAAGATAATCAGGTTAGGTCCATGTCAGATTATATCATGTGTAATTGCTTAATCCTACTGACAATGACAAATCTATGAGACTTGAACTAACTCTGCCTAGGCGCAGAACTGGAGCACATGTGGGATCCTAAATCAGGTCTAATAATTACACAAGATGGGGCTTAATCACAATAAAACACACTCCAGCGCAGGTAAAAATAATTTATTCCCACTGTCTCTTGGATTTCCGCCCATTAAATTCAACCAAAAAATCCATTCAAAGACACCCATTCACCTATTCCACAAAAAATCTCCCATTTTTGTTAAAGCACACTGTAAATTCTCCATTGTGATTGCATTAAGCCTTAAATGTATCATCTAAATGTATTGTCTATGTAGCTCATTTTCCTCTTGGAAGCCTTTTCATCTCTCATCACCCAAGTTATTCCAGAAAACAACATCATGTGCAATAAGTTAGATAAATTGCCCTCCCACAATTTTTTTCACTCTTTAGTATTAGCCTGTAAAGAAATTCTCACAATTTCATGTCTCAAACTCCACATAAAGATGAAAATAAAGATAAAAAAAACTCTTGTTTTGAAACAAATCTGAAAAAAACACATATAAAACCCTAGATTTTAAAACCTACAAATACAAATCTGAAATCTAAAACCAACATATACATCAACACAAACCTATTGGAAAAAAAATCTGAAAAAATAGATCTGATAACAAATCAGATAAATCCAAGAGGATTAGTACATACAAAAATAAAAAAGAAAAAAAAACTTACAAGGCAGGGGCTGGTGGCTGCAGATGAAGGTGGGGGTGTCGATGCAAGGTGGTGGTGGTGGATGGTGGTCGGAAGGGGTGTTGGCCGCAGCAGAGGTGGTGGCGGAGGGTGGTGGCGGCCGCAGCAGAGATGGCTGCAAAGGGAGGTTGGGGTGCGGGGGTGGCTTGTGCAGCAAATGGTGGTGACCGAGGGGAGGGGGGTCGCAGGGGGTGCTGCAGCGGGTGGTGGTCTCGCAGTGGATCTTTAGAGAGATGAGAGAGATCAGAGAGGGTTCAAAAAAATTTCAGATCCCCACCAAAGACGAGAGAGAGAGAGAGACAGAGAGAGTGCAATCGAGAGAGGGGTTTTTTTTTTTTGGTTCACCGATGTACCCGGTTCAGTGGTTTTTGAAACTTTTGATCTACACCATACGATGCGCTGGACCAAGATCGGACGGCTCTTAATTAAGCCGCATATGCCTCACCGCCTCACCCAATCATATATATATATATATATAGGGAGCCGATTAGGTGCGGTTTACGGTCGGTGCGGTGCGCGATCACGGGCCGTCGATCACGGGTCCATCGCATCGGACGGTCGGGTGCGATTCACGTCGACCGTTGGATGCGATGGACCCGCGATCGGACGGTCCACGTCGTAAACCGCACCGACCGCATACCGCACGTAATCGCTATATTATATATATATATATATATATAGGGGGCCGATTAGGTGCGGCGACGGCAGGTGCGGCGTCGATCGTGGGCCGTCGATCACGGGTCCATCGCATCGGACGGTCGGGTGCGATTCACGTCGACCGTTGGATGCGATGGACCCGCGATCGGACGGCCCACGTCGCACACCACACCTAATCGTCGGCATATATATATATATATATATATATATATATATATATATATATATATATATATATATATATATATATATATATATATATATATACACTTCCGATTACATGCGGTCGTCGATCACGGGTCCATCGCATCGGACGATCGGGTGCGAATCACGTCGACCGTTGGATGCGATGGACCCGCGATCGGACGGCCCACGATCACGACCGCACAACCGCATATATATATAGATTTCCGATAATATGCGGTCGGTCCGGTCGTGCGGATTCGACGTGAGTCGTCCGATCGCGGGTCCATCGCATCCAACGGTCGAGATGAATCGCCCCCGACCGTCTGATGCGATGGACCCGCGATGGACCCGTGATCGACGGCCCGTGGTCGACGCCGCACGACCCGCACCTAATCACTCCTCTATATATATATATATATATATATATATATATATATATATATATATATATATATATATATATATATATATACATATATATATATGTATATACATATATATATATATATAGTCGTGATATTATACGGTTGTGCGGTCGTGCGGTCGCGATTCACGGACCGTCGATCACGGGTTCATCGCATCGGACGGTCGGGTGCGATTCACGTCGACCGTTGGATGCGATGGACCCGCGATCGGACGACGCACGTCGAATCCACACGACCGCACCGACCGCATATTATCGGAAATCTATATATATATATATATATATATATATATATATATATATATATATATATATATATATATATATATAGGGAGCCGATTAGGTGCGGTTTACGGTCGGTGCGGTGCGCGATCACGGGCCGTCGATCACGGGTCCATCGCATCGGACGGTCGGGTGCGATTCACGTCGACCGTTGGATGCGATGGACCCGCGATCGGACGGTCCACGTCGTAAACCGCACCGACCGCATACCGCACGTAATCGCGACCATATATATATATATACACGCTCGCGATTAGGTGCGGCGAACGGCAGGTGCGGCCGCGACGTGGGCCGTCCGATCGCGGGTCCATCGCATCCCACGGTCGATGTAAATCGCACCCGACCGTCCTATGCGATGGACCCGTGATCGACGGCCCGTGATCGCTGCCGCACCCGCCGTTCGCCTTTTAAGGGAAAATCCACATAACCTCCTATAATTTATCTAATATCCATACAGCCCCCCTTTTTTAAATAAAAAAAATTCAAATAACACCTTTCGAATTCTGTTTCCATCCATATAAACCCCCAAGTTAGAAAACCGTTTAATATTTAGCTAATACTCCGCCCAGTTAACTCAGATTCCTAAAACACAATGTAATTAAGTCCCCGTAAAGTGTTTAAAATATAAATTGAACCCCTGAAAATGACTAATTTGCCTTTCTTCACAAATAACCATCATTCTTTTACTAAAAACATGCCATAACATTCATAATCTACGTATAAGATTACTTTGAACGTGACATTGCATTTTGATTTGTTGGCTTTTTACTCTCTCTTACACAAAAGCACTACGGTAACCACCATGTAATGATATTGTATGCGCATACGCACGTATTATTAATCATATTTTAATACTGAAATTTTTTAATGACTTATAAATTCTAATGGAACAAAAACTCTATATTAGTTAGACGTGAATAGTTTTTCCTTCCACACAAAAGAGCCTACCTCGAAGAGTGGTATGAAAGCATTAATACAAAATAAAATTGTTTAGCAGATAATCCAACTGATTCATGTGACCTCAAATTTAATTAATTGTGAAATATCATTAATTTAAGGAAATAATAAACAGTTTGTGAGATTTTATTTAAGCAATCCATTTGTTACAAAAAAAAATAACAATACAGTTATATGAAAGTATGACACGGTTCATGTAAATTATTTCTTACTCTCTCATCAAATGATCAATGCAACCATAATATTTAATAACTAATATTCAATAATATTTTTTACACTAATAATCAATAAATTGATTTAAATCTTTTTATCAGAAGTCAGAATCCCCTATTGAAGGGAGAGAGAGAAAATCAAGAATAGGCGGATACATTTGATGCGTGAAATGAATAAGGATTTATGAAAAATTACAGAATAATTAGTTTTCTGATCATCAATGTGAAGTACCAGATGCGAATATATATGGTTGTAAATATGAAAATGAAAATTGAAAACACAGTAAAGACTTGCCATCAATAACTTTGTGGGCTCAATGGATCTTATTCTATTTGTAATT
Organism: Acorus calamus; assembly: GCA_030737845.1. Classification (NCBI taxonomy): domain Eukaryota; kingdom Viridiplantae; phylum Streptophyta; class Magnoliopsida; order Acorales; family Acoraceae; genus Acorus; species Acorus calamus. Next base: position 17,977,083 of record CM060877.1, on the reverse strand, counting down.
TTTGCATTTATTTAACGAGACTAAAATATTTTTTTATAATTTTATTGTTATTTTAATAGTCTCAAAAAACATTGGATGAAATTTCATGAAATTTAAAGTTTGGAAAGTCATGTTTTGATATTAGGGACCTGATTATAAATCTAAATAACTGAATGAGGGACCTATTTGTAACATGGCTATGGATCTGGTTGTGAAACATGTAAAACTTGGGGGTAGTTCTGCAAATTGCCCATAACAAGATAAAATTAGCCGCATGTTTTTAGGGACCTGGTTATAACTATGAGGGACCGGTTTATAACAAATGTGGAGGGTGATTTCTAGTTCTCCTCCACTAGGCCGGACCCTGGAGGTGATCCGGGCTTTGATTGCAGGATCCGAGATGGAATGGATACAGCTTCCCTTCGAGGTTGACTCCAATGACGAAATCCTGGTTCTGTCTCCTACCTTGGGCGCCTACAACTCACACCAGTATAATGCCGGCTAACGCCCCTCCGACGCTCAAATCAATCCACACAGTCGGTGAAATCCCACTTGGGTCTTAGGATATTTTCTTTTAGGAGGAGTGAGAGTCTATGTGTGTTTTTTTCATACCTCTTGGAGACGATGATGTCTCACCCTTTATATCCGATGAGGGTGTGCCGTCTTCGCTCATGGGAGTGAAGTTATCATGTCTACGGACGGAATCGTCCAGTTGGCATCGGGATCGACCACCACGTACGATCTTGCAGCATAACCGTCTCCTGACAGTCATCCGCTGCTGTGATGTTAGAGGATATTCTCTGCAGTTGTCACTATCTTTACAAAATGGACATGTAGGCATTCCTCTTCAACCAGGCCTGGCTCTTCGGTCGAACCAAGTCAAGATAGATGAGCCCATGCCTTCTGGTCATCCCTACTCAGGTCAGACGAACGGTCGATCTTTCTCGGTCTGGTCGGGCCATCACTAATGTCCGACTAGCCTCTTGTGGGCTTCCCAGGGCAGATGTCTCCGTCCTTCCTTCTCGGCCCATTGGGCCAAACAACTTCTATCCTATTGAAGGTCCACTAATCAGTCGCCTCGTGTGGAACAATGGAATTACATGGGCCAACCCATCTCGCGGGCTATTCCTGTCTTCCCCAGTTATTCGCGTATAACTTTGTTCCCAATTCTTGCATAAATTTGGTCTTCATCAATAAATATAGGAGTCTGGTTATAAAACTGATGGAATTTGGAGGTCGATCTGCAAATACACAAGGAAAGGACAAAATGGTTCGCCATTTTTTGTCTTTTTTGCCTCTATTCTTCGCGCTTCATACATGGATAACACATTACCTTATCCACCGTTAAAACATCAAACACAATCCACTTAACATAGAAAAAGGGGAAAATAAGATTTATGGATCGATTACATTTTGGGCTTGGGTTCGTCAGGAGGCGTCGAACTTGTAGTTCTTGTCGATGGCGTCCTAGGTACAACTGAGACCCTTGGGGATGACGACAAGGTCTCCAGCCCCGAACTAGCTCGATGAAGTCGGTCGTCGATCCTTTCATGTAGGCCTTCACTTTATCATGTCGAATGTCATCAGGAACTTCCCTTGTGGATGGAGCTTGCACGATGGAAGAGGAGGCCGAGAGAGTGACAGCTGAAAAAATGAGTATGTTAGGTTTGTATTTAAGCAAGGGTAAAAGGGTAATTAAGTATCTATAGTCAGATGAAGGTAACCCATTAGTTACATAGATTGACAAGAGTTTATCTGGATTTAAATGGAGTTTGAAGGGTGTTATTTGAATTTCACAAAAAGACTGGAGGTTACGTGGATAACTGATAGATTCTAAGGGGTAATATGCAATTTTTTTCCTATTTTTAAATGTTCATATATTAGAAACCTACCACCATATTAATTAACTATGTTGCTTGCAATTATAAAAGCCTTTTCTTGTCGCGTGTTCTAATAATAGTCCCGCCCGGCTTGCCCGAGTGGTCAGGGACATCACTCCTCTCGCGGAGGACCTGGTTTCAAGCCTCTATGGCTGTCAAACATTTAGCCCATGTTTGGTTGGAGAATAAAATGAGTATAAAGTGGTATAGGAAAGGATAAAGCAAAAAAATGTGTTTGGATGAGTGGTATAACATGGTATAGGTATGCCAGAATAAACTAGAATAAAGTGGTATAGAAATTCTAACCAACCTCTGGAATTAAAGTTATTCAAGGTTATTCCACCCAAAGAATAAGTGGGCCCACTGTCAAATCAACTGTCATCACCTCTTATAAATCACTTGTCAAATCAACTATCATTACTTTTTTACCTTTTATAAATCTTTATCCATACTTTATTCACATTTTACCCAAACAACAAAAAATTTATTCTTATGTTTTCCAACGAGAATAATTCAAAACACAACCAAACACAAAATCATTTTATCCTTATTTATACTAGAATAATCATAAACATCAGAATAATTTAATTCTCGAACCAAACATGGGCTTAGAAAACAAAGCCCTAAGCTTGGCTTATGGGCTTTAATGCCGAGTTCAGTCTATAGGCCTTTGTTGGCCCAGTCTATAATAGTAAAAGGAAAATGTTATACTCAGTCGGTTTTCTCAGTTCTAAATGCAGACCCCACGTAGGATCCGACGTGGCGAGGGCGGGGTGACGTGGAATCATTCGGCGGGCCCGGCTCGGTTTTGAAAATTTTGAATTTCAAAATTCCTCGATAACTACGGACTGACAACCGATTGACAGTCATTAAATGTTTTAACATTTTTTTAAATAAAAAACGATTCACCGACTGACTTGAATTGACAGGCATTAAAGGATTGTAACATTTTTAAAATAAAATAATGGAGCACTGACATTGATTTGACAGCTTGAGTAGATGTTTGTAGGCACCGATGTGGAGTCTGAAAAAGCTGTGCATACTCTTTCGGATGTGGTATATACTCCAGTTATCTGGTATATACCACGAAACACAAATGTAACTGGTGTGACTATCGAGGACAAGCTGACGATAAGATCTGACAAAAAGCTTTCGACTTTCAGCATATTTTATTACAACTTTGTTCTCTCTCCTCTTACCTTCAGAAGACTCACATACTCTCTTTGAGCAACCATTTCGTCTTTCACAAAATGAAATCTCTCTCTCTCACTCACTCACTCACTCTCTCTCTCTTTTCCTTTCGCCTCCCTCACTCACCCTCTGATATCATCGATATGGCTTACTATCAGCGTCTGCAAGTGTGGTATTTCACTATTGTCTTCACCGTTTTGCCAGTGTGGTACCTCTGTTGCGTCTTCACTGTCTTTGAAGCATGGATCTTATGCGTCTTCACCATTGTCTCCCTTTTGATTGTTGCTTCCTTATTTTCTTTTGTTAGCATATGACTTCATAAATTATGTTGTTCAGATATGCTTGTTTTCCTTATTTTCTTTAGTTAGCATATGGTTTTGTTTCATAAATTATGTTTTTGTAGATATTCTTTTTTTTTTTAGCATATGATTTCATTATTCATTTTCACGGAGATTCTTTAATTTCTTTTGTAAGCATATGGCTTCATAAATTATGTTTTTACATATATGTTTATTTTTCTTATTTTCTTTAGTTAGCATATGGTTTTGTTTCATAGATTATGTTTTTGTAGATATTCTTTTTTTTTAGCATATGGTTTCATTATTCATTTTCCACAGAGATTCTTTATTTTCTTATTTTATTTTGGTAGCAGATGGTTTCAAAAAGGTATTTTTCACAAAGATTATTGTTTTCCTTATTTTCTCATGTTAGTATTGGAGATTGATTTGACAACGTGTATGTGATTCTCGATGCGGGTATGCGGACTTGGACAAAAAGGTCAAACCGGTAACAAGTAAGAGAACTCCAGAGAATGTGGAAATGAAGAAAGTTGGTACAGGTATATACATTTATAAAGTGGTATATACATTTGCTAAAGTGGTATATACATATCAGAAATTGTCATATGATGGGCATTTATGTCTTAATAGGGAAATCAGTTAGATCAATTGAGAGGGTGTTTCAGTTTGTTGGAAGGGGTATCAAGTCAACAAAAACCAAGGTATAACAAGCAGAGGAAGTACCCGAAGAGCATGCTATAGAGGAACAGGTCAAAGGGCATGAGATAGAGGAAGCGCCCGAAGAGCAAGCGGCAGAGGAAGCGGTGAAAGGATGCCACTGGATTGCATGTAGGATACTAGATATTCATAGCTATTTGAGCACCAAAGAAGATACAACACATATGCGTGCTTTGATAACTGCATGATTCATGGGTGATGAACATTGTGCAATGTATAATGGGACAAGTTTGTTATAGATTTTGAATGGTGTAAAGTTGTCATGTTTTGGTTTAAAACATTTGGTTATGACGTTTGGTTGTGATATATGGTTATTTTGTGATGTGTGTGGAGTTGTTTGTTGGGTTGGTATATGACAAGATATATTTGGTATATGCTAAGTAATATTCTATATATGCCTTATGTTAGTATTTGTGTTTGTTGATTTTTTTATGCTGATGTATGTTTTCTGAATTGCGTTATTATTGACTGATTGTACATAACTGTGTTTGGTTGGATTGTTATATGCTAAGGAAGATAGGTATATGCATGTGTCTATTGATTTGTTACATGCTAAAGAGGATCGATATATGCCAGGTTCAGTTTAGTACGTGTGTGAACTCACTGGTGTAACCTTAGTATGTATATGCAATTAACATGAATAAAAAGCGATCAATGAAACAAAATATTCGATTCTTATAAATAACCTTATTTTCTATATGGAAGTAACACGAATAATAAGCGATCAATGAAATAAAATATTCACTTATAAATAACCAAATTGTTGGCATTCTACATCTGTGATGCCATCCACATGTCAAAATCTTCATCTAGCATATAATTACCGCTGGATTTATGGCTGATGAATTTTGTCAACAACAGACCGCATATATGGCTTATATGCGTGTTATGATTACCGCTGGATTTATGGCTAATGAATTTTGTCAACAACAGACCGCATTTGAAAGCCTAAGAAAGCACCTCACAATTACACACAAGACTATCATTGATATTTACTTTAATATCAAATCCGAGCATATTCTTTTTATCCAAGGCAGAACAACTTTATATAGAATTCTTTTTATAATCTCAACTCTCAAGTACTTTATTTGTCATCCAATGAGTTATATACCTCCTTATATAAGTATATACCGCCTTAGATCAGGTATATATTTCATTAATTTTTATTATCCTCTAATAACAAAAAAGATCCAATGGAATGACAAAACTCATGTATCACACGCAAATTCAAACAACAAGAACGCCAACACGCAAAAAAAAAATAAACACTGATCACAATCATAGTAAAAAAAATTTAACTTCATTTGTCAAAAAAATAGTAACACATCTACAAAAGACTCATCATAGCCTCAATCAATTTGAATCATCCTCTTCACCACCATTAGTTAGAGCAGCGACGAGGTCTCTCAGAGAACCCTAGATGGGGAGCTCCAATAGAGACCGCGTCACCCTCAACTCCTTCTCCACCACCAATGTCTCCGCCACGTCCAACAAGTTCTCCATCTCCTCAATCAACGCCACTTGCGCATCCACCTACAACAAACAAATGCATCATTAACACCGACAATTCTACTCACGCATTTCATCAAACAAGTTGTGATCACCATCTGCAACAAAAGCTCATCGATGGATAGTAGTCTGATGACGCTCAACATCGTCGGATCGGACTGCGGGGTTGAGGGGATCTTAGATTTCATGTTGACGAGTGTCGAAACGGACGGCGGTGGGGGCGGCACAATCGAGCTCCTTGTGGTACCTCTCTATCACCCCCTTCAGTGATACCTCTCTATCACCATCTTCAATGGTTGGTCTATGGTTGTTGTTATTGATGAGAGAGAGCGATAGAGAGGAGAAACATAAACAATAAATGAAAATAAAAAAAAGATGGCAATGAAAATGTTAAAAAACAGGGTTACAACAAAAAAAAGTGGCGGCAATTTTTGGGGGGAAATTTTTGGTGATTTGTTTTCATGAGCTGACGTGGCATTTAAAAAAAAATTCCACGTGTACAATCCTACGTGGGGTCTGTAAAAATGTTGGTAATGTAAACTGAGTGTAACAGCACTCATAGTAAAAACAGGATGGGACCTTGTAACCCTCTGGACCTTTATACTAAAAAAAAAAAAAAAAAAAAAAACCAACAACAATGTGTTCTAAGAGTAGAAGGCACCACATCCTAATTTATTTTTTCTTTTCAAAACCACATCATTACCTCTATTTATTTTATCCGCTTTTTCTTACATACATAAAAAGAAAGGAAAATGACACGTCCATGTCTTTTCTAATCTAATTTGTGATTTTTTAAAACATGTATTTAACTAATAATTATATTCTCATAAAAGATGATATTCTTACTCATACCAATTGAATATATATTTTTTTATAATAAAAGATATGTTGAGATAATAGAATGGGGGCGTTTATTTCCACCCCTATTTTATTCAACCCACCTCTTTAAATTGATAATCTATATTTTTTTATGGGGAGGAATGATTCCTCCCCATATAAAAAATTAGGGGTCGACAACGGGCCGTTAGGGCCGGCCCGTTGATACAGGGCCCAGGCCCGCGGGCCCACTTGGCCAGCAGGCCCTCGACCAAAAATAGGGCCTAGGCCCTGCCCACGGGCCCGGGCCTGAACGGGCCTCACGGGCCGAACCTGGGTTCGGCAAATTCTAAGCATTTTTTTTTTATTTTAAGTTGTTCATTTGTATATAATATTAAAATAACACAAAATTTAAAGTATAATGTTAAAAAAATATTTATATCTATAGAATTTTTAAAATAAAAATATTAAATGAATTAATTACTTGAAAAATGAATAACTACACATACTTAACTAGGTTGACACATACATAAATGTTAATAATTTGAATAATTCAATTATAATTCAAATAAAAATTACATATTACTCATTTATTGGATTGCACCCCATGGGCCTACGGGCCGGGCTTGCGGGCCAGTCTGAACGAGTACAGTTCGAGCGGGCCTGCTGGCCGGGCCCGGGCCCCAGAACCAGGCCAAGCCCGGCCCGCCCTGAAAACGGGCCCGGGCCGGGCTTTCGGGCCTCGGGCCTGTCGGAGACCCCTAGAGGAATCCACCCCGTAGAACCTAACCATTCTCGCCCAACCCCCCACCCCATGGACAACTACCTCCTCGATTGCGGCGCATCTCCCGCTCCAACCCCCATGTGAGAACAGCTGGTGCTATTCTGTGAGAACAGCTGGTCCTGTTGATTCATCTAGCTATGGGAACAGCTAGTGCACTTTTCATCTTTGTATTATTGCAATAATTGTTCTTTCTATTCTTGTAATATTTGTTATAATTGCTACATGATTCATGGGATTGATTTCCTCAATCCATGGGATTGTAAGAGGATTGTAAACCTCTATATAAAGAGAGGAAAACAATGAATGAATATTAAGCCTTTCCACCATTCTTTTGTGCATCTTTACATGGTATCAGAGCACTGCAATTTTTTTCTGATCCTAATATTTTCTCTGCAAATCATGGCTTCCTCTGCAAATCTCTCTTCTTCCCCTAGCCTTTCCTCTGCCTCCACAACCACCGAAAGTGTTGGGTGCCCCTCATTTCCGGTTGTGAAGGCAATACGTCAAGAAGTGACAATCAAGCTCCAATCTACATGTTCTGGTGTGAACTATTTTCCTTGAAAAACTCAAGTGCTCCCTGTGCTCCATTAGCATGGACTCCTTGGTTTCATCGACGGCACCACAACATGTCTCGCTGAAAAAGATGACTCTTCGGCCTTCCTCTAATGGATCTGTTTGGATCAGATGGTGATGGCCTGGCTCATTAACTCCCTGTCGGAGTCAGCCGTCACACAAGTGGCCATGTGCAAGACTTCAGCAGAGGTGTGGCGCGCACTCGAGGTGCTCTATGGCACTCTTACGTGCTCTCGCATTCAACAAGTAAAGTCTGAGCTCCTCTCTCTTTCAAAGGGCTCTCTCTCTATCTCTGAATATGTTCATCAGGCTAAAGCACTTGCTCAAACAATCGTGAGTGCGGGCAAACCTGTTGATGATGATGACCTTATCATGTGGATCCTTCATGGCCTTTGGTTAGAGTTTGATCCAATCGTTGCAACTGTTAACCTCTCATGAGATCCCCCGACAGTTGATGAGGTCATCGCTCTACTCTACGACTTTGAGCTCCGTTTCCATGCAACTTGTCCATCTATGGAGCCACCCACTGCCATGTACACCGCAAGGGGGCGTGGTCGTTCTAACTTTGGAGGTCATCACTCTCGTGGGCGTGGGCACTTAGGAGGCAAATGTGGTCGCCCCATCACTATTGGACAGCAAACAGCTCCTCGAGGTGGTCGTGGCTCTCAGAACCGAAGGGGTCACGGACCACAAGGCGGGGATTCTTCCAACGTGGTGTGCTATAGGTGCGGACACCCGTACCACAAGGCAAATAATTGCTTCGCACCTGACTCAACCATCAATGATCTTATCCAATCATTCGCTACCATGCACATTTCTGATCAGAATGATGCAGCCTGATACCCGGACACAGGTGCCACCAACCACATGACTGCTGAAACTTCTAAGGTTGAAGGTATGCTTCCCTATTCTAGAGTTGATTCCGTCATGGTAGGAAAAGGAGACGGTCTCTCTATTTCTCATATGGGTCACCTCACAATAACTAATACTGCCTTACATCTTGATCGTGTTCTTGTTGTACCCAAACTGAAGAAAAATTTACAAAGTGTCTCTCAGTTCACAAAGGATAATGACTGTTGTTTTATCTTCTATCCATGGGACTTCGTCATCAAGAACTTGAAGACCGGGCAAACAATATTGGAAGGACCTATGCATGGCGGTCTCTATCTAATTGGAGTTGGTGATCTTCTTTCTATAACTGATTTCTTCTCCAATAAAATAGACGGTGATACGTGGCATGCTCGTTTAGGCCACCCATCGTTTCATTTAATGAAATCTATGTATACATCATTAGATTGTTCCAATCGGGCAAATAAAACTGTTTGTAAAAGCTATCAGCTTGGTAAATCCTCCAAATTTTCATTTTCCAGAAGAGAAACTTATTCAAATCAAGTGCTGCATACTTTACATAGTGATGTTTGGGGTCCCGCTCCAACTCCTTCTATTGATTGTTTTCTATTTTATCTCATTATAGTCGATGAATGTTCTCGGTTCACCTGGTACTTCTCTCTTCGTCGCAAAGCTGAAGTCTGCCTACTGTTTATTCAGTTCATTACTCTCATGGAAAATAAATTGGACACCCGGGTCAAAATTGTCCAAACTGATACTGGGGACAAGTACACCGGTCATCGTCTGCGTGATTATTTTGCAAGCCGTGGTATTTCTCTCTTATTTTCTTGTCCAGGGACTTCGGAACAAAATGGTCTTGCCGAACGCAAACATCGACATGTGGTCGAGACAGGGCTCACTATGATGGCACATGGGTCTCAACCTCAACCATTTTGGCACCATGCTTTTGTTACTGCTGTCTACCTCATCAACAGGTTACCTTCCAAATCCCTATGAGGGTGCACACCATTCAAGGTTCTGTTCGGTTCATGTCCAACTTACGCTCACTTGCGTACTCTTGAATGTGCTTGTTTTTCTCTTTTGGCACCATTTGGTAAGGGCAAGCTTGACTTCAAATCTCTGGAATGCATCTTCATCGGTTATAGTGGACAACACAAAGGTTATCGTTGTCTTGATCTGTCAACTAGCAAGCTCTATTTATCTCGTCATGTCACCTTTGATGAAAGTTCCTTCCCTCTCGCTCGGACTGCACCAACCTCATCGAGTTCCTCTAAGCTATTTTAGGTTCGCAATTTCCCCACCAGCATTTATCAACAGCTTATGGAGTTCCCATCTACATCCTCTTCTGTTCAGCTGCCCTCGCATCCTGTTGTGCCGCGTCCCACCCAGGTTGCACCTCTGCATCCTGTACATGAGTCCACTATTGAATCATCCATTGAGCTCTCTCTACCTTCCAGGCCAGGGCTCTTATTAGTGCAGCGACCCCGCAGCCGTCGATCTCCTAGAGTTCCCATGTAGAAGTCTACTCCGGCCATGCCCGGTATTATGACTATCCCGACTTCTGCCGCCATTGCCCCTTCCTCATCTGATGTTGCTGAAATCAATTTCTCTGGCCATCCGATGGTCACTCGCTCCCACGATGTTACTCGTCGACCGAAGGTATTGATAGCTTCTCGATATCCAATCTCTTCTGCTCTTGTTGTCAAGCTGTAGGGTCACCCACCAAAACCATCCACCTACAAACAAGCTGCCACTGATCCTCACTGGGTTCGTGCTATGGAAGAGGAGATTGCTGCTCTTCATCATAACTCTATCTGGTCTGTCGTACCCTTTACTTCATCTATGAATGTTGTTGGGTGTAAATGGGTGTATAAGGTCAAGCACCGAGCAGATGGTTCAATTGAGCGCTATAAAGCCCGCCTAGTGGCCAAGGGTTTCAACCAACGCCAAGGTTTTGACTTCGACGAAACATTCAGTCTCGTGGTGAAGGCTGGTACTATTCATCTGATTCTCTCCCTTGCTCTCTCCTTTGACTGGCCTTTGCGTCAACTCGATGTCACAAATGCTTTTCTCCATGGGGACTTACAAGAGGTTGTTTATCTTCAGCAACCACCAGGTTTTGTGGACTCCAATTGTCCTTCTCATGTTTGTCAGCTCCACAAGGCGCTTTATGGTCTCAAACAAGCTCCATGGGCATGGTACATCAAATTTACTACTTTCCTTCTCCAGCTTGGTTTTCACAGTTGTCCTCATGACACCTCTCTCTTTATTTGGCAAAGTAATGGTCGTATTATTATTCTCCTTATTTATGTTGATGACATCATTGTTACTAGGAGCCATCATAGTCTTCTTAACCGTCTGGTCCAATGACTTTTCCATCAATTTGACATGAAAGATCTCGACTCCTTGCATTTCTTTTTGGGGATGCAAGTTGTCCGCACTCCTGGCTCTCTTGTTCTCTCTCAGACGCGTTACGCAATTGACCTCCTTAAGCGTTTTGGCCTCTCTGGAGCTAAACCTGTTAGGAGTCTCTTGGAAGCCGGTCTTCAACTCTCAGCCTCTACACCAGATCCTCTTTTAGATCCCTCTATGTATCGGCAAATGGTTGGCTCTTTGCAGTACCTGACGATGACTCGTCCAGACATCGCCTATGCGGTCAACCATGTTTATCAGTTTATGCAAAAACCTTGCTCCTCCCATCTTGCTGCTGTCAAACGCATTTTTTGATATATTAAAGGGACTCTCTCTCATGGCCTTCATTTTTTCAAGTCCAACGATCTGTCGCTCCAGGCATTCTCTGATGCAGACTGGGCTAGTTGTCCTTATAGCCGTCATTCGACGACAGGATATGCTGTCTACCTCGGCCCCAATCTCCTCTCTTGGGGTGCCAAGAAGCAGCCCACTGTCTCTCGCTCCAGTGCCGAAGCTGAGTATCAAGGACTCACATCCACTACCACTAAAATTCTCTAGTACCTTCATGTGCCTCGGTCCCTTGGGATTAGGTTACATTGCCCACCATCCCTCTTTTGCAATGACATCAGTGCCATTTACATGTCGAAAAACCCGGTCTTTCATAGTCGCACTAAACATATCGATATCGATGTTCATTTCATTCACGACCATGCCATTCGTGGTACCATTGTCTTGACTCACTTGCCTGGAAAGGATCAAGTTGCTGACATCTTCACCAAATCTCTCCCAGGGCCTCGGTTTCTTTGGCTTCGTGACAAGCTCAACTTACGGGATCTCCCTCCCTGAGCTTGAGGGGGGCTGTGAGAACAGCTGGTGCTATTCTGTGAGTACAGTTGGTGCTATTGATTCATCTAGCTGTGGGAACAGCTAGTGCACTTTCCATCTTTGTATTATTGCAATAATTGTTCTTTTTTATTCTTGTAATATTTGTTGTAATTGCTACATGATTCATGGGATTGATTTCCCCAATCCATGGGATTGTAATAGGATGTAAACCTCTATATATAGAGAGGAAAATAGTGAATGAATATTAAGCTTTTCCACCATTCTTTTGTGCATCTTTACACCCCAGTCTTCCTAAATCTCTAACTCCATCGCATCGCCACCAACCCCTCCGACTCCCCCTCAATCCTTCCCCTCCCGTCATCCTCCACTCCAAATCCAACATCACCACCCACCTCACCCACTCTGTCCTCATCGCTGCGTATCTTCCACCCCCTCCCTAGTCCTCTGCGTCCCCCCGCTCCCCCTCATTAGAAGAAATCGTGATACATATTTTCAAGAGCCAATAATTCACACACATGCAATCAAGATCACAATGCAAGATAATCGAATTCGAAAAACCAATAAAAAAACAAAACTATCAAGCAAATTCAATAAAAAAATTCCATGATATAAGAAATGAATGCTTTAGACCAAACATATCCCACTATGAATATCCATATTTACAATTCTCAAATTCATTCAATCAATAGAAACCAAACATCACTCAATCGTCCTGTCAATGAAGGAATGACGATCCCATTGTCATCATCTTGAACTCGTCGAAGCATATCCGTCCATTGCAATCATCATCAAGCCTCTTCAGCACCGCGATGGAGGGGTGATGGCTACGCGACGGAGGTGAAGCTCTTCCGCCGAGATCGACCCGTTCCCATTGACATCGAACATCGACGTCTCTTCCGCCCACGGCGATGACGACAACGACGACGACGAAGTGGGATTGTGAGTTCTACATCGGGGTGGGTTCCTCCCCATACAAAATAAAAAAGATTTTCTATTTAAAGGGGTGGGTTGAATAACATGAGGGGTGGAAATAAAAGCCCCCTAATAGAATACACAAGGATGATTTTCATTCACTATGGTCAGCGTCCAAAAAGAAATGGTCCCATCAGTGAAAAAGATATACAAATCCTAGCCATTCCTTTGATGGGGTCTATGGAAAATCTATGGAAGCTGAAGATTTTCATGACCCTTTGACGGGGTCCACGGATGCTGTAGCATTATGCTATTGAGATATGCAAAATTCAACTCTTTGTGGACTTTTGGGATAAACACCAAAACGAAAAGAAATTAGACAGATTCGGACCATTAATTGTATGTATGCATGTATAACCCAATTTTTCACTATAGATAATCATTTCTGGTTTTGAATTTTCCCTTGCAAAAGCGCAAAACCAGAAGCCTTTTTTAGAAAACCAATCTAAAGTTGACCAACTCAGAACCTCTCTTTGTAGATCATCAAATTTAAATTTTCAAATTAATGTCTCAATTGGGAGGTACCCATTTCTCCAAGCAAAAGAAAATAAAAGCCTTGAGAACAAAGTCTCGAACAAACCACTACAAGACGCAAAAGAAAGCCTCTAAAACAGTAAGACAAAATCATCTTCCCTCTTAATTCGAGAGAAGCGTCTCAAATTAATCAGCACCATTGACCCCACTCCATGGAGAGACCCGGTGACCGTTCACTTCTCGTCTCTTCCATAGTTGTTCTCCTCAGCCTGATCGCCTTCACCACATGCATCGCCGCCGAGTACAAGAAAAACAAGGTGAGTTGTGTGTGTGAATTCTTCTTTGAAATATACAGTCGTTTCTTCTCTTTGATTGAATGGCAATGATGCAGGTGAAAGACATGAAACTGGATGGAAGGCTATGTTCACTGCCAGAGAGCCCCGCGTTTGGACTGGGAATCACCGCATGTGTCTGCCTCTCAATTGCTCAGATCATCAGTACCTCCTTTGCCGGCACCCAGTGTTTGACAAAGAACAAACTGACAGGTCAGGCACGGAAGAAAGCAACGCCGATGGGTCTACTGCTCCTCTCTTGGTATATGATTAACATGAACACATGTCCCCACTTTTTACCTTTACTTCCAAGCACCTCAATCCACCTTTAACTATACCTCCCTTCAAGGACAATCTACCTCTTTAAAACAGCCTGTAATCATCCCCTTTAAATTCCTATCTTTCTGAATTCATTTATGTTGCATACCACATATTACAATTAGAATAATCAATTCAAGTACTACAATGAGTTGTCTCACATGTATTACCTCTGCCTCTGTGTGTGCAGGTTGAGCTTTGGATTAGCAATTATACTACTTGGAGCAAGTTCTAGCATGAACAGACGGCAGCCATATGGGAAGGGCTGGTTAGATGGGAACTGTTATGTTGTCAACAACGGAGTGTACACCGGAGCAGCAGTGCTCGTGGTGGTGACCATGATTTTCATACTTGGGTTCACTCGCTTGATGAGGACGGCTGCAGTGAACCGCGTGATGCAGGACGGCCAAGATCAGATGGAAGGGAGCTAGCAGGATGTGATGAAGAAGATGATGACGAAAAATAGATGGAAACAGCCGCCCACATGGAAAGTGGCTTTGCTTATAATACAGTTCAATACATACAAATTCGAATGGTCATAATAGAGGAGCTGCAGATTGGGCCCTCCTTATCATACATGTCATTGTATATGGGGGCAATCACCACATATAAAATGCATAAATATACTCTTTTTATTGTTTTTTCTCTCTTTCAATAAGCACAACTTGATCTCAAATGTAAACTGTACAGATGCTGATGGCAAATTTTTGTACCTTGTGGACACTATGGAAACAGGTGTGCCCTTCTCACTTTGAAAGCCACACCATTTCATCTGTTCTGAAATATCAAGATGAAAGTAACATATGAATACAGAGACCAAAGTGGGCAGAATATTATGTAGTGTATGAATGTCAATCAAATTCATGACCATGCTGTAATGAAAGTTGAATCCAAAAGTCATTGGTGAACACTTTGTTATCCAAATGTGAAAAAACAAAAAGTTTCACCTTTGTCCCAAATTTTAAAAGAAAATTTTTCGTAGTTTCTACTTAATACCCTGGTAACTCTAAAGTTTAAGAAATTATATGAGTCGCTCATTAATAACCCAGCAACCCCAAATAATACCAAGATAAAGATGATCCTAGTGATACTTCAAAAGCCCTTTTGCCCATTATATTTTACATTCTCTTACTCTCCCTTACCCATTTCATCTTAAACTACAGAGAATTTTTTGTATCCCCAAAGAAGACACATTGAGTCACAGTTTTTTGTTGGTGGATACATTGAGTCACAGTTAGCAAACTATGATTTTTTTTTTTTTTTACTGGGACATGGTTTTCCCTCTGTAAAAGTCAGCTCTTATTTATTTATTTATTATTATTATTACTTTATATGCACATGTAACATATACAAGCAAATCAGACTTCCTATACACTGATCAACAATACCCCACTGCCTAATATTACAGTTTTTGGTAACATATCTGACCTCCAGAGACCATCGTGCACTAAAATTCACAGGCCTTGCTTGGTAATTTGAGCCCAAAAGACAGAATAGCTATACCACTTTCATCAGAATTATAGTTCTCAGAAATTTGTTTATTTGTACAATTTTCATGTTACTTTTTTTTTTGGATAAGATAGTTTAAGACAATATATGTTCAAGGGGGAAATGATGTAAAACAGTGGAATCACAGTCAGATGCAATCAAAATTGGAATAACTTTTTAAAAAAAGTGTTATTCTAAATCCCTCTATAAAATCCATCAGTTTTTTTGAAACAGAACATCAACAGCTCTCTTGGACTCATCTTGCCTATTTTGTTGACCAAACAAAATAAAGAGAATAGCAACTCCAAAATATATTCTACTAGTCATTACATTACCAAACATAATCGTGGCCTCAAAATATACAAGAAATAGAATTGTACACATGTATTACAGCTATGATATCCATTAAAGATGTATAACAAAATGAATAGCTCATGCCCTGCCACTCAATACCCTCAGGTATACAATGTAAGAAGCAGTGGGTTCAAGAACAGCGATGAATCCCTTTTTAGGGTAGAATCATTAACTTTCATGGCAAGAAAAATGACAGCACAACAAAATAATTGACTTCCTAAAAGGAGAATTAGTCCAGATGGATGAAACATGATTCTACAGTAAAATACAAGGTTGATTCAGAACGTGTATACCACAGTAGTGAATCTATCAAATAAAACAGAACAGCCAAACCTCTGTATCAAATTTCATCCACTCAGATAATTGAAGCAGCCCGGTTCCTGCTCCATGGTTGACTGTGCTAAAAATTTATCCTTCACAAACTGGAAGTTGGACAAGATCAACATAAATCATTAAGAAAAAAGAACTAGCTCATGACGCAAGATTCAAATTTATATAATTTTATTCAACAGATCCACATGCCTAATGAATAAAATTAAACATTTTACAGTATAAACAGCCTAATGAACCTGAAATTCTATCTTGATGCATATAGCCATATACCGTTAATCTGTCGTGTGTAAAAGAACAAAACATATGCAGTTTCCCAAACAAAAATTATAAAGATATGGAAAAGAAAGTTGAAATGGACAAACCTGTTGGGGAGGCTGAGGTATACGCAACAGGATGTGTAAAAGAAATTGGACTTTGCAGGATGGCTATTGTGGAAGGTAGCTGAAAAGACACAGATGGCTGCAGGGATGACTAGACTGTCCAAAATATCCACACCAGCACATGGGCGTGGCATGCCATTCGCATTTGTAAGGGAAGGTGGTAGATGAGTGTATCCCACAAACTGGGAGTGGTCCAGTCTAATGGGAAGACAATGTGGAGCAATATTGCTTGGTTTGATCTAAGCTTTCGAGAGCATACACTCTTTTTTCCAATTAAATCTTGAAGGTCGGAATCTGAAGCTGTAGAAGAGTGCTGCAGATGAAACAGGACAATGCATCCAATCTGGAAGAAATAAACTAAAGATGAGAAAATTATCATTTTTACTTAAACTGCATACAAGCAAAAAGGCACCTGAATAATGGATAGATAATGGTATAAATACGGTTCAGTATGAAAAGGAGATTCGTGTCTTCAGAGTCTACAACAGGAAAAAAAAAAAACCAATACACATGAGGATTTATCTCCAGAATCATTCTCTTGGATATATGCTATGGTACAGTGACTGATATGTTCAGCATAACAAGTTAACAAATTGTAAGTTTCTTCAAAGAACTTAAAGAGATGATGTTCTATCCATCCAATTATAGTGATAAGACCAACATTCCAAATAAAGGTTTCTGAAAAAATAATCATTATACTAAAATTACCATAAAGGATCTAATTTTCTTTGTCTGTGGTTATATAATAGGTGTTCCGTTTGGAAGATAAGTCCGGATAACCCCGGATAACCCCGGATAATTTTTTTTATGTTTGGAAAGCCCCGATAACCCCGGAAAAATGTGCTAATAAACTGGTATAAAGTGGTATATGGATTCCAATCAACCCCTAGAATAAAAGTTATCCTAGGTTATTCCACCAAAGAATAAATGGGCCCACTGTCAAATAATTTCACCTCTTATAAATCACCTGTCAAATCAATTATCATTACTTTTTACCTTTTATAAATTCTTATCCATACTTTATTCACATTTTACCCAAACAACAAAACATTTATTCTGTCCCAACGGAATAATTCAAAACACAACCAAACACAAAATCAATTTATCCTTATTTATAAACTTAGCTCAGAACAATATATACCCAAGAATAAATCCTATTCTACATCCAAACGGGGGCTTATAGTTATTCTGTGATTTAAAGGGGGGCAGTTCATCCAGATGATTCAAAATGCAGTTTGTTGGAAACTGAGGGTGATTAGGAATGTGTAGATTTTTCCAAGGCAAAGTTTGCTATGTGGAGAATGTATATGATCACAAAATAGGTTATTTATGGTCTTGGGACAAATACATTTTGTGGGAAAGAATTGTCAAATTAGGAATGAAATTGAATGACCTCCTCTTAGCATTTGACAAAAGAAACATGAATGAAAGATTCCACAGACTAGTAACCTAAATTGTAAATTTCACGCACAATGATGCTCGGGATTACAATATATGTTGGGGACATTATTTTTAAGAAGGGAATGCAAATCATAAACAGTTCAGCAGAGAGGGACGATTAAAAATGAAATTTTTTTCTCACATACGGTGAAAGACGGGGAAGGTTGAACGCCGTACCGTATGATGGATTTCGAGGTGGGAGTGGACAGGCGATGATGACGACAGCAAGGAAGAAGGGCCACTTTGAGAAGACGACCAACAAGTATTCGGAAGAGGACATCGTCCTCCCAGATCCGCCATTCCCTTTCGATCGATCCATACTTCCTCTTCACCGATCAACAGGTGAGGGATTTGGCTTTGCTTCCTTCCCATGGGAGGGAAATATTAAAACAAGTAGAAGCTACGAGTGTCCTTTTTTTTTTATTAAATTCCGAGAAGCTGCTTTTTTTAGAAGGGGGTTGTTATTTGAACCCACCAACTCCACCCATCCTCTCCTTTTTTTTCTTTTCTTTTGTTTGTTTTTTTTTTATCCTAACCCACCGCCCGACGTCGCCTTTGAGACCCCCACCACGCTTCTGACGCCGCCGACCTCTTCAAACACATGAAGCGTTTCTGACATCACCGTCAACTCGTTCATCCTCGTCGCCGCCCTCCAAGGCGTCGGAGTCGGGCGAGGTTTCAGAAGCAGTGGGGCGAAGAGAGGAAGGGGTGGTGGTGGTGGAGGTGGTGGTGGTGGGAGAGGGAGAGGTGGTGTTAGGATCATACAAAAAAAAGGGTGGATGGAGAAGTTGGTGGGGTTGAAATAACCGCTCTCTTTTTAGAAACTATTAAAACCGGGACTGCATGCAGATTTTTATAAAACAAATGTTAAAAAATTGAGTGTTTTCAGAAACAGCTGTAGATAGACAGTGTTCTACAAAATTAGTTTTAAACTCAATTTTATTTAAAATCAATTTTACAATCGTGCAACCAAACGCAGCCTTAAGTCACCCTTTCAGTCCTAATTCGTACACTCACATTAACGAGTTATATGTTTTTTTTATATTTTTTCTATAAATGCATCCATGTATTTTAGTGGAACATATATTTTATTTTTTATAAAAATATGTATATATTATCTTTGAAAAAAAACAAAGCGTGCGTAGACTTGAATTGGGGCTAGACATTATGCTCAAAAGAACTGAGTGTGTTTATTCGGTCACTCTTTGTTTTGCTTAAGGGTGTTTTTTTTAGTCCAATTCCAATCTCATATACGTCGATAGAAAATCACCAAGACATGTATTCACATTAATAAGGTATTGTTTCAAAAAACATTTATCAAATTTTATATAAATATATCCATATAATTTATTAAAGTATAAAAAAATTTATAAAAATAAATTTTATTAAAACACATATAAATTAAATTTGGGGTTGAAAAAAATGGACTGCAGTGTATAGTCCATTTGCTTTGCTTAAATAAGGGCACGACTTCATGGCGACCGATCACCATGTGGTTTGGGACCTCTGGGTTGGCAAGGCAAAAGCGCAAGTCAAGATCTTAATGTAGGGCATATGCTATGTAATAAGATAAAGGGTGTTCATATATCTCGATAGTATCATTGGATTTTTCTCTTAATTTTAATTTTATATATCTCGATAGTATCATCTGTTCACTTTGACGATGTATATATCATTTTAAATTCTTTTCATGTTTTTTTTTATAGATGAATCAATGTAATTCATTAGAGTATATAATTCCTTTTTTTAATAAAAATATATAACTTATTAGATGATGTAAATTAATTTTGTTTAAATAAAAAAATGTGTGAACTAGAATTGAGATTGAAAAAATATTTATATATATTTTATACATAACATTTGCCATATGACAATTAGAACCGAAAACTATATTTTGACCCACTCATATCATTTTTTACATGACTTTAGACCGCGCATAAATGAAAAATATTAAGAACAATCATTATTATAAAAATATTTAGTTCACAATATATCATGAATTTTTTAGATTTATTTTTTTAATAAAATACATATTTTAAAGAAATAAAATATATATTTAGATGAATCAAATGCATATTTTTTTTTATTAATTACTATATATATTAGATTATGACAGTACGGTTACGGCAAATGTGGATATTACATGCATGATGGAGTGCATCAATATCTTGAATAAATTAAGCACCTACTGTATCTCTAAATTAGGTCAATGGATCAAATCATAAAAAAAATTCATTCTAAAAAAAACATCTCGAATAAATTTACATTTTCACATAGTATAACGTGTGGATGATATGAGAAAACCCACAAAATTCAGCATTAATTATACGAGAGAAAATGTTACTTATGATATCCTTTTGAACTAGTTTTTGTTTGAACATATTTGAATTTTTAAAATAATAGTATATATATCTTTAATAATAAGGTATACATTTTGTATTAAAAATAAAAAAAACGAGCGTGGATGAAACAGGCATCCAATCGTAGCCACCGTATTTTTAACCGATCTCACAACCTAAAAAAAAAACTAAAGTTTGTATTGTTGACTAAACCCACCAACACCCTCTTCATCCCCTCCAAGAACACCCGTCCGATTAGGGCTGGTAAACGAACCAAGCCGCTCAGGCTCGGCTCGGGCTCGGCTCGGTTTGACTGATCTCACAACCCAAATTTTAAAAAAAAAAAAAAAAAAAAAAAAAACTAAAGTTTGTATTGTTGACTAAACCCACCAACACCCTCTTCATCCCCTCCAAGAACACCCGTCCGATGCTCCCTCTCCCCACTCGATCTTTCCGATGAAGCTCACGACCACTCCCGCTCTTCCTCCACCCGCCGAGCACTCCCCTTATAGGACACAAATCAAAAGCTCGCCGATCGCATGGACTCGTCTCTGCCCCGACCGCCCGCCTCTACTGCTCCTGGTTGGCTTCATCAGTCGAACTTTGATCAATCTCCGGATTCAAATTCTCCTTCTTCTCACTCTTCACCTTCTCTTCCTTTCACTTCTCCAACCACTTTTTAGTGATGTTTCCAAAACCAGGACCCGCCGGAATGAAACCATTCAAGTCTCTCGAATTCTCTTCTTCATCTTCGCTGCCCCAATTGAATCCATCCTTCAAAAGACTTTAAATTTCTCCATCCATCGCAGAATTCGACGCCGACATATCCTAAAATTTCCTCGTCTTCTGTCTCGGATTCGTCGAACTCATCGGAAAAACTACCGGGGTCTCTTCTTCCTCTTCGCAGACCAACATGAGCCTCCAATAATACTCGGGCAAGTGGGAGTCTTCCTCATGCATGAATACTCTACAGTCGGAGCAGACGAGACGGGCATCATCACTGTCTCTGCCTTTGCTGAAGATGATTTTCATGGTTCTCTGTGTTTTCAACAAAGCTCGGCTCGCTTTGTCGAAGCAGGAAAGAGGGGATTTTGAAACTTAGG
Source organism: Acorus calamus (assembly GCA_030737845.1). Taxonomy (NCBI): domain Eukaryota; kingdom Viridiplantae; phylum Streptophyta; class Magnoliopsida; order Acorales; family Acoraceae; genus Acorus; species Acorus calamus. Next base: position 17,955,695 of record CM060877.1, on the reverse strand, counting down.
TGGTGGGTTTAGTTTGAATGCGGGATCAGCAAAATTCGTGGTGGGACAAGACGCACCCAAGGAAAGAAGCAGGCCTACTGATTAAAAGAAACCTACTGGACGGTTAAGATTGCGCGTACCGTAAAAGACCCTACTTAATCAATGAATGGTTGAGATTTAAAGATGCGACAAAAAAAAAAAAAAAAAAAAAACGTTCGCCTCTCTTAAAACAAGGGAGGAAAAAAAAAAAAAACACAGACCAGAGGAGCTTGAGCTCCACCGGAGATAACACCGGAAACCTAATCGTTCAGAAGCTCCACCGAAAAACCTTAAATTCGGCGTTACCGTCATTTGTCAGTGCACAATATCTGGTTCTGAGACGGTCACTATCGCCGATCACCGGAGTGTCACATCGGATTCTCATTTCTCAACGGTTAGGGTTTTTTATTATTATTATTTGCTTGAGTCGTGTGGGTTTACGATTCAACATTCTCTCTCTTCATAATCTTTCTCTATCCCCATTAGGATTAAAGTTTTCGTTATCCGTTTGGTTCTTGTAATCTCTTTAAGACTGTTTTGGGTTTTGGCAGATTAATCCTTTTATTTTTCCGTGAATCACAGTTGGATGTGGTTTGGATTCATCTAATTTTTTGTTTTTAATATATGAACCTTTTGACGCCGATTGATCATCATATTATTATTTGATCACTCTCTATGGTTATATTGGTTGAATTCACACAAAATCATTCTAATCTCTATAAAGTCTCCACTGATTGGTATAATGCTCTCATTTTATGTGATCGTTTGTTTGGTGGTACTGTGAATCTAATCGGCATTACTGAGGTTTGAGTCCATATTCTGCCGGCAGAACAAATTTTTTTTTTTAAAAAAATCATTGTTATCAATCAGTAAACTAAGACTAATAAGTATGCAAGCTAGAGAATCTTGCAAAATTTACATTTTATTCATGTTGCACATGTCAACATACCACTTTTTTGTTTCAGCATGTTTATGGAGGCCAATGCTTATTTCTGTTTTAGATTTTGGTTCTCATGCGTTTCAAGGTGTATCATATGCAGGCAGTTGGGTGGAATATAAGCCATTGTTTATCAGAGGGAATAATGGCTGTTCATGAATCTTTTAACCAGCCCTTTAATTTTAATAATCGTGATGAGGACGACGATGATGCACAACCTCTAATATTTAAACGGAACAGCTCTGTGTCAAAGCAAAATCATTTGTCATCAGAACCAAAGAAGCCTATGTCATCATTGCGAAAGCAGGGTGTTTCATTGGGCAGGCTGGTTGGCAGCACAAGTAATGCTGATTGTCAAAACTTAAATGTGCAGAAGAGTAAATCGAATTTAACTGTCAAGGAATCAGTGGACAAAACTAATGTATCAAGCACTAAGACTTATATATCATCTCGTGATCCCTTGAAAAGGTCATCTGTACAGAACCATAATAGTAATGATGCACAGAAAAAGCAGTTGGATAGGCCTCCTGTTAAAACAGGGGATTCTGATGATTCCGATGATGACAAACCATTGAGCAGTAGGCTTATCATGGTGGCTCAGAAAAACAAGCTCTCACCTGGGGAGGAGGATCTAAAATCTGTTGGTCCCAGTTCAACCCCATTGGAAAAGATGAAAAAGAATATGAAAAAATCATCTGATGATTCAGAAGACGAGAAACCTCTCTCTTCCCAGTTCTCAGTGAAGCCCCGCATTGGTTCATCTGTCAAAATGGAGTATGACTCCGATGAGGACAAACCATTGGCTTCTAAGTTTCAGCAGAATGGTTTGAGCAGTAGGAACCAAAATGGTGAAACGTCTTTGAAGGCCAATAAAAGTTTGAACAAGAGGCTGCTAGGGGATACCAACAACTCTCCCCAGCCTTCTCCATCAAAAAAGTCAAAAGTTTCTGGAACAGCTCTTCCAACCAAAGCCAAGCAGGAAACACCTGGGAAGAAACAAGTAAAAGCAGAGGATGATGATGATGAAGATGATCATGTTCCTATCCTGCAAAGATTGGGAAAGAAAGGTTTTGTGGACAATCGATCTTCTCCCAAAAAAGAGAAAAATAAAAAAAATTCAACATCTTTTAAAAAAGGTATAAAAAATATGAAAAATAAGGGAAAGAAATCAACATACTCCAAATCTTTAAAGGTTCCACCTGGATCTGGTGAGGGGCAGAAATGGACTACTCTAGAGCATAATGGTGTCATTTTTCCACCTCCATACAAGCCTCATGGAGTTAAGATGCTCTACAATGGAGAGCCAGTTGATTTAAAGCCTGAGCAAGAGGAGGTGGGCCTGTCTGATATAATCATATTCTTGTAACATCTCGTTCTTGTTTTTTTTTTCAATTTTCTTCATTTATTTTGTTGGAAAAAGTTGCACTATTTTTAAATTTTCATCTTTTATTTGGTTTGGTTGATTCCAATCTGTTTTAATGATTTATCTGTGATGCTTTTGAAATGCAGGTTGCTACAATGTTTGCTGTGATGAAAGACACTGACTATGCTACCAAGCCGACATTTATTGAGAACTTCATGACTGATTGGAGACAAATACTTGGGAGAAACCATTCCATAAAGAAATTTGAGCTCTGTGATTTTACTCCAATTTATGAGTGGCACATGAAGGAGAAGGAGAAGAAGAAAAATATGAGCACAGAGGTAACTCATGCAATTTTCCTACACTAAAACTTGATTGGTGTTTGAGAAGGATGGCTACATAGTGGAATTTGTGGTGGATTAGGGGGTCTATCTTCATATGTTCATTGATCATCAATGTTCTACCAACCAGTTAATATGCTGTAACGAGAAAATGTTACTTTTTCTTGTGTACAGGAAAATACTGACCTACATATCAATTTTGCTTTATTCTCTCACACGGATTGCTTCTGAATGTGTTATGAGAAGTTTTAAATTTTCTATTGTATACCTTAAGTGAGTCAATGAATTTTCTCCCAAAAAATCGGAGATAGCATTGGCAGGTTTCTTTTGGTGGAAGCACTATGAGGAAGAGCCTTTTGTGGGTACTTCTTTGATTATGTCTTCAAATATTTTTTATGTTACTTTTTCATAAAAAACACTGGTAGAGCACTAGAGTCTTAAAGAAGCAGGGGTTTATGCCAAGGTTAATACAGATTAAGCAAAAGCAAGACACAATATGATGTTTTTATTTTTTTTATTTTTTTATTTTTATTTTTTGCTTGGTAAAAGTACACACAATATGATGTTACTTTGGTAAATTTTGATTATTTGAAGTTGTCTGGAGAGTTTATTATGATGATTCAATCAATGTACATGAGTTTATGTTGGATTACAGATTGATGCAGTATGGATTAGATGTTGTAGTCTGCTATATTTATATAGGGATGGTCACATGCTCTTTATTTTTTTATTTGGAAACTTAAATTGGCAGCCTGTGGGTCACATTGCATTTCTAAGACACCCAATATTCTCTGCTATGTTGTGTATGATTCTTAATCGTTGAATGGGCAATCCTTGTCCTTCTACAATGAAGATGATTGTTTTATTCACTTAAAATTTTCACCAACCTTTTAAAAAGAAGGAAATAAAATGATTTATCATATGATTTAAGATATTAGTCAATCAACTGAGGTGAGTAAAAATGTGAAGTATTATGGTTTGATTTCCCTTTTCCAAATAAACCAAACACCTACTATTCTACTAGATTGATTTGAACTTCCCTGTATTCTTCATTTGGAGATGACGCTTAACTTCTCCAAATTGGATTTTTCCATTTAAAAGGAAAAGACATTCCTTGTTTAATATTTCCCTTTTCTATTCCAGAATTCTTAAAAACAAAACCTGCAATGGATATGCCATGCTGCACTATGTTATACGGGAGTGGTTATGCTCAATAATCATGTTGAGGTTGTTTGAGAATGAAACTTGTATTTTACATTTTTTTCTCCTGCTTATATATGTGTTTTTCCTCATTTTTTTCTACCTTATTTGTGAGGTGTACTTTACAAATCTCATTCCTTGTGCAGGAGAAAAAGGCTTTGAAAGAAGAAAAATTGAAGCAAGAGGAGAAGTACATGTGGGCTATCGTGGATGGTGTCAAAGAGAGGGTCTGTTCAATAATAATTTAGATACACCAACCTTCAGTACTTAATAAGTTCCAATTCAATGCTCTTGATATCGTACCAGGATAGTTCTATTTTTTATTATCACTCCATACATAACTGTTGTTAGGAGGCTGCCATTCACCTGGGAGAAATACTCCTCTTTTCTGGAACAAGTGACATTACAGAAATATGCGATATTATAAATTATAAAAATAACTCATTGCCTTTGTTTTCAATTTCAACCCTTGGTCATCAAGTTCATTAAAAAAAAAACTAATCATCAAATATAAAGAGCACAAGCCAAGTGGAACACAGCATGGTTTTTGGTGTGAGATTTACAGTACTCAATCACCTGCGGAGTTAATAGGTTTAAGCATCCAATCTTGCTCACTCATGGAACGTGTTTGTTTTATTTTCTGTGTTCTCAAGAAGTAATGTCCAATCTTTGTTGGAGGGGCATCATCTTCTAATATGATGCGCCTACCTATTTTTTGTAAAAGAAAAAAATTAGAAGTTATGTTGAGGTTTTCTTAATGGGATGATAATTAGACATCAGCATCCAGCTTTAGTAACACAGATTTTATGAATCTCTCTTACTGAATATACTCCTCGTTATCTTTTTTTTTTTTGTGCTGCCCCGTCATGACATTTGTCAGTCTGATCAGGTTGGAAATTTTAGGGTGGAACCTCCGGGGTTGTTTCGTGGCCGTGGAGAACATCCTAAGGTTTTTTCTTGCATATTTCTCTCTCTCTCTCTCTCTCTATATATATATATATATATATAGAGGAATGATACGGTGCGCGATGCGGGAACGTGCGCGAACGACCACGGGCCGTCGATCACGGGTCCATCGCATCGGACGGTCGGGTGCGATTCACATCGACCGTTGGATGCGATGGACCCGCGATCGGACGAACGACGTCGTTCCCGCACCGTGCGGGACGCCGCACGATATCACTCGACTATATATATATATATATATATATACTTTTGAAAATGGCAGCTATGTGCTGACCTGATGTGGTGTAACCACCTTTGTCTCTGATTTACTATTGTTATTTTAGATGGGTAAGCTGAAAAGACGCATTCTTCCAAGTGACATAACAATCAACATTGGAAAGAATGCTCCTGTTCCGGAATGTCCAATTCCTGGTGAAAGGTCTCCTACTATTTGATGATTTTTTTCTTCTTAAGTATTATTCTGAAGAAGACATTCTAATAAAACCCTGGAAACAGCGCTACACTGAGTCATTCAGTTGTGCTGTTGAATATACAAGTTGGATATGTGGTTATGAGATTTCCCTTAATCTTGCAGCTGGAAAGAGGTGAAACATGACAATACAGTTACATGGTTGGCATTTTGGAATGATCCAATCAATTCAAAGGAGTTCAAGTACGTGTTTCTGGCAGCCAGCAGCTCCCTCAAAGGGCAAAGTGACAGAGAAAAATATGAGAAAGCAAGACTCCTGAAGGTTTTTTTTTTAAATAATTATTTGACCATTTTTTTTCCATTTTCTTCTTTCTTTGTTTCCATAATTATTTATTACGATCAATGCCTCAAATACAGTTGTCATGTATTTCCACTATAAGCATTTTTAACGTACTTTTGCTGGTGCAGGATTATATTCATGGCATTAGAGCGCAATACACAAAAAACTTCACAAACAAAGACATTATGATGCGGCAAATAGCAGTGGCTACTTACCTTATTGATAAGCTTGCACTGAGGGCAGGCAATGAAAAGGTAACTTGTTATCAGCAAGATGTTGGTTGCTGTGTCAAGGTTGGAGGGGAAAGGTCAATTGACCCCGTTTTGAACTGCACAATTACACCCCTTTAAGTAAAAAAATTATATATTTGCAACTACTACTCTTTGAAAATAAACATAGTCCCCACCCCCACCTAACCCCCCCAAAAAAATTCCTTCCCGTACTTTGTGATATTATTAATCCCCAGAATCATTTAGTTCTAGAGCTCCCTTTGGAGCTTGTTTCCTATATGCATCTCTGGTCATTCAATTTAGAATATGTTGACCTCTCTGTTGATGGATGCATGTGTTTTCTGGAAATGGTTCTGTACTGATGAACTTTCTTTCCGGTTGAGTCTGGTAAACCCTAAAAGATCAAATTTATTTCTGGGAAGACAGTATTGTTTTTTACCCTAATGATATCCTCATTTTTTTAAATTTCTTAACCATGTCAATTTTCATTGTTCTGGTTATTCAATTTTTCAATTGCCACACCACCAAACCTCATAGTTTTCTCCGTAACATTGATTCTGATGGTTCTCGTGCAACTTGTCAGATTATTGTTCCTGGATGCATGTTGAGATCAGCATTCTTTTATAAAGATTTCATTAGCTCCTTACTTTGTTGATTGTCGACTGCAGGACGATGATGAAGCTGATACGGTTGGTTGTTGCACTTTGAAAATTGAAAATGTCGCATTGTTACCTCCTAATAAGATACAGGTATGATTGTCAATGTTTTCAGTGCAAAGAACATTCCTCCTTTTTTCTGCAGTTTTGAACACAGCTCTCTCTATATCCAGTTCGACTTCCTTGGTAAAGATTCCATCAGGTATTTTAATACTGTAGAGGTTGAGCTTCCTGTGTATAAAGCTATTGGGCAGTTTCGTTCTGGTGAGTACTATTTTGTCAAGGACATCATTACGTGTTTCTTGATCCCAAATATGTGAGCTTGTGGACATTCTCTCTCTTTTCCTCAGGGAAAAAAGACGGGCAAGATCTGTTTGACAAGCTGGACACAAGTAAGCTCAATGCTCACCTGAAGGAACTCATGCCCGGTTTAACCGCTAAAGTCTTCCGTACATATAATGCATCAATTACCTTGGATGAAATGGTAAATTACTGTTGTAAATTTGAGAGATGATCCATTGAAGTATCAACTTTTATTTGTTCGGGTAAAGAAGTTCCGGTTATTACCAATATCTTAAAATATATTCGGTTTTTCCCTGTTGGTTCTTACCTTTGCTGTTAAGAACATTAAACTTCTTGTCTTGTGCTTGCCTACATAAATGCTCTGTATTTTCATGGAGGTTTGTAATAGAAAAGCTGCATGCAACTTCTATGAGATTATACACATCAAACTCCCATGTTGATATTGCTGGGGCTGTGGACACAATAAGCCTTAAAAAGGAAAATTAAGCTTCTTTTGATTGCAATACATCAAAAATTTGGATTTTGATTTTCAAGAGTGTATGACCATATCTGTACTCTGGTTAGAATAGAATAGCAATATTATCTATTGTGTGAGCCTAACTCTGGCTTTTGACAGCTGAATAAGGAGACAAAGGATAGTACTGTAGCCGAAAAGATAATTGTTTATCAGAAAGCAAACAAGGAGGTAACAATGGGTGTCTTTGATTTCCAGAACCTAATGAACATTTTTTTGGTGGACATCATTCATGGTCTCCGTGGTTGGGTTCGTTTTAGGTTGCTATCATATGCAACCATCAACGGAGTGTCGCAAAATCCCATGATGCTCAAATGTCACGGTTGAATGAGAAGATATCTGAGTTGAAGGTTGATTTCACAGTTTCCTCTCTGAATGATATTCTTTGACTGAAGATATATGATGCTAATATCTTAGAGCCTTATAATTCTTGTGGATGTGTAACTTAATGGAGTGATGTTATTAGACCCAGCGAGAAGAGATGAATGTGGATCTTGGCCGAGCAAAGAAAGGGAAGCCTCCTTTGAAAGATGCTGAGGGGAAGAAGAAAAAGAATCTTTCTCCTGAAGTGTAATGAATTCTGTTTTCAGTTGTTGACATCTGAACTGCCTGACAAAGTGACTAGTAAGGACCCTAATCAAATTTACGCATCTGGTTTTGCAGGTTGGAGAGGAAACTTCTTCAAATAGATGCAAAGATAGAGAAATTAGAAAGAGAGAAGATAACCAAGGAGGATCTTAAGACTGTGGCATTGGGAACATCAAAGATCAATTATCTTGATCCAAGGATATCAGTTGCATGGTGCAAGCGCCATGAAGTCCCTATTGAAAAGGTAAGCCCATTTCCTCATCTTTACATCTCAAGGGTGTAAATGTGTAGCTGTTTGGGTGCATGGTTGCATTCTGAGGTCAAGTTACCTTTGGGTAGATGCCTTCGAACAGATATGGAACATTTGCAGGATTCATGGGTTTGTGCTTTGATACACTGACTGATGTGTGATAGTTCATTTGTTTTTTATTTATTTTTTGCTGACCCTTTTGCAGATATTTAACAAGTCGCTCCTTGCAAAATTTACTTGGGCTATGGATGTTGATCCTGACTTCAGATTCTGATCGATCTTGAGTACAATCAGCAGGAAATTGAAGCTCCACCAATTCTTTGTTTTCATTTCTCCCATTCAAAACAGAAAGGAATTTTTCCAATCTTGGGCTAAGGATGCCCCCTTGCTATTAACACGATCATACATTTCATATATTTATGCCTAACTCGGCAGACATGTCTCTTGAGATAGGTTTACCCATTCCTTTTTGTAGTAATATTGAGGTTTAATGTAATTGTGACGATGGGAATTGTTTTGGCCTACTGAAACATTCCTTACCCTCCATCTGGATTTCCATTTGCTGGACTGATATATAGTCATGTGCTTGGCAATGACCATCACAGTCACAGGGCACGAAACTCACTCTGCCCGTGTTTCATGCCTCTGTACACTATTTTAAGGTTGTGTTTCAGTTCTAGATTTACTAATTCTTCAGTGCAATGCCAATGGGTTTTTTTTTTAGAATAAATTATTTTTGCCAAAATTCTAAGCGTGGCATAAGCATAGAATGGTTGAAAATTGCAATGCATTGATTTTCAAATGTGAATTGTCATTGTATATCTTTTTCATGGTGTTTTGGCCTGATACATTTTTAAGTTCGACATATTGTGGGGGATAATGTTATTCGTACAATCCCAATTCTAGTTTATGTGTATATGTTTTTATAAAAACAATAATGTTTTCTAGGCCCCAACTTCACAGACCCCATGAGGTAGCAATAGGACATTACCTATTATACCATTTACTTGATAACAACCTTAAGATTTATTCCAAGAATCATGGAGTATCATTAATTCTTTATGTATATCTTAACCGAATTATTATTATTTTCTTGAATGAGATCTAAACAAATAATTAAAAAAAACGGAAGATAATCAAGGTGATCTCCGAAGACCCATCTCTTCTTGTTGTCTTCTATGCATTTCCTCCTCAATAGTCCACTTGTGGCCCTGCTCACCTCGTAGCTCTCTCGGAATTTTTGATTATGTGAAGTTCGAAAATATTGTTTTATTCTTTATGAAGTTGGAAGAGTCATTTTTCATAGTTGGATTTGTTTTTTATAATGTTACGTTTTATATATATATAACATTCTTCGGTTTTTTAAATTTATGTCGTTTTGTTACATTTGTAAATGTAACAGTCAACCGCATACGTGTATTGATTTATATTTGTTACATTCATAAATGTAATAATGAACTACAGGTAAATTGAATGAAATGTAAAACATTTAGAAATACATATATATAAATGTAACAGTTTTTATTAAAATGAAACCAATAGTTCATATAATATTTGTTAAATGTAACTCACAGCAAAACAAGTGTTTGATATTTTCCATGAAATGTAAAAATTTGTTTTAAAATTATTTTAACATTGCATGAAATGTAAAACATTTATGTAATGTAAATGTAACAGTGTTAATGTAAATGTAACAAATGATGTAAACATATAGGAAATGTTTATACTGCTGTTTGAAGGATTTTAACGAAAAATAATTTAGGTATTTTTGGTGTAATTTAGGTAAGTTTTGGTGTGACTGAAATAGAAAATTCAATTATTATGTAAAGATTTCAAAATTTAAATTTTGAAATAGGGTGTAACTGAAATTAATATGAAAGATTTGTAACCGAATAGAGAAAAAGGGGGGATTTGGGTTAATGGGATATATTTTTAATGAAGGGCATATCCGTATTTTGCCATTTTACACTTTTTCAAAAGTCAACAAACCATTCAAAACCAACTAATAAAATAAAATAATGACACCTCATGGGGTTTGTGAATGAGACTTATAATTTGGGGCCTAGGTATCACTACTGTTATAAAAAATGAAATATATACTCCAATGAACTGAATGAATGCATTTATAGAAAATACAAAAATTTATATCAAAATATATATTTCGTTAATGTGAGTATATATTATAATAATTTTTAAGCAATTGGCATTGAAAATAAAACCGTGTATAATAACATTATTTTGGGACTATATATATACTTGGAGGACTGTTGGATCAATGATCTCTTCATTAGACACACTGTGTACGAGGCCCAAGCTGTGTGGGCTTATACCATATTAAAATGAAAAATGATATGTCAGCTCTCTTGTGCAATAATAGTATTTTTTTATTATTTTAAAAAAATAATTTTTTTTCTCTATATTATAATAGAGCTCCGTACATTGTGATAGCGCAATATACATTACGCTATGTGACAACGTAATAGTCTAAGTGTAGCAACTCTAAATTAAAATTTAAAAAATGTGAGGATAGCACCTGTGCACACATGCTATGATGACTTGTTAAAGCATATGTAAATTATGCATCTTACCAAAATAAAAAATGAACTCAATTTGTTAAATGCACTGCTCAACTTCACACAAAAAAAAATCATGTTCTTCCATAAGCTAGCATACTAGGTTACCCAAAAAATGGACCACAACTGAGGCTGCACTCATATTGTAATGACATTCGACTCTAAAATTATAGGTATGGTTGATCAAAACGTGCAACCAAAATTGCACATGCATCTTTTTAAAATTTACAACAAAATAATATTTAAATAAATATTATTACTACATGATTGATGGAGCGGTATGTTGGATAGATGCTATGATTCTCTCAAAAGCCATCACTTTTTTTTTAATTGATTTCCGAGTGGTTTAATTGAAATAAGAAGGGAAAATATCATTTTTCTTCCAAATTTTGCAGCGCAAAGGATGGGTTAATAATAATTGCTGACAACGGTTTGAAACTTCTTGAAGCTTTGTTAATTGGAAAAGCACACACAAAGTCAACGGCGGCGAGTAATAATCAATCAATGCCTAACTAGCTAACCTTATGCATGTATACCGGGGGCTCCACGTATGTATGAAATACGTAATATCTTACGCATTGCAGCCGATGAATATGAATATATAACATACATACACGTACCGGATCTATAATTGACCCTATTACATTATAAATATAAATAAATAAAAAACTTAAACTACTAGTCACCCTTTCAAATCATGGCAACCCAGCCCATTAGCTTACTAGTGATCTCATCACCTCACCAGTTGATCTGTCTGATTCAGATTTTAAACTTAAAACTATCAAATTACCTATGTTACCGTGTTATCCTAATAAACATTAGATCTAAACTACCACTTTTTTCTCCTATTCCCTTTCTTTGATTGTTTATTTTTATTAATGTAAGTTGTTGTTTAATTTTAAATTTTTTTTGTATGTTTATAATAAATATATGATAAGAATATTTTTTTTAAAATTTTTTATAGAATTTATTTTTTTAATTAACCCTATCTACAAAAATTTCTAGAGTTGCTACTCAATCGTACCCAAAAAAATCTTATATTATTATTTATTAATTGTTACGTGCGGAGCTACGTGGGGCTAACCAATAAAAATAAAATACAATTCTCAAACGAACCCGAGTGATTTTGGGTTGCAGAGAGAGTGCTGTTTCTTTTAATAATAGAAATAAAAAATGATACCAATTGTATAAATATTCCAGTCAGTTTCACAATTGGTATGTATAAGAAAATGTATATTAAAGTCAAGCTAAGGTATGGGATGTGACAGAGGGGGTCCGCTTTCGAAGAGCACAGACTGCATTTTCAAAACAAAAAAAAAATACTCCGTCTTTGTTGTTTGTCCTTTGTTTCTAGGCAAACAAAACATAATCATTTAACTAAAAGAGAGGTATTAATTAATTAATTTTATGATGAGTGAGCTGAGAAAGGCTCACCTAGGCACACTCCTTTCAACAGCAACATCTTAACTGTAAAGTGAGGGAAATGACCCGTAAAGAAAAAGGTTAAGGCAAACCAACCCCCCCCCCCCCCCCCCTACAAAGTTCTTTAATTAGAACAAAGATCAACGATTTCTAATCAAATAAATAATATATATTTGTATTAATATTATTATACAGTGTAGCAGATAGGTTCCTAGTAATTGCATGCCTCATCACGTGGTGGTGGTATGAAGTGCCGTCCACCGCAAAATCCTTAGGCCCTCATTAAGACACAGAATAAACGAGTAAAAGGGTAGTATAAGGGTGGTATAAGAATAAATAGAAAATGATTGTTTGTTTGCAGGGTATAACTTGGTATTACTAAACCAGTTTAAACGAGTATAAAACGAGTATAAAAGAGTATAACAATTCTTAGTAACATATATGATAAACTATACTCACTTTATCTATTCTCATGAACCCACATGTCAAATCAATTTTTTACATCTTATCACATCAAATTATCTATCAACACCTCTTATACATCAAAGAGCCTATATGTCAAATCAATTTTTTTACACTTTATTTATATTTTATTTTTTATCAACCAAACAACTCAACCTTTATTCTTATGTTTTTCAATAAGAATAAAAAAAACATAACCAAACATAAAATTTCTTATTCATGTAGATTTATTATTTATACTGATATAGTTATTTATCCAAATAACTCAACTTCGTTATCTAAATGAAAAATTGAATATATAATATAATGGTTGAATGGAGAGGGCGACGCGTGCATGCATCTGATATGTCTTGTTCTCATCCAATTCGATACAAGTTCCAAAAGTTCATGATTCGGATATACAGTGTTTTGAATGACATCATCAGTGGTTTGGATACCACAAGTAAAACAACAGTGGGGGAGTAATACTGAGAGCTTAAATTTTAAAAAGTATTGCATAGCTTAAAACAACGGTGGGTAAGTGTGGTAAACGAGTCGAACAAGTCGAGCTTTAATATGTTCAAGTTTGGCTCGTTTATAAACGAGTTGAGCCAAGCCAAGCTCATGAGTCTCAATGAGCCTAGCGTTCTTCTTCATTTTAGAGTTTTTAGGGATTAAAAATAACATTTTAGCATAAATGAACCAAGTTCATGACTTAAACGATCATAACTTTATATTGATTTAATGTTCTGATTTTATAAAGGAGTTTAGTTAAGCTTCAACTAAGTTTTTATAACACAAACGAGACGAGTTTGAACATCAAATGAAGCTCGATCCAGGTTTCGAGCCTAACCGAACTTTAAAAATTGTCCAAGCTCGCTCATTTATTTAATTGAACGAGCCTAAACGAGCTCAAACTGAACCGAGCATTGATTGATCGATCCACACATTATTAAATTAATTAATTAACTACTTGCCCCTCCCGCACTTAAAATATACATCGCGTACGAAAGCTAAAACACATGACAATGAGGCAACATGCATTATGCGTCTCTCATACATGTGATTGTCAGGGCATAAGGTAGGGCCGGAGACCATGAGATTTGAGAGTAAGAAAAAAAAAAAAATATATATATATATATATATATATATATATATATATATATATATATATATATATATATAGGGAAGTGATTCGGTGCGGGAATGCGGACGTGCGGGAAGCGATCACGGGTCCATCGCATCGGACGGTCGGGTGCGATTCACATCGACCGTTGGATGCGATGGACCTGCGATCGAACGGCCCACGTTGCGGCCGCACCCGCCGTTCGCCGCACCTAATCGGTCGCGTATATATATATATATATATATATATATATATATATATATATATATATATAGACTCGTGATTGCGTGCGATCGGTGCGGATTCGACGTGCGTCGTCCGATCGTGGGTCCATCGCATCAGCTTGTGGCTGCGTACCATACGGGCATGCCTGTCCACTGCATCATACGCATCATGTAGATAGTATGAGTTGGTGGTTATTTCCTTTAATGAGAAGCATTCCATTTTATCGTAATATCTGTGAAAATGTATATTCTGTTGGTTCAGATATTTTAGAAATCTTTCTGAAGTTGTAATAATATTATTATTATTATTATTGGGACGCTAAGGTCCATTCACTGAGCATGTGGTAGCTCACCCCTCCTTTTTCCAACCTTTCAGAGTAGCCGTTGGCGATCGTCGTTTGTGGTGGGCGTTGGCGATCTAGTTCTCGTTTATTCCGTTGCATTCGTAGGTGCTTGAATAAGCCTTCTTCTTGGCATGTAGTGGACGTCCTTAGCTTTATCAGCAAAACCAGGGAATCTTTAGTTGTTAGTAAATAAAATACTCGTGTGTAATCATTCGTTGAGAATGAATTATTGTGATCCTGGATTTGGTTTATGTTTATGTTTTAAAAACTTATGTGTTTTGAATTAATATGTTAATTTATTTCATTGAAAAAGTTTGAGGTTGACGTAACACACCGTATCGCATGCCTTAATAGAGGATAATGGGTACGGGGGCGTTACAGAGTGGTATCAGAGCCTAGGTTTTCCTGTTAGGGCTAAGGACATAGGATAGAGATGTTAGGCCTGCATTCATATAGGTCACGTTCTAACTGGGTGTTATTTTATTAGAGAAAACTTGAGATGTCGGGCAATAACAACACTTTGCGTCAGGATCTCAAACTCTGACCAACCTGGTGGCTCAGACGATCCAACACCAAAATGACATGGCGTTGCGTCGTCTGGGAGAAAACCAGAATCAACTGGAGCAACTAGTGATGAGATTCAAGAAAATGGATCCGCCAGTATTTCAAGGCGTTGGCACCGATCCATTGGCACCGAAGCACTGGATCACCGAGCTCGAAGGAATCTTCAAAACCATGTTGCTGACCGACAGCCGACGTATTCTCCTAGCGGCTCATCAACTGAGAGGGACTGCTATCCAATGGTGGAACGTCCATCAACAATTTCTGAACCTTGGGATAGAACAGATCACTTGGGAAGAATTTGTAGAGATGTTCTACAAAAAATATTTTCCTCCGGCGGAGCGTGATCGTATTATTCAAGCGTTCTTAGATCTTCGCCAAACCCAGGACATGACGGTGGCGCAATATGAGGAAAAATTTCTAGAACTGTCACACTTTGCGCCTCATTACATCCAGATCGAAAGTGAAAAATGTTGTCGCTTCCAAGAAGGGCTAAGGAGCGACATTCGTCATAGACTGCGGAACCTCCGAATCAGGGTCTATGATGAGCTGAAGGATTGCGCGCTGGTCACTGAACATGACTGCTTGGAATGGAAGAAGGAAAATGAAGCTCGTGTAAAGAACCGAAGTAATCAACGTTTCGGTGGGGGTCAGAGGACAGATAACCGAAAGAGAAACTTCATCGACAATAATCAAGGGCGAGAAGTGCGCGGGAAAATCATCTGCTACAACTGTCGGGAGCCGGGACACAAGTCTATCGAATGTCCCCAACCGCGGATAGACAGCCGGGCGTGCTATAATTGCGGAAAGCTGGGACATCGTCAGGCCGACTGCACTGAACCAAGAAAGGCGCAAAGCGGAGTGCCAAGGCATCAGAGCACTGGAGGAGCAGGAACTTCAAGTTTTCGTAATCAGACACAGCCACGTGGACAGGTTCATGCCCTGTATGTGGGAGATGTTCGCGCGACTGACGAAGTCGTTCAAGGTACCATTTCTGTCACTGGTCATGATGCATTCGTATTATTTGATTCTGGAGCTTCGCACTCGTTTGTGTCTGCCGAATTCGTAAATCGTGCGAGTCTGGTGTCGAGTTTCTTGAGAGACCTTTTGCTGCAGACATCATAGCCGTAAATACATGGACGACCGAGATCAAGTGGAGCATAAGAAGAAGGGACATCTTGATGAATCGGGAGCACCGTGACTTCAAACAGCCATAACTTTTGAACCGTAGATCGGAATCGCTATTATAATATGTCCACGTGTTCGTATCGACGAGCCCTACAGGAGTAGTTGCTACGCCACTACGCCATTTTTCGGAGCGTTCTGAGATCGTCTTGGGGGTCAAATCGACGGTTCAAAGTTATTTTTACTATTTTTGGGTTGTTTTGAGGTTGTTAGGATTTTATTTCTTTGTTAGGATTTACTATATTTAGATTTGAATTTTAAATTATTATTTGAATTCAAATTTGAATTTTAGTTAGGATTAGATAAAGATATTAGATTTGTTTGTTAGATTTAGATAATTAGTTGAGATCCTAGTTTGTTGGGATTCTCTTCTATAAATAAGCTTGTGAATCCATTTGATTATTTAGTTTATGAATATTTGAAGTTTAGTTATTTTATCTCTTGTATTTTGTTAGGAGTACTAACAATTGCAAATACCTCCCAATTCTCTATTATTTCATCCGAAGTAGTAGATTATTGAAGCCCAACCCCCTGGCATTCTTTTGAAGAATCAACAGTGACGTTGGAGCCTACCGATTTCGTTCTTTTGAACGGATCCGTAGAAGAGCGTGGTTACACGCTGCATCAGGTGTGGTATCAGAGCGTGGTTACACGCTGCAATGAGCTTGAGTCGTAGGCTACAATCGGGCACATATAATTGGTTCCCTCGAAAGAGGAATCCATCATGAATGAGAAAACTCGTAGGTTTGCCTGCATTAATATCCTCCAAGACACTAATATAGTACGGGTCAGTAGCAAGTAAGTCTCGAAAAGAATCGAACCCAAGTACCTTAGTTCGCATGGATGTCAATAGGGAAGAACGACGACTAAGAGCATCCGCAACCCGATTCAAAGCACCTGATTTATGCTTGAGAACAAAAGAAAATTCTTGAATATATTCGGCCCACGTACCATGACGAAATGCGAGTTTATCTTGGTTGTTGATGTGCTTCAAGGAATCATGATAAGAAAATAGAACGAACTCGCTGTGAATAAGATAATGTCGCCAATGCTTCAGGGCTTGAACGATGGCATAGAACTCCAAGTCATAGGTGCTGTAGTTCAGATTCGATCCGCTCAATTTTTGGCTAAAGAATGCGATGGGCTTCATGTTTTGGCTTAAAACCGCTCCAATGCCCACCTTCGATGCATCACAATGTAACTCAAACGGTTGCGTGAAGTTTGGAAGAACGAGGACGGGTGCAGTAATCAATTTTTGTTTGATTATTGCAAAGGCTTCAGCTGCCTCGGTAGTCCACACAAATCTGCCATTCTTCATACAATTTGTGATCGGTGCCGTGATGGTGCTGAAATTAGGGATGAACCGCCTGTAAAAAGACGCCAAACCATGGAAACTACGTACTTCGAAAAGAGTCGTTGGTGGAGGCCATTGTTTGATTGCTTCAACCTTTGACTCATCCATTGAAATACCATCACGAGAGATAACATAGCCGAGAAAGAGAACTCTGTCCGTCAAGAATGAACACTTCTTGACCGCAGCAAAAAGTTTCTCCCTGCGTAGAACCACAAGAACCTCTCGAAGATGCTGCATATGTAACTCAACATTAGCACTATAAATCAGAATATCATCAAAGTATACCACCACAGAATGGCCAATGAAGGGTCGTAAGACTTGATTCATGAAGCGCATAAACGTGCTAGGTGCATTGGAGAGTCCGAAGGGCATGACCAACCACTCGTAAAGGCCGTCTTCCATTCATCCCCAGCGCGAATACGAATCTGATGGTAGCCGCTCTTCAGATCTAGCTTGCTAAACACCGTCGCACCGCCCAATTGGTCCAAGAGATCGTCCAAACGAGGGATGGGGAAGCGATACTTGACGGTAATTTTGTTGATTGCCCTGCTGTCAACGCACATCCTCCAACTACCGTCCTTCTTAGGGGTGAGCAAGGCTGGTACCGCGCACGGGCTGAGGCTCTCCCTAATGTATCCCTTTCTGAGAAGCTCTTCGACTTGACGTCGCAATTCTTCATGCTCCTTAGGACTCATGCGATAATGGGGTCTGCTTGGAAGACTTGAACCCGGCACTAGATCAATCTGATGTTGCACATCTCGGATAGGTGGTAAACCATCCGGTAATTCAGTGGGGAAGATGTCTTGAAATTCATCGAGAAGGGGCTTCACCTCGTCGGGTGCAACAAGATCATCTCCCTCGTCGCGTCCAATCAACATATAGACAATTCCCGAATCCTCCATCTCATCAATAAAACTTTTATATGAGAGGAAACTACTACATGTCATTGCAATGGGTTTGGGTACGACTTCCTTGTTCGGAACAAGAATTATGCGAGTATTATCCCAAGTAAAGCTATAAGTATTACGACGACCATCATGGGAAACACTCCGATCAAATTGCCATGGTCTCCCCAATAGAAGATGACACGCATCCATAGTAACAACATCGCACCAGATTTTATCCTTATATTTAGAGCCAATTGAAAAGTTAACTAAACATCGTTTAGAAACCTTTACCTCGTTCCCTTTCTGGAGCCATGATAATTTATAAGGATTCGGATGCGGTTTGGTGTCTAGCTTGAGTTTTCGAACGGCCTCTTCAGCAACGACATTCTCGCAACTCCCCGAGTCAATAACAAGGCGGCATACCTTGTCATTGATGGTGCAAGTGGAATGGAAGATGTTGTTGCGAAGCCATCTATCCCCTTCCTCCTCTTTCGGAGCATAACACACACGACGAACGACCAAGGATTGTCCATGATCTCCAGTGACAACTTCCTCATCAGATTGGTCCTCATCATCATAAAGCGGGTTATCAATAGGATCTGGAAATTCATCATCTTCCGCTCCGTCGGCGTCCATGAGTAGTGCTTTTCCCGGACGGTCTCCTTTGCGACAATCGGCAGCCCGATGGCCAGCTTCGCCGCACTTAAAGCATTTGATGCTTGGATTGATGGTCGGTGCCCTTGGTGGAAAATTGTGCGGGGTTGGTTTAGGCGCGATTTCTGATTGCGCCGGATTGCGACTTGCTAGGGGCAAGGTGTTAGGTCCCCATTTACTCGAAGAGTTGTAATTCTTTCGACTCCATTGTTTCTCCAATTGTAAGGCTCGTTGATGTGCCTCCGAAACAGAAAAGCAATCAAATAAATTCAACGTGTCTTGAAATTGTTGACGCATACCTCCAATGTAACGAGACACGAGTTGATCCTCAGATTCAGCAAGGTCATTGCGAGCAACCAAGAGATAGAACTCCGTCGTGTACTCATCGATAGATCGTGTGCTTTGTCGCAAATTTTGAAGCCGTTGGTAAAGCGTCCGCACATAATTATGCGGTAGAAACGCTTCCCGCATATGCTTCTTTAACTTCTCCCATGTTTCGATCTTCGATTTGCCACGTCAAGATCGAGTTTGTTTCATCTGTTGCCACCATGCTGCAGCTCTCCCGCGAAACCGTGTAGCAACCAATGGTACCCGTTTGTCTTCGGGCACTTCTTTGAAATCGAGGACCTCTTCAACGGTATTCAACCAATCGAGAAATTCCTCGGGTTGAAGGCCTCCCTGAAATTCTGGAATATCAATTTTTAGGCCGGTTTGCCATCGGTCAGAGGGTACCTTAGGAGACCCGAAAAATACCCCTCGTTGGCATTGTTCGGTTTGCGCGAATGGATTATTGAAACCTCCTCCCTATGGGATCATCTGTCTAAGATCGCGCTGTTGGAGATCGTGGGGCTGGTGATGGTGGAGCTGGTGATCGTGGTCGTGGGATTGGAGATCGTTCGCGACGTTGCATAAACGCCATCATCTCCTCCATTTGGCGCGTCATTGCCTCAAACTTTTCATCTATGCGCCTATTAGTTGCTGCGTTAGCTGCTGCGATGGTTTGTTGTATCTCCTCTCGGTCGTAGGCGTCGCTAAGAGGACGTCTTCTCGGCGGCATGTTCTTTTTTTTTTTAGAACGATGCGCCGAAGATCGAACCAGGCTCTGATACCACCTGATGCAGCGTGTAAACACGCTCTTCTACGGATCCGTTCAAAAGAACGAAATCGGTAGGCTCCAACGTCGCTGTTGATTCTTCAAAAGAGTGCCAGGGGGTTGGGCTTCAATAATCTACTACTTCGGATGAAATAATAGAGAATTGGGAGGTATTTGCAATTGTTAGTACTCCTAACAAAATACAAGAGATAAAATAACTAAACTTCAAATATTCATAAACTAACTAATCAAATGGGTTCACAAGCTTATTTATAGAAGAGATCCCAACAAACTAGGATCTCAACTAATTATCTAAATCTAACAAACAAATCTAATATCTTTATCTAATCCTAACTAAAATTCAAATTTGAATTCAAATAATAATTTGAAATTCAAATCTAAATATAGTAAATCCTAACAAAGAAATAAAATCCTAACAACCTCAAAACAACCCAAAAATAGTAAAAATAACTTTGAACCGTCGATTTGACCCCAAGACGATCTCAGAACGCTCCGAAAAATGGCGTAGTGGCATAGCAACTACTCCTGTAGGGCTCGTCGATACGAACATGTGGACATATTATAATAGCGATTCCGATCTACGGTTCAAAAGTTATGGCTGTTTGAAGTCACGGTGCTCCCGATTCATCAAGATGTCCCTTCTTCTTATGCTCCACTTGATCTCGGTCGTCCATGTATTGTACGGCTATGATGTCTGCATGACCTTTTATTGTTGCAACTCCTACTGGTGAATTAGTCGCCATCCGATCAATCTACCGAGGGTGCATAGTTCAGATAGAAGACCAATGTTTGGTGGCGAATCTCTTTCTCTTAAAGATTCAAAAGTTCGACGTCATCCTTGGCATGGATTGGCTCTCTGCCTATCATGCTAACGTGGACTGTTTTTCAAAGACAGTATCGTTCAAGATTCCAGGGTTACGAACGTTGCGATTCGTCGGCGATGGAGGTGTGGGACCATTGGGTCTTATTTCGGCATTGCAAGCTCAGCATCTTCTGGAGAGCGGTTGCATGGGGTACATAGCAAGCATTGTTAATACTAAGGCAGTGAAAGCAAGTATCGAAGGAACATCGGTGGTCGCTGAATTTCCTGAAGTCTTTCCCGACGATCTACCGGGACTACCACCTGATCGTGAAATTGAATTTTCTATCGATCTAATTCCCGGTACGGAGCCAATATCAAAAGCCCCTTATCGTATGGCATCTTCAGAGTTGGCAGAATTGAAGGCTCAATTGGAGGAACTGTTGGAGAAAGGATTTGCACGACCAAGTGTATCTCCTTGGGGTGCACCGGTGTTGTTCGTCAGAAAGAAGGATGGCTCGTTGCGTCTATGCATCGATTACCGTCAGCTGAATCAAAAGACGATCAAGAACCGATATCCACTTCCGAGAATAGATGACCTGTTCGATCAACTTCAGGGGGCTACGGTCTTCTCCAAGATCGATTTGAGGTCGGGTTATTATCAGTTGAAGATAAAGAAGGAAGACATCCCGAAGACGGCCTTTCGTACTCGATATGGGCATTATGAATTTCTGGTCATGCCATTTGGTTTGACAAATGCCCCTGCAGCATTCATGGACATGATGAATAGGGTCTTTAAGCCTTTCCTTGACGAGTTTGTGGTTGTCTTCATTGATGACATCTTGATATACTCAAAGAGCAAGGAAGAGCATGCTGAACATCTTCGTTTGGTACTCCAGAAATTGAAGGAGCATCAACTCTATGCAAAGTTCAGTAAGTGTGAGTTCTGGTTAGAGAGTGTGACGTTCCTCGGTCATGTCATCTCAAAAACCGGAATATCAGTCGACCCCTCGAAGATCAAGGCGGTGATGGAGTGGAAGCAACCGATGAATGCTACGGAAATTCGGAGTTTTCTGGGCTTAGCGGGTTACTATCGAAGATTCGTTCAGGATTTCTCGAAGATTGCAGTTCCGTTAACTCGTCTAACTCAGAAGAACGCCAAGTATGTCTGGTCTGAACAGTGCGAGAAGAGTTTCCAAGAGCTGAAGCGGAGACTTACGTCTGCTCCTATTTTGACCATTCCATCTGGTCCTGGTGGCTACGTGGTGTATTGCGACGCTTCTTATCGAGGCTTGGGTTCTGTGTTAATGCAAAACGGGAAGGTAGTCGCATATGCATCTCGTCAACTGAAGGTACATGAAGTAAATTATCCCACTCATGACTTGGAATTGGCGGCAGTAATCTTTGCTCTAAAGATTTGGAGGCATTATCTCTACGGCGAGGAGTTTGAAGTCTTCACGGACCATAAAAGCCTGACGTATCTACAATCTCAGCCAGAATTGAATAATCGTCAGAGGCGATGGGTTGAATTTATGAAGGACTACGATTGCAAAATCCAATATCACCCCGGCAAAGCTAATGTGGTTGCGGATGCACTAAGTCGTCAACCTTCGGGAATTTTATCGTACATGATGGTGGGTCAGTGGAGACTGTTGAATGAAGCGGCCGACCTTTTTAGTGTGGTGCGATCATCTGAGAAAGGTTTCATTGCACGGCTTGTTGTTAAGCCGGATCTCATCGATGAAATTAAAAAGGCACAGTTGGAGGACGAAGAGTTGAAGAAGGCCTCATCCGACAATGACCAAGGATTGAAGCCGGACTTTGCCATCCGAGCTGATGGAGTCCTTTGTTTTCAAGGTCGTGTTTGCGTTCCTGCGGACACCAAGTTGAAAAAGAGGATCCTTGACGAGGCACATAGATCTCGGTACACCGTACACCCTGGTGGTACAAAGATAAATCGGAATCTCAGATTAAACTTCTGGTGGAATGGGATGAAGAAGGATGTTGCGGAGTTTGTGTCGAAATGCTTGGTGTGTCAGAAAGTTAAGGCG
Source organism: Acorus calamus (assembly GCA_030737845.1). Classification (NCBI taxonomy): domain Eukaryota; kingdom Viridiplantae; phylum Streptophyta; class Magnoliopsida; order Acorales; family Acoraceae; genus Acorus; species Acorus calamus. Next base: position 17,932,845 of record CM060877.1, on the reverse strand, counting down.
GAACACCGAAGTCCAGCTGGAAAACTACAACCACTGGAAATTCCAGAGTGGAAGTGGGAACATGTCACCATGGATTTTGTGACTGGTCTACCAAAGTCAAAGAAGGGACATGACGCTGTTTGGGTTGTAGTGGACCGATTGACGAAGTATGCACATTTTCTGGCAATGCGCGTGAATGATTCACTAGAAACGCTGGCGAAATTATATGTACGAGAGATTGTTCGTCTCCACGGAGCTCCGGTCAGTATTGTTTCGGATCGCGATTCGCGTTTCATCTCACGATTTTGGAGTGCTCTCCAAACGGCGCTAGGGACGAGACTGAACTTCAGCACAGCATTTCACCCTCAGTCAGATGGACAGTCTGAGAGGACGATCCAGATTTTGGAGGACATGTTGAGGGCTTGTGTGATCGATTTCGGTGGAAGCTGGGAAGATCACTTAGCCTTGGCAGAGTTTGCATACAATAATAGTTTTCAAGCAAGCATTCAGATGTCACCTTTCGAAGCACTGTATGGAAGAAATTGCCGCACACCTCTGTGCTGGAATGAAGTTGGCGAGAGAAGTCTTATTGGGCCAGAACTCGTACAGGATACGATCGACAAGGTGAAATTCATTCGAGATCGGCTTCGGACAGCGCAGAGTAGACAGAAAAGCTATGCCGACAATCGAAGGCGGGAGTTGGAGTTCGCGGTGGGAGATCACGTGTTCTTGAAGATATCTCCATCCAAGGGCATAGTTCGATTCGGACAACGGGGAAAGTTGAATCCACGTTTCATCGGACCATTCGAAGTTCTGGAGAGGGTTGGACCAGTGGCATATCGCTTGGCATTGCCACCGCAATTAGACCGGGTGCACAATGTATTTCACGTGTCGATGCTGAGAAAATACGTGCATGATCCTTCCCATGTCATTGAACCAGACTTGATTCAAGTACAAGAAGACCTATCTATCATCGAGCGGCCGGTGAAGATCTTAGATCAAAAGGAGCAAGTCTTGCGCAACAAGACCATTCCATTGGTCAAAGTACAGTGGCAGTATCATCATGGAGCACCCGAAATGACTTGGGAACGCGAAGAGGAGATGCGAGAAAAGTATCCAGCATTGTTTGCATCTTCCTCAGGTATGCCTTGAATTTAGGGACTAAATTCCTTTAAGGGGGGAAGGATGTGACAACTGAGACTTTTAGACCGCAATTAAACTAATTTATTTTAGTTGTGTTTCTGATATTCCAAATTTTTATAATTTGGCATGGTTGGAATCCTTGTGTTGTTAGCTTTCCAACGCTTTTTACGGATCATGAATCGGACTTGTATCAAGCAAGTTATAGTCATTTTTGTGCCTTTGGAAAAACTGCCCAGAGGCGGCTACTTGAAAGTAGCCGTCCCTGTCGAGGGGTGGCTACTCGAAAGTAGCCATCCCTCATCAGGCGGCTCAATCCAACAAGCCGTCGGGCACCTGTGCGCAGAAACGCAGAAATTTAGGGATTTGACGAAACTGTCGAATATTTGATTGTTTTCTTCGGGGGTAAGTCATTGCACGTGTTTAATCTTATAAAAGCCTAGTTTTGGATGCCCTAGGACCCATTTGAAATCCCTAATACGAGTCCTCTCTCTCTCTTGTTTTATGAAACCCTAAAAGAGGTCTTTTGGGTGATTTTTGAAAGAAAATCCTTTGTGGAATAAGGTGGGTTCTTTTACTTCGTTTTTCTTTAATAATATTAGAGTTTTAATTGCTACTGATCACCAATGATGGGTTCATCCCGAGGTGATTCGGGTTTGTGTGGTTTTATGGGTTTTTCCTTCATTTTAATTCATGATTTTATTTGATATTGAATTGTTCTGGATCTTGATGTTATGTTAATCCATTGATGAGGTTTTTAAGATGTTTTTACAAGATTTACATGTACATAGATCATGGTTAGGGTTATTTTTCTTAAGATAGAAAGCATGTTTAGGGTTTCTAATGCCTTGTTTTGGGTACCACCTTGCATGAATCCGAACCTCATATGATTTCATCACTGTTTTGATGATTTTTATTGCTGATCTATTGATTTATTCGTATATACATTAGATCTATGGTTTTCAAGGTTTTTCGGATGGATTACATAAGCTTTCGATGCATTACTCATTGCCTTGCATGGATCTAGGGTTAGGAAGACATGATCATCATATTAAATTTATTAGATCTAGATCCTTGTAGTATCCAGATTTATATTATTATTATTATTTAAGTTTTGTCAATTTATCGATGTTTGAATAGAAATCATGTCTAGGTCTACACAAATTTTTCATGCACAATAGAAACATGTATTAGGATATTTTATCACCATCAACCTACTGTTATTTAATATTTTAACACTACTTTAAGGTATGAAAATATATGGTGTTAATATTACCATTTTTCAAATTTGTTCTATAGAGGTTTCATCGTTTTTTTTCGGTATTTTGATTTATTATCGAATCGATTATTTAGGGGATCAAACTTAAATATTTTCAATGTGTTTTTATCTGTATTTTATGTATGAGAGAGAGTAGGTACGTGTTTTTGAATGTTTGGGTAGGAAGTCGGGGTCATTGAGGGTATATTTGCTGTTTTGGGTCTGTCGGGGGGGTGGCTACTTGAAAGTAGCCGTCTGAGATCAGGCGGCTAGGTTTGAGTAGCCGTCGGAAGCCAGGCAGCTACATTTGAGTAGCCGGCTTAGCCCAGTATTTTGGTGATTTTTGTTTAGTTAATCATTATATTCTGTTTCTGATCTGGTTCATTGGTATAAAAATCTTCAGGAGCAGTAGACTCTCGTTAGCTTCCTTGTTAGTCCGGTAGTCTTGCGTAGGACCGGAGGTGAGTGGGTCTAGTCTCTAGTAGCTTTTGAAAAACTACCTATATATATCATATTCGCATCATGCTTATATTATGAATACGACTGTTATCTTGAGTATAGAATTGCATGAGCATGACATCATGTTTTGAGACGTTATTTTGCGTATGAACCGTATAATGATTATTATGTTATTCTTGCATGCAAATATGTAAATTGTAGAGGTTATCTTGCATGCATATCATTCATCTGCGTGACGAGGGTCTGCGTGACTCAGTCCAGTAGGACCGTGTCTGCGTGACACCCGTCTGCGTGACGATTGGTCTGCGTGATCAAGCTCTAGTTGGAGCGCTTGTGGCTGCGTACCATACGGGCATGCGTGTCCACTGCATCATACGCATCATGTAGATAGTATGAGTTGGTGGTTATTTCCTTTAATGAGAAGCATTCCATTTTATCGTAATATCTGTGAAAATTTATATTCTGTTGGTTCAGATATTTTAGAAATCTTTCTGAAGTTGTAATATTATTATTATTATTATTATTGGGACGCTAAGGTCCATTCACTGAGCATGTGGTAGCTCACCCCTCCTTTTTCCAACCTTTCAGAGTAGCCGTTGGCGATCGTCGTTTGTGGTGGGCGTTGGCGATCTAGTTCTCGTTTATTCCGTTGCATTCGTAGGTGCTTGAATAAGCCTTCTTCTTGGCATGTAGTGGACGTCCTTAGCTTTATCAGCAAAACCAGGGAATCTTTAGTTGTTAGTAAATAAAATACTCGTGTGTAATCATTCGTTGAGAATGAATTATTGTGATCCTGGATTTGGTTTATGTTTATGTTTTAAAAACTTATGTGTTTTGAATTAATATGTTAATTTATTTCATTGAAAAAGTTTGAGGTTGACGTAACACACCGTATCGCATGCCTTAATAGAGGATAATGGGTACGGGGGCGTTACAATATATATATATATATATATATATATATATATATATATATATATATATATATATATATATATATAGAGTCGTGATATTATACGGTCGTGCGGTCGCGATTCACGGGCCGTCGATCACGGGTCCATCGCATCGGACGGTCGGGTGCGATTCACGTCGACCGTTGGATGCGATGGACCCGCGATCGGACGACGCACGTCGAATCCGCACGACCGCACCGACCGCATATTATCGGAAATATATATATATATATATATATATGGGAGTTATTGCGTGCAGTGAACGGCGGGTGCGGCAGCGACTATGGGCCGTCGATCACGGGTCCATCGCATCAGATGGTCGGATGCGATTCACGTCGACCGTCGGATGCGATGGACTCGCGATCGAACGGCCCACGTCGCGGCCGCACCCTTATCTTAATTTACACTATTATAAAAAATATAAAAATTATGCTATATGAGTATACTTTATTTTATGAAAGAATATATTTCATTAATTAGGTATATATCTCGAAAAGAATCAAAATATGTGTGCAATGCAAATGTGACTATAAGTGAGATTGAATATAACATTTTTCGTTTCCTACCTCCTTTGTCTCTGCCCTTAGTGACTGTTAAACTGAACGAAGGGGAGGGCGTCTCAGCCGCCACGCTAAGCGTGCGATGACAAAACCATCATTCATTGGTGGGTATTGAAATTTGAAAGAATAATGTTAGGTTATGTTTAATTAAAAAAAATCACATCAAAAGAGGTATATGTTTTTATAAAAAAAAAAGTACTTTCGTGATGTATTGCATTGATTGAAAAACATGAAAAATTATTAACAGGTATCTGATGCAGTACAATCATGGACCATTCGAATAATATTGAGGGCCACCAAATGAAAGATTATGGATGATTTGCATTTTTTGGTATTTTAGTTTTATTTGTTAGATTTATCGTATTTTTTCTGAATAATTAGAATTAGTTAATATTCAGATGTTATTCAGATACGATTTTTAATTTTTTGTTAGAATTTGAATTTTTTTTGAATTTTGAATTTAAATTTGAATTTGCAATTAGTTAGGATTTGGTCAAATAAATTTTTCATGTGAGAGATTTAAAGAGATTTATTGAAATCCTAGTTTTTTAGGATTCTCTGTTTTATAAACATATTTTGTAATCACATAATTAATTAATTAAGACTTTTGATAATATAATTTAGTTTTCTCTATTATATTTTGTTATCTAAAAAGGATTATAAGGTATTATGAGGAATCAACAAACTTACTAAAGCTCATCGTTCTAGTATTCTTTGCAAATCAACAATATCGTTGGAGTCTAGAGATCTCACATCCCTTAAAGTTAATCAGGTACGTAGAAGAGCATAACCCCATACGTTGCATCACTTAGGGTGCATGGTACATACATCATTGTATTGTTATTCATGTATATGGATTGTTTGTGGGACTATCACCATGGACCATGGGGAGCAATGCTCAAATGAAAAATGTTACGTTCTCGCAACCTACACATTTTATGATTTTTCTTAAGTGTATACTCATCTAATGAAATAAATGTTATATATTAAAACATGAAGTACGTACTTATATAAAATGAATGCGCTATTTTTTATGTTTTCATAACACAGTGTACATTACCGAGGAGGTAGTGAAAGTAATTTTTATGTAATTCTTAATTAGTAGTGGGTGCTCTACTATTTTGTAGTCATGTTGATGTGAACTTTGGGCGAACCACATATATTTGTATTCTTCTTGTTATTTGTATTTTCTTGCATCTCATATTTGTTATATTTGCTTCCGCTGTGCACAACATATTCAAATCTGACTAGGGTGTGTTTGGTTGCGTGATTGCAAAACTGATTCTACATGAATCTGGGTTTTAAAATTGATTATGCAGGAAGCTCACTTTCTCAGCCTTTTGAAATCGCAAATTTTGAGCATTATTTGCATGAAATCTGTGTGTAGGAAGCTGTTACAGTGAAACTGTTTGGTTGCACGGTTACAAACGCAGCTTCCAGCAATCGTAAACACTGCGCAATCGCGCAATCAAAGGCACCCTAAAATAGACTTGTAAGTGTTCTTCTTCTTCTTGATCTTCTTCTCTTTTTTTTTACATTTTTTTAAATTTGCGTGGTTGATGGAGTTGCATTTCTTTGGTCTGGCTTCTCTCTTTGCAACCAAAAACGAGCACAAGTGGGCAAAAAGGGACTAAAAGATTGCACGGATGAACAATTTACCTAGACGCAACAATCACATAAATCCTTAATTAGTTTAATTTGATCGTGAATATATACGTTTAGTTGTATTAAAACAGTGCCGCTGATACGGGTTGAAATTATTTTAATCCAAGTAGATATTTTACCAATCAATTAATGCACTCATGAATATCCATTCCAGCTGGATGGATCATCTAGCTTAACATGTATGGATGACATGAACATAGCATGAAAGCACGTGCATGCAAAAATGCGATGCAAGTGAAAGTAGAACTGATGAAACCACTGAGGCATAGGCACGTTAGGGTGTGGGGGCCAGAGAGTAATTAAGTAGTACACTCTAGGATATATTCAGTTCAGTTCTCCTGGCCAGTGCTGCTTCTTGAAATGATGGACTCTTGAATATGCAAATAAAAGATAAGACTCAATATCAATATATAAGAATGCAATGTGACAGAGTGCGAGTGAGAGTTAGTTGTGCAGTAGTTATTGTGCTGTGGAAGATCTTCAATGCTAAAAGTTGGAGATCCTCTTCTCCCCCACACACAAATGTTTGTTACGTGTAAAGGCAACAAAAAACACTAATCATTATCTCTGCCAGGACCGAAAATCCATTTTGATTTACGTACACGGGGGATCTTCTCTCAGAGACCCCCCATCTGCCTAGCCTTCACCACATCTATATCTAATTTTTATTTAAAAAAAATCTTTTTCGGTGGGACCGAAATCCACATTTGAAATTGAACTAACTTGCACAGATGAATCGTACATGGTCACTCATAAGTGCAACATAGAATTTTTTTTTTCTGTCGTCCTAGCTAGCTTCCTTTCCTTATAATATGACAGAGGGATAGCTGGAGCCCAAAAACTTAGTTAAAATAAAGGCAATCATTCAACAACAAAGTCACCTTTACATCCCATATTGTCGGTTCAATTGACCCTCCCTGTCTGGAACATGATCGACTAGCCAGAATTAGCCCTAGATTCACTTCTATGAATGTATCAATACTATTTTTAAAGCTAATTAAGGCTTAAAAAGTAATCTGATCTTATTTTTTTTCCTTTTTTGTATAAATGCCGTCATTAGATCCATAGCTAATGCGCAACCAGTGATTCGTGTCGAGAAAGCTTTTTTTTTTTTCTTTTCTACTAAGCAGGTCGTCTCCCACCAATGTATGTTGGAGCTTTATCTCACGAGCATAACAATGCATGTCGTTCTGTCTATCACTAGTACTTGGGATTTACATGGATCATATATAGTGGCAGAGACATCACCTATTGATGTCATTCATCTAGTGGTCTACAAGCATAAAAACTCATCACGAAAACCTCTGAATGGTTTGCCGTTCTTTTGGGTGTCTCCTTTATGCAAATGATATTGCAGACTATTAATTGGCTGCAACAATGTTTTATGACAATTTGTGTTGGAATATGATGCGACTAACTTACTTGATAGGTCATCTATATATCACACGTACCCGCCTTTTTTTTCCATAACAATAAATCATCTCGTCCATCAAAATGAGGACACAAGGTTTGATATTTAATTAGAACACAAACTAAATAGTGCACAGTCCAGACAAATGTAAATTAAATCATGTAGGATTCATGATTTGATTGAATGGACAACGTGAATCCAAATCCAATTGACACGTTGGTGTTCTAGAAGCCTATCTGTGGCCTGCGATATAATTAACCATGCAAAACTTGTTACTTGACACACAGGTTAGGAGGTTGGAATTAACTCTTAACGCGAAGGAAACCGATGGAAAAAAAAAACATTTTTTCTTAAAAAAAAAATAAAATAAAAATTGTTGTTTGTATATGTTATAGAAAGCGATAAAAATAAAAATGATTATTTACATGATATAATAAATTGTTTGTGTTATCACAAAAAATAATAAAAAATGATAAAAAAATAAAATATATTGTTTGTATGCTAATTTAAATATAATATAAAAACAACATAACTTGTCAAATATTTTTTAAAAATAAAATTTTAAAACACAATCAACGAGAACATATCACATAATAAATAAAATTTTAAAATAAATATTTTTCTTACTTTATTATAAAATAAAAAATAATAACAAAAAAAAATCAATATAGTCAAACCATGTAATATTGAAACAGAAAAAAAAACTCCCCTCCCCTCCCCTCCCCTCCCCTCCCAAAAAGTTAAAAGAGCAAAAGAAAAATGATAATTTTTTTTAATTCTTTTTATTTGACACAAAAAGCAGTTTTCATTCTCTTTTTCCATGTGGTATAAATATATTTTTAATTAATAAATAAGTGAAAAGGGTAACTCTCATCATTGAGAGAGAAAAATAAATAGTGTGTTTATGAACCTAACAAATAATTCCCAAAATGCCTCCATTTAACTTAATTTATTAATTAGAAGTTAAGAAGACTGAGCGGCACTGATGGCGGTCCACATATACCGCCTAACGACTTCCGGTTCCGGAGTCGTTGCACAATATTTGTATATACTACGTGTCGTGTAATTAATTCATTAAACACAGGAGCTAGGCTATTTGGTGTTGACATAATGAAGCCACGTGCTGCTTTATTAGCCAAACCTCTACACAGGTGACAAACATGTGTGTGCATGATTAATGCGATTGCACAACCACCCATCCCTCTTAATTTGTTTTAATGTATTCTTCAATGTGTAAGAATCCCAATCATACCAAGAAAAAAAAACACAACATACATCCAATCATGAAATGTGAACGGTGCACTCCAGCAAGCATGGATATCAAATTTTTTTTTTTAAATAAAAAACCAAGTACAAAAGTCAATCGACGTAACCCAAACGATGATGTACGTATTTAATTCGGTGCCTGGTTTGTTAAGCAAATGGAGGACCACACAAATAACCATCAAGCGCACTTTCTTGTTTGAAGTACTACGGCTGAACCAATATCAACAGATCTGTGAACATCATTTTCAAGGTTAATAATAATCTAAATTAAGCATTTGAATTAGATATAATTATGCATTTTTTCTTATTTAATAACAGTTAAAAATGATTATTTTGGATTAAGTGGCACAAGTCATCTGCCAATTAAACAGTGAGAGCTTGGGTATTCACCCATACAACATATTAAACACTCAGAGCTCCTCTTCAACGCCCCGTTTCTTCATTGTCGGGCATAAAACAGGCTAGCCAGAATATTAAAAATTGTTTAACATTAAATCCAATCATGTTTGTTTGTTGTAACTTAAATTTACATATTATAGATTATAATTTATATATTATAGATTTTAAATTTTCTAATAAGTTAATAAACATATTTGCTGTAACTTTAAAAGCAAAAAATTAAATGAGCAGCAATGTATATTTGTTAGAATACATTGTAAAATAGCGTGCTGTATAATTGACCAAATTACCCCTTTAAGCTGTTAAAATGAAAAATAAATTTGTTTGATAATATAAGTTTGTTTTTACTTGTAAAATAAAATTTTAAAATGTCTTAAAAAAATTAACATAAATAAATAAAAGTTCAAAATTAACTATAATATTTTTAAAATATATCTTATATTCCATAATTTTAATAAATTGAGTGACAAATGAAATTATAAAATAAAATTTTAACAAAGTATTATTTGTAATAGTAAAAAATTTAAGGGCATTAGTGCCCAAAATAAAATTTATTTAAATAATTTTATAAGCTATAATTTTAAAAGCATCTTTTTCCCAACTTATAGATCATGACTTTTTAAAGCTGTTTTTAAGTTAGATAAGCTCCAATAAATTTAAACAAACATGTCACAATTGTTTATTTTAAGCTAAAAACTATAATATGGAATTAATAAGTTTTAACAAATATGTACACAGTCTGCACCATTTTTAATTTTTTTAAAAATAATATATCTCATCTAAAGAGATATGTATTGTTATAGAAAAATAAAGTCTATATTTTAATGAATTGTATGGACTAAATTATAGAATATGTAAAAAAAACTTTAATGAGGTATTCATCTTGTGACAGCAGTGCAGTGCAGATGGCCAATTAGGTATGTAAGATTGTAAAATGAACTGAGTATAACAATGCTCTTAAAAATTTCTTTTTACAAAGCAAGCCTACATTAGGTAATAAGACTTTGATACACAAGAGTATTTTTTCCAGTCTTATTTTCAATTTTCATATCACTAACGTAGTACATGAAATTAATTAACACAATATATTTTAACTATATCATTACATATTCAACTACGAATATAATACCAAATTCAGTGAATTCATAGAAATATATATTTTATTTTATTTTATAAAGTAATGTAAGTATATATTATTAAAGAATATTATAATTTTTGTGGGCTACAAATGATATTGCTAAAAAGATTGTGCATAACATTTTTTTAAACAATATATATACATATAATCAAGTGATCGATCAATCACAACTTAAAAAGCCCTCTGCTGAGGCCCCATTTACAATCAATTTTCAAGTTGACTGCGCTTTTGTAAATTCAAAAAAAAAAAATAGTCCAAGTGAGTATTTTCAATTTTTTACTTTTTTACTTTTTTTTTTTGTGTCAGTCAACCAGTTTATATGAAAAACCGGTTAAAACTGGTTTTTATGAAAACTAATTGGGAATTATTTTTTGATGTATGACAGATTATGCAGATGGGATCATCAAAAGTGGTCTACCAAATAAATTCAAATCAATGGTCACGATCTCAGAATCGCAGAAATTTGACATGGTGAAATATATCGAGGAGATCTTCTGGATTAGTTGTTATACAACTAACAATTCTTATTTTTTGATAATTCATTTATTTAGGGCTTTAAATTAGAGATTTTACTATTTTTAGTAAGTTTTAGATTTGTGATATCTCAATCATAACATATCATAATTATTTTTATCAATTCCTATGATCATTTAAGATCTCATAGAATCTGAAAAATTAGTTTTCGGTTTTTACTATTTTTAGTAATTTTTTATTTTATGCTATTAGTATAAATATCAAACTTGTAATTTAGGGTTGACATTTTTTAAGGATTTTTAGTTTTAAGTCCCCGGAAACTATCGAATTTAGCGATCGATCTCTCACTTCTTCATATTTTGTTTTTAGTCCCTGCATTTAAATGATAATTTAGGAATAGGTCTCTCCCAGGGACTAAAAAACAAATTTAATAATTTAGGAATAAGTCCCTCCAAGGGACCTATTCCTAAATTATCATTTAAATGCAGGGACTAAAACCAAAATATGAAGAAGTGAGGGATCGATCGCTAAATTCGATAGTTTCTGGGACTTAAAACTAAAAATCCCTTTTTTATCAATAATATTTTGAATTTCCTCTGTTTTTGAGTTTTTTCCTTGTGGATTTAAGGATTCCTTGTAGATTCAAGGTGCTTATGAGATCCTAACGCTGGTTTGATCTTTTTATCTAGTTTTTTGCTGCGTTAGGTGGTATCAGAGCGAGGATTTACCTTGCTGTGATGGCAAATAACGGAGGGGGAGACGACCAATCTAATGACGTTGGTCGTGGATTGGATGATTTGTGTAAGGCGGTCGAGGAACAACGTGATCAGATGCGAGAACAACTGCAGGAGATCCACATGATGATTGCTAGCATGAACCTCAACGCCAACAACATGCATCCTAAATGTGATAGGATACGTGCTAAGGGATTTGTCCAAGGCCGACATATTGTTCGAAACATCGTTCGACCTTACTAACATTACAAAGAAAACTCTAGACCAATACATATCCAACACAAACTCTGAATCAAAAGCTCTTAAGAACCAGTTTAGAAGACAATACTTTTCTTCCTGCGCACAACAGGATTTTTATTTTATTTTTTTGCTTGGTAAATTTGAGAGTCAAACTCCCGACCTTTCCTTGGGAGAGGGTGTGTCTCGACCACCCTGCTAAAGGCGCACAGATTTGAACCTAATTGAATTTTTTTTTTTTGACAAAGAGGATTTCAGCCTAAGGTTCTTGCAAGAGGGAAATATCCCATATTATCAGCCCAATGGCAGGTGGGATATCATTACGATCAAATTTGATGGTATTTAATAATAAATTTATGTCTTGCATTCTGATTTATTAATCATAAAAAAGAATTGTAGCAGTGATTTTTCATAATCGAATATACATATGGTTTGCCCCTACGACTAAAAATGCGGGTCGAGTTAGGTTTTCTATATATTTTTCATTGGTAATGAAAATCTTATAATTCTATATTATGCAGGGGAGGAGCTATATTTCCTTTTTGTGAGAAGTTTTGAGAGGCTGACTGAAAGTTGAGAGGGAGAGTCAGGTAGCCCCATCACCATAGATCATTAATATAAAAAATTAATAAAACTTCTATGATATCTTACTGTGGATCTAGACAAATTTTGATGAACTATACATAAATATCTTTTTATGATTGTTAGTATTTTTTATATTTTTAATATGGAACTGATTTTTCATTTTAATTAATTATGTCATATATCATAGTACATTGAGGGGTGTACAAAGAAATGTGTGTAACAACACTGTTTTAAATAATTTTGTATTTCATAACCTAAGCACTGATTTTTACATTTTAATTGATTCTGTCTTCCATAACTCAAGCACAGAAAGAATGCATGCTGTTCAAATTGATTTTATTTTATTTTTTAGTTTCTTCTCTACGTGTTTTGAGTTTATTTGATTTTGTTGGTTTTCAATATGTTTTCTTGTTAAGCCATTGAAAGTTCATTGATGGTCTCTTGAAAAGTTTATTAAATAGGTTTGAAAGCCAACCACGACTAATGCTTAGCTTTCAGTTTTTCTACAACTTTTTTTCAATCATATATCATCATAATATAATAACTCTTATATGATAAAAAATATCTTTGATATTTTGTTTCCTATGTTTAACAATTTTTATCTTAGATGATATGTCGATGAAACTCACATCAAAGTAATCTACAATCACCATGTTTATATGTATTTTTGTCAAACAGATTATCTATACTATATTCATATACTGTCTATGTAAATTGTATTTTACTCTCTTATTGAATACAATCAATTTTATTTATCAAATATCTTTTAAAAAGAATTATTCGTGTTTAACTAATATAGAATTTTTGTTCGACTTAGATTTAATATTCATTATAAAAAAATTTGATATTAAATTATGATGAATAATACGCGCGTCTGCGGTACAATAAGCTAGTATATATTCGTGTGTATCATTTTGAAAGCCAAAGCCAGGGAGAGGTTGGAGGTCGACTGTGGCACTTACATGCAAAAGCCAAATACAGCAATACCACCCTGATTTTAGGCATTCATTCATATACAACTGTACGATCGTGCACGAACTTTCCCACTTCAAACAATAATATAAACAATCATTCGTTGGAAGGATAATATTTATATTGAAGTGTACAGACACAATTATAATTTACTTTTCTTTTAAGGGCTGTCGTTGTTCACTGTTCCTCGGAGCGCGCGCTATACAACTGGGGCACCTTTTTGTAGCACTTAAATTGATAAGTTTCTTTCATAGACAGTCTTATTTAAAGGATAATGTTATTACATTGAAGTTATTACATATATGGAAAGGCTTCATTAAAGTTATTACATATATGGAAAGCCAGTTTGAGCATCGTTACGTTGTGCTACATACAAGCCTTATCTCTTCAAAATATAAGTCAAACATCAGCAAAAATGCCCTTAACTTCTTACCAGAAAAAAGATGCACTGAACTTTTTAATTACTTAAATCTTAAAAATGACATACAACATCTTCAATCATGCTCAACAGATTTTTCAATAAATCTGTTTCAGTAATATTTTAATTTTAAACTGTCTACTCTAATTATGCTTTCTATTTGTCTCCTTTTGTTAATATATTTTTCTTATTAAAATACATATTAAAGTGGACCACCGGCCACTTAAAAGAATAAAAGTCATAAAAAAAATAGTGGACCCTACTGTTTCTATAATGGGTGGCTCCTTTTTTACTTGGTCTAGTTAGGTATTCAGTGAAAAATTTGCCTAGCTACTTACATTTGAGGTCACTATTGAAGATGATTTTTAGAGACTCATTCACAATTTAATTAAGCAATCCCCGAAAATCATTACATAGGAGATTGATTCTTCTAACATACAAAAAGATTACAATGTATTGATAGGTGTTATATTGTGCAAATCAACACAAATAATCAATGCTAAGGTGGGATACGTGTTTATTCGTAATTAGAAATGTTGGTGTAGAAGTTTATTTGTAAATGTAATGTACTATAAAACATAAAAAATTACAAGATTAAGGAATTCTCGTGGTTGAGGGTAAAAATTACAAGACCTGCATTACATCAATAATATTCAGTGTTTCCTTGTTCAACATTGAGTTCAACATTTTTTTTTGTGAAAAAGGTAGATGTTTGCTACCTGATTTCATTTTTGAACTCGAATTACAAATTCTGAATGGGGGAAGAACATAATTAAACATAAATAACATAACATAAACGAGCAAAATGCATCAACGGGTACCGCAGATTCGAGGAGCTATTGAGTTCAACATTGAACTACACTTAGTCAAATTAAAGGAAGTTTATTTTGTCTAAAGTCTTTCTTAAACCCCTTGCATTCAAGACTGGTCCCGAATGTATGTATAATAATAATAAATAATATAACTAAAAGATAAAGAAAGACCCGAATTATATATTCAATTTTTCAATATTTGACGAGTCAAAAGAATCAGTCCGGAAAAAGAGGAGGATAAATTATTTTTTAAAATTTTATTTATTTATTTATTTAAAAGATGGGACCTTAGACTGCGCGTTAAATAAAAATAAATAAATAAAAAAGGTAAGCTGGCGAAGGATGGTTGGGTGTTGCATGGTATGCTCCCATGTCCCCGCCACAAACAGACCAAAATGTTAACACAAACATTAGAAAATCCAAATGAAGGAAGGGGGGAGTGGGCATGTGGTTGTAGAAGAAATAGAGGCCGACTTAGCTTTCTAAATGAGTGAGCGCACTCTCTTTAATGGGTGCTTTTCATCAGCCCTTCTTAGCTGTACTGGGCAAGTGTCCTTTCTCATCTGGAGGCTGTCTCTCTCTTTTCTTTTTACGTGCACCCATCCTATCTATCTATCTATCTATCTATCTACACCTATATTTCGATTTTCTATGTCTTGGCATCCTTCTTAATTTGCCACATAGCTAGCCGTCTGTTTAATTAAAACAAACATGCATGCATAGATTGAGCTAGCTAAGACACACAGGCCCTAGCTAGTCATGCAAACTGGATATATAGAACAACAGAAGTCGTCTGATATGATAGACGTCACATATGTATCTTTTCAACTAGTCCTTGTTTGCTAAATGTCAGGATAATAGAGGTCCTGAATACAAGGCACGGTTGCCCGGGAGTTAATACATTATATATATGATATATGATGATCAGATACATGATGGATAGCTGGTTTTTAATTTTCACCTGCAGCTGCAGGTACATATCTATGTGTGTGTGTCCAATAAGGAAGAAATACGTCGGGCTGTGTCAGTTGCCAACGTTGTCATGTATATGATCAAATTAAAGGCAAGCACTAACGTTATCGTTAAGAAGTAGATTGCCCCTTCGAACCCCAGAAGTCGTTCTTTGAATCGGAACTAAAAGTCATTTTTGGATGGCTTTAGATTCTCATTCAACACCTGTCATCCATCATATATAACAAGCTCCTTAATAAATAAATTTTTTTTAAATCCTCACAGTAGTTTAATTATTTTATTTGTTAAAAAATAAATTAAAAACACCTAGACCACGACAAGAACAAAAACAGAGCGACACCTGGTCAGTTGTATCCCCCCACAATGACCGGTTCCCGGATGGCCAGGTATCGGTTTCAGAGCCGTACAACTTCTATTCTCTTCAAACTCTTTCTTTCTGTTTTTCTTAATAATATTTTGAGTAGAAAAAACATGTTACAATTTTATCTGAGTATCTCCAATGGGGAACATGTTAAATACCACTCCAATCTGATAAAGTGACAATTTATCAAAGTTTCCTATTTATTTTACAACAATATACACCAAAATTAATTTATAATATCTCATTTTCTTCTATATTTATTATCAATGTTATCAAAATAATGTTAAATAAATGTTTTAAATATTACTAAAAATACATAAATTTAATTCACTATATCTTAAAATTGTCATTATTAAATATATTCTATATTGGTCTCATCTCAACAATATTTTGGATAATACTAATTTTGATTTGTAAGATTTGTAGAATTGAATTAATGTATAAAAAATATGTTTTAAGAAAAAGTTTTTTAAAAAATAAGTCACTCTCCAAAAACAAGTAGACTGACACTACTATTAATGTTTAGAAAAATTAGGACTAATGCACGCTGATATTGGCTATGGAGCAGAGGTCTATCATTAAGAACCCAGCCCAAAGCCCTTTTTTTTTTTAATTGTGGAATAAGAGTGGTTTAAGGGTGAAATAAGGTGGGATAAAAATAGATAGGGAAATTAGGTATTTGTTTAAAGAGTATAGGTTGGATTACTATGTCAATATAAATTAGTATAAGAGAGTATAACAATTCTAAGTAACCCTTAGGATATGCTATACTCACTTTATCTATTCTCATGAGTCCACATATCAAATTAATTTTTTACACCTTATCACATCAAATCACATATCAACACCACTTATATATCAAATGGTTCACATGTCAAATCAACTTTTTCACACTTTATTTATATTTTATTATTTATCAACCAAACAACTCAACCTTTATTCTTATGTTTTCCAATGAGAATAATAAAAAACACTACCAAACAAAAAATCTCTTATTATTGTAGAATTGTTATCTATACTGGAATAATTATCTATCCAGAATAACTCAATTCCTCAATCCAAACGGGGGTAAATGAATTTATCTTCCAGTCATTAATCCAGGAATCCCCCCGAGGGCCGGTGTTCTCAAAACTTATTTCACCCAGTTTAATACATGTTGCTTTTGTTTTTCTTCTTATTGTTATTATTATTAACATGAAGGTGGATAACGTATAATCTTTGCGCGTGACTGTTGTTTTCGTCAAATCAAGATAAATCTGTTACTCTTAATTTACACTTTTTAGGGTGTGTTTGTGTACAAAATTGAAGGGAAAATAAAAGAAAGTGAATAAATTTGGATCAAAGGGAAAGTGATCGAAAGTCAATTTTTTTCTCTTTGATCAACTTTCAACATATTTGTGCATGTGGTGGAAAAATTTTCCATCACTTTCTCTCAATTTCTCATCTATAGGGAAAGAATTTTTTTTTCACTTTTTCTAATAAGACAAAATAGGAGAAGAAAAGTGATGGAAAATTTTTTCTTTTTCTTATTTGACACAAATGTTAACTTTTTGAATGATCAAGTAAAAATTTTTTAGTTTCTCTCATTTTCCTTCACTTTTCATCATGCATGCGTACGGATTCAAGTTTTTGGGTTTGCACGTGGATGGATGTATTGGACGGCAATGACATTGCCATGGGGGCACTGCCACTGGTATGGGTTTTTTTTTAATGGGTGGGTTTTGATAAATGTGAATACCAGTATTAATAATAATATAATAATAATAATATTTTCTTCGATGATTTGTACCCTTTTCAATTTTATTATTTTATTTTTAAAAAATATAAATCACATTATTATAATTTTTTAGACAACTATATTCATTTTATTCCATTAATAGGGGGTAGCCTATGTCTATGTATTTGTAAATCTTGTATTTTTCAATTAGAACATTGATCTGTGTACAAAAAGTCTAGTGTTATTCAACTGATACATTATTTCATGGACAAAAAGTCCAGCGTTATTCGATTAAGACATTATTTCGTAGACCAAAAATCCAGCGTTATTCGATTGATACATTATTTCGTAAACATAAAATCCAGTGTTATTCGATAGAGACATTATTTTATGGACAAAAAGTCCAGCGTTATTCGATTGAGACTCCTCATAGTAGACATTTTGTCATGTGTTATTCAATTTAAATAGGATTTTTGAAGACTTTCATAAGTGATGGATTTTTGTGAACTTTTGTGGACTTTATAGAGAGAAATACAAAGGAAAAAGTCATTTCAAAATCCCATCTAAATGAGTGGGATTCTCGTGGATTTTTATTACAGCATTGTGAATATTTCTTTTTTTTTCTTTTAACACAACTCCTTTATGATTTTTATCCCATGCCTTTGATATAAAGGTACCATCTTCAAGAGTTTAATCTAGGGCGTGACCCAGAACGTGCAGAGGAGTTGTTTAATCTTCGTCATGTTTCCTTGAGGAAAGTGATCGAGAGATTATTTGGCATATTCAAATCTCGATTCGTCATTTTTAAATCAGCGCCTCCATTTCCCTATAAGACTCAAGCGGAGATAGTGTTGGCTTGTGCAACTTTACATAACTTTCTTCGTAAAGAGTATCATTCAGATGAGTTTTTAGAAGATCTAGAAGATGATGATGAAAATGTTCAAACTGATGAGCAACAATAAAAAGACAATGAAGACCCTCTGAAAGTTCAAACTCAAGAGCAACAACGTGGAGATGCCAAAACTAGGGAGAGGTTGGAGATCGACTGTGAAAATTGTTGTTGTGTTTCCAAGAATTTCAATGATAGAGGTGGGGGAATGAGATTTTTCGTTGAATCCCTTCAAATTTAATAGAAAAAGGTTATGTATTTGAAAATTTTATTTTATTAAATTTTTTGTTTATATTAATTTTGAGATATTCAACAATATGATATTTTATATTTTTAACATGCATGCGAATTTATGGTATCATTTTTTTTTATATTGAAAACTGATTAAATCCGAAGAAATCTAGTATTCACGAATTCCGTGTATGTTAACAGTGGATCTATTAGTTATACCAACGATGGATGAGAAGCGTGAGAAGTATTTCGTGTGATCAAACTATGAATCATGCATATTGTGCAATTAATACACCGTGTATGATACAATTCTACTTATAAAATGCATTACTTTACGACGTTGAGAAAATCAAAGCGGGCAAATGCATATGCTACGGTGCATGGAATGACCGGATAAGACATAAACAGTAGTTGAGCCTTGGCATATACATATATATATATATATATATATATATATGGTCGCGATTACGTGCGGTATGCGGTCGGTGCGGTTTACGACGTGGATCGTCCGATCGCGGGTCCATCGCATCCAACGGTCGACGTGAATCGCACCCGACCGTCCGATGCGATGGACCCGTGATCGACGGCCCGTGATCGCGCACCGCACCGACCGTAAACCGCACCTAATCGGCTCCATATATATATATATATATATATATAGGGATCCGATTACATGCGGTTTACGGTCGGTGCGGTGCGCGATCACGGGCCGTCGATCACGGGTGCATCGCATCGGACGGTCGGGTGCGATTCACGTCGACCGTTGGATGCGATGGACCCGCGATCGAACGGCCCATGTCGTAAACCGCACCGACCGCACACCGCACGTAATCGCGACCATATATATATATATATATGGTCGCGATTACGTGCGGTGTGCGGTCGGTGCGGTTTACGACATGGGCCGTTCGATCGCGGGTCCATCGCATCCAACGGTCGACGTGAATCGCACCCGACCGTCCGATGCGATGCACCCGTGATCGACGGCCCGTGATCGCGCACCGCACCGACCGTAAACCGCATGTAATCGGATCCCTATATATATATATATATATATATATATATATATATATATATATATATATATATATATATATATAGGGAGCCGATTAGGTGCGGTTTACGGTCGGTGCGGTGCGCGATCACGGGCCGTCGATCACGGGTCCATCGCATCGGACGGTCGGGTGCGATTCACGTCGACCGTTGGATGCGATGGACCCGCGATCGGACGATCCACGTCGTAAACCGCACCGACCGCATACCGCACGTAATCGCGACCATATATGGGAGCCGATTAGGTGCGGTTTACGGTCGGTGCGGTGCGCGATCACGGGCCGTCGATCACGGGTCCATCGCATCGGACGGTCGGGTGCGATTCACGTCGACCGTTGGATGCGATGGACCCGCGATCGGACGGCCCACGTCGTAAACCGCACCGACCGCATACCGCACGTAATCGCGACCATATATATATATATATATAATATTAATGCATGCCTTTCAGTTGGTCATCAAAATCGTTGGTTCAATTCCATTATTTCGGAAGTAAAGAAGATTTCATAGTCATAAAACGTTGGTGCAATTCAATTATGACGGTAGTAATGAAGATTTCATGGTCATAATCGTTGGTGCAATTCAATTAAGACGGTAGTAGAGAAGATTTATGGTCATAATCAATCAGAAGGACCCCATCGAACTGTGGATTAATTTTAAGAGCTAGCACACATCACCAACATCATTCTAGAAGTTCAATGGATGAATCTCTACGTTCCAGCTGAAGGGCTAAATTAAAGTTTCACAGGCTGCCACGAATCCGAAGATGATCTGTTGCTCAGACCGTGGATCGAGTATGACTTTCGTGGCAGTCGATCGTTTAAAATGCAAACCTTATGTGCAGACCATGGAATTTTATCCATTCGCCATGATATTTTGTAAGACTAATTGGGTACCTAGATTTCAACCCTGTCATGATACCCAGAAGAAGATGTTGAAGGAGGAGGAGGAAACTGATGAAGATGATTGACAAATACATGAAATTCAATTAGATTGCGCCATTTGGTTGTAATCTAATGGTGGATAGTCATCCAAATGTCCTCAGCTTATCATCCATTGTTGGTTGGTTTTTCAAGTTCCAAGTAATGGAACTGAGCAATCCAGATTGACCCAACCCTTTTAAAAATAAAAATAAAAAACATTTCGGTCAATAGTCCTTCATAACACGCCTTGTATGACAAACCAACTTAAATATACTCATTGATAGCATCTACCGAGAATGGTTTCATTGTTCCACTGCATTAATTATATGTATTTCGTGATACAATATGTAATGATACTGTTCGAAATAACATAAATTTGGTGGAGTTCCGGAGGGCGGACTCCATGGTGATCAAAAAGTGCTGCTTGGGATTGAAGAGAGTAAGGTTGAATGATTTGACCTTTGACCATGGGAAAATTCAAAGCGAGGAGCAGTGTTATCTAAGCATCAATTACCTAGCTAGCTTGTTTAACAAATTATGGTCCAATATTATTCACTTCTGATTAGGAAAACGAACATAAAGTTTTTTTTTTTGGTAGGTGAAAGACGTACATAAAGTTTGGTTTTAGGAGATTAGAACAAGTTTTTTTATGATCACATTGTTAATGGAATACAAACTATATATATTCACGCGATCATGAACTTCATATAATCGGGATGTCTGTGATGCGTGAAACACATCAATTCAATGGGGAACCAACTATTTATGCATGGTTCTTTTTTTTAGAAATACATTAAACTTGTGAAAATATTGCAACACCTTGTGAGTTGTGAACAAAAAAAAAACCACAATTGAATGAATCAAACAGTAGCTTACATACATTGCATCCAGAAACATACTTAATTGGACTGATTCAGAGTAACAACGACTTCAATCGGAGAGTAATTATCAATGATCTGGTGCACTGGAAAACCAGCCTGGACACATCCTTTTGACATGCACATTTCATATATTTTTATTTATTTATTTATTTAAATAAATAAAACATATCAGAAAAGACAAACTGCACTTTTATAAATCCCTATTTGAAAAATAGGTTTCCACCAATATTCAATGGTCAAACCACTCTATTAGCAGTCAATGCATCGGAAACGAAACACGTGTATCCTTATCCCGTTTTATCTATCCCTCTCAATGGTCACCCAAACAGTAGAACATCCCCTCGGCAGCATATCCATCCCTCTCAAAGTCTAAACTCAATGTACATAAACTCAATGTACATGACACCATCACACGAGCGAACAGTATGGATTTTCGGTCCGGTATGAAATATTTCTGTTTTTATATATGATATATGATATGATTCGAGGACACTTATTAAATATAAATAATAATTAAAAAAAAAAGTTAGGTTTTTTAGATTCCGTGGGTGGATTCGAGCTGTATTTCGAACACCACCACCCCTATAAATTCCACCTCTCCTCCCTCACTCGACTCTCCACACACAAAACACAATCAAGACCAAAATCAAAACTTCCCCCACCATGACTGCCACAACTTCCACACTATCTCTACTTCCACACATCCTCCTCTCCTTCTTCACCTCCCTAGTCTCCCTCCTCTGTTCCTTGCTTGTTAAGTCCATCTCCGCCGTCCGTGGGGCAGTCTCCGATGGTCGGCGGAGGCTTCCCCTCCCTCCCGGTTCACTGGGCTGGCCTTACATAGGAGAGACTTTCCAGCTCTACTCAAACAAGAACCCAAATGTGTTCTTCGCTCAAAAGCAGAAGAGGTATGTATATCCAATAATATAATATTACTTGTTTGGCTCCCCCTCCCCCTGATCTATTGATGTTTGGTGACTGACTCAACGTTTTATGGCAGATACGGGAGCATATTCAAGACCCATATATTGAGGTGCCCGTGCGTGATGATATCGAGTCCTGAGGCGGCGAAGTTTGTGCTGGTGACGAAGGCGCAGCTGTTCAAGCCGACGTTCCCGGCCAGCAAGGAGAGGATGCTTGGGAGGCAGGCCATCTTCTTCCAGCAAGGGGACTACCACTCCAGGCTTAGGAAGCTCGTTCTCCGCGCTTTCATGCCCGACGCCATCCGCAACCACGTCGCCCACTTGGAGTTTCTTGCCATCCACGCCCTCTGCTCCTGGGAGGGACGCATGATCAACACATATCAGGAGATGAAAACGGTACCAATTTACAATTCCACATCGCATCGATCAATCGATATGATTGTCATTCTAGTAGTTTAGTAATCTCTCTTGTTTTGTTTGTTTGCAGTACGCATTTAATGTGGCACTGCTTTCCATATTCGGAAAGGATGAGCTATCCTACATAGATGAGTTGAAGCAGTGCTACTACACCTTGGAGAAGGGCTACAATTCGATGCCGATTAACTTCCCGGGCACCCAATTCCACAAGGCGATGAAGGCCAGACAGAGGCTCGGACAAATTGTTGCAGATATCTTGGCCTCGCGCCGGCAGAGGCAGAGGGAGGGGCAGCAGAGCTGGGATGATCTTCTCGGATCCTTTATGAGTGAAAAGGAGGCCCTCACCGATGACCAGATCGCCGACAACATCATCGGTGTCATCTTCGCTGCCAGGGACACCACTGCCAGCGTCCTAACTTGGGTAGTCAAGTACCTTGGAGAAAACCCAGGAGTCCTTAAAGCAGTCATTGTGAGTTTCGACACTTTTCTTTTCTTTCTTTCTTTTTTTATTTTCATTTTTTATTTTTGTTCTTCTGAAAGAAAAGAAGTGGTGCTGACTGATATGTGTTTGCATGGTTGGTTGATGTGTAGGAGGAACAAGAGGGAATTGTGAAAAGCAAAGGAGAGGGAGAGGGCCTTAATTGGGCTGACACAAAGAAGATGGTGATGACTACAAGGGTCATTCAGGAGACGCTTAGAGTTGCATCCATATTGTCCTTCACTTTCAGAGAAGCTGTTGAAGATGTTGAATATGAAGGCAAGTAACACTAACATTTTCTATAAATTCGAATGGGTTCTTGTATGTTTGTTATTCTGTTATCGGTTCCTAACATTTTCTATGGTTATGGTGTCAAAACAGGGTACCTAATACCAAAGGGATGGAAAGTTCTGCCTCTGTTCCGGAACATCCACCACAGCCCTGATATCTTTCCTGATCCTGAGAAGTTTGATCCCTCTAGATTTGAGGTGATTAATCACTACCTGCATAACATTCCCAATTCGGATTTTTAAAAAATAATTTTTGGTCTTCTTAAAGTTGATTTAAGTTTATATTAATTTTTATTTATTTATTGTGGGTTAATAATAGGTGGCACCAAAGCCTAATACATACATGCCTTTTGGAAATGGAATCCATTCCTGCCCTGGAAATGAGCTTGCAAAGCTGGAGATGCTTGTTCTCCTCCATCACCTCACCACTAAATACAGGTAATCAATCCATCCTGACTTTACCTGAACTTTTAATCCTTTTGTATTGTTCAATTCAATAATGATAATAAAATGATGGTTGATTTATAACAGGTGGTCGACATCTGGATCGGAAAGCGGGATCCAATTCGGACCCTTTGCGCTGCCCCTGAATGGGTTACCAATCACGTTCTCTCTCAAGACATGACATGAAGAAGCTTCAGACTACTTTGCCTTTAATTTAGTTTGGCGGGTTGGCATCATCGTCAATTCCCCCCCACCCATTATAGTCAGCTTCAGATGGGTCTTGTCTTGCAATTCAGATTGATTGCAATACCAAACCAACAAAAGAAGGAAAGAAGGGAGAGTTTTTTTTGTCTTTTTTATTATTAAAAAAAAAAAAACCAGAGACATCTCAGATGCAGAGAGAAAGAGAAGGGCTGACTTTACTCTGAAGGATACAGAAAGAATGCCCTCCCCCGCCCCCATCCCAAAACAAACAAATAAATTCAACATGCAGCACGGATCTGTACAGAAAATTTCATACCGTGATTGGGAGGGGGGTTTAGAGAATTTCAAATTGAGGAACGGCTGTAAAAATATTGACCTTCTTTTGGGTTGATAATAAGAGGACTGGAATGTGTCCTCTTTTTTCTTCTTCTTTTGTTAAGGAAAAGGCAAAACAAAAAAAATTCTTTTTTCTACTGCTATTTTGGGTTTGGAATTGGATGTCCTTGGATGAACCAAAGTTAGTATATTTGAGAATTAAAAAAAAAAAAATCTGTATATGTGAAAGGGCGTTGAAGGAATATTATATACAACTCTTAAAGTCTAACTGTTTCTTTTAATTGGGTGTCGCTGTTCTATAATAAATAAATTGGATGACAACTTCAAGTGCCATTGACAAAAAGGCATTCACCAACTATTGCAAAATGTAGTAGTAGTACTGAACATGCAATGTCTCTGCTCCACAATTGAGGTGTGTTACTCAAACTCGGCAAATGTACACCTGTACAAGGTGACCATCAACACCAGACTGGCAAAGTAATACGTGCCCTCATTTGGCCATCAATTGTAAACTGTCACATGGCGGCATCTCCTAATACATGCATGTCATGCATGTGTTTCAATTGATCAGTAGTGCCACGGCACTAGAACAAACTCACACCACCAGATTCAAACACTGTTCCGTATAGTACGATATATATACCACAGGCGCCGACCAACAAAATATCCAGCAGCATTCATTCAAAACGCTATCAATGAGTCATTTTTGTTGGAATATCTAATTAAGACATTCTACTGGTTCTCATATATTATATATATTATTTAAATGTGAATGATGACACCCAATTGTCATCCCATCTGTATAAAGCCAGACATGCATTAATGCATATCATCATCGAACACAACTAATCACCTTTAAAAGTCCCCCAAGTCCACATACACTGCATTGTAATCACGAGCAGATCGAGTCACCAACGTAGGACGACAATTATCACATAGCGACCTGACCATATATCAATTCGAATCCGCTTGTCCAATTATCAAGTGCTTATCACCAGCCAATATCTACTCACTCCTGTCTGTACTCAGCCACGCACGCCGACACGTCACTGCCACGTGTGTTTTTTTCTTTCAAAAATCACAAAGACAAGTGACATGTTATTGTTTGCAGCGAAATTTCGGGGATGATTGTGATGGCTTCTCTCTCTTCTGTGCAAATTGCATGCAAATTGAGGTTTTAAGGGATCTTCAAACATGGTATGCTTCAGAGAAATCAAGTTGTTGTTTGTATTGGCATGATGTTAAAGCCAAGAGATGATATTTATGAACAGTGTCTCTCATTTTCAACTCATATTCACATTCATATTCATACTATCGTTGGAGATGAGCGTCCGGTTATTAGTTCACATATATAATTCTATCGTAAAATTGTGGCTCTGCCATCTTCGTTGTTGGACTTGCTTTTGAAGGGTGATGGGCATTGCTTGAACGAACCTGATCGTTGGCTGAGAAGCACGCAATCATTCTCCGCGGTGTTTTGGAATTACTAGAAATGAAAATTTGCGTAAACTAGTAATCAAGACTCAAGAGGCATAGGACATCCTCCTATGTATCATCTCAGCTGTAAATACATGAGCCAGCGAGTTTGAAAAAAGAGGAAAGTATCGAGTCTTGGCACTGATTTAACATTTGTATATTTATGTAAGTTTAGGATGCAGAGGCAAAGGTAGCCTAACCATCTCGATAATAAGGCCAGTTATGGGTCCTTCCATTAAAACAAAAAAAAAGAAAAAAGAAAAAAGAAAGAAAAAAAGAAGAAGTGAATAGCCCTTGTGGGATGGTTATGGGCTTTTGTCCGGAAAATATTGCGTTACATTGACCAAAGGCGGGCTATCCAGTCGTGTTGGGTAGGTAGGTCCATGGGTTTCACTGAGACACGGTTTCTCGTTGAGTACTGTTACACTCATTTTTTTTCTCAATCCAAAATACAGTCCTATATACCACATCAGAAACATATACCTCGTTAGATGTTGTCTACGTCTTATTAAATATTTTCTTTCACTTACTAAAAATGAGTTCATTCAATTCGAAATAGAGCGATATACGCTATTTATCAAAATATATATCTAATTAGATGATGTTTACAATATGAAAAACATATGAGGTCTGAGTTTTTAGTTGATGAATATGATTAAGTTTAACATTTTCCTTTCTCGTAATGTGATTTTCAACCATGCACCCAACTTCTTGTAGGAGAATGACATGGGCTTTATGGAGGCCCAACAATATCCACTTGGACTCTATTATACAAATATTGAAAGGAAAATGACACGACCCACCCTTGTGGAGCCTTATTTGTAGCCCACACTTTTTTCTTTTATAAATCACACACTTTTTTTTATATATTGAAGTACATATTGTTATATGAAATGAAATATATATACTAAGATACAAAAGTATATTATTTTTTTTCGCCATTCAATGTGATAGAACTTCATACATATATTATGATAAAGTAGTATATAATATGTTATCACAATGTATAAGACTATAAAATAAGCTGTAAAAATGATTGAGTGTGTTATCGTTCAAATTAAAATGTCATGAGGCCCAAAATAATCTCAACCTACGCTATGATATATTATTATAACAACTAAGAATCCTGTTATAAAGGAAATAATAATGATTTTTGAACTCCAATTGATAGACCCCATCCCAAGCCCCATGAGGTGGCAAGATTGAATTACCCACTTTACCCTTCTTATATAAATGGAGATGTTTTTTTCATAACCGATTCCTTAAATCTCGAGGTGATTTCTATTTGGGATATTATCTCTCATTTTGAAGTAATCAATTCAATTGGATGCAAAAAAAAAAAAAAATTTACATTCTTTTAATTTAGACTGATAAGTGGAAACGAACGATAACAAATATCGAATTCAGTTTTGGTGGGGATTGTAGGAGAATACTACAATTACTCGAGTAATATTTTTTATTTGCGACCTGATTGAAGTGCAAACAATGGCGATCAATTAAGATTATGCTTTTCGATATTAATAAAATATATTGTTATGATTTTACATTCATCTTTGAATCATCATATACATTTTTTATATCAGATTTAATTTAAATTCATATGCATGGCCACTGTATCTGTATTTTTAGTATTGCATGATCATTATTCATGTACGATTTTTTATATTTGAATAAGAACGATTTGTATAATCGTTTTTGTTGTTCTGTATGTGTATAATTATGCATATTGCATTATTCAGTATATTTTTAGCCATGCATGATCGTTATTCAACTTATTCAAATTCAAAATACACTTTTTATCTAATGTAAAATTTTTAATTCATATTTCAGATACACGTGTATCTGAATTATTTACCTAGTCCAATTTATTGTTTGTTATTTTTGTTTTGATGGATTTGATTAATGTGTATCCGAATAATATTTAATTATTTTTTATCATATTTATTTAAAGAATTTTATTAATCATCTATGTAATATCTCATTAGCATGTAAACCATAATTGTTTCATTTTTTAGATTCCATATACACTTGTATGTAATGTAAAATTGTTATTCTCAAGAAAATTGCTTCAACCTCTGTTTTCTTAACATCACACAACATATTTTATCTTCATACATGTCACAACACGCATGTGCTAAACTCAATACTACCATGATGAAATGCATGTAAAGTTGTCCTTCTTTTAACTCATATGCTATGCTCCAAACAAATCACATCACATGCATGCAATTCCACCATGACAATACATGCAAACTTTCAAACTATTGCTATTTCAAATTCCGCCGTGACAGAACACACATGCAAAAACAATCCTTTCTAAAAATCCATGCTCACATTTACACTTAGAAATATAAAACATGCTTGTTTAAATCCCACCATATGTATGCAAGGCATCCCTTTTGAACAAAATTCTGTTCTATCAAAAATGCATGCACTCCCTGCCAGTATCCCAGTCAAGCTCAAATTCTAAAGTTTTCTACAACCACAGTCATGTCTTGGTTAATTTCAAAATTCTACTTGATTAAAACACGACTCACTTGAAGTCTTATCACGTTACCAGTACCATTCAGCTCGAATTTTCTCAATTCTGGTTCTTTTCCTGAATTTTTATCCTTTGGATGATCTACTTCACCAACTCAATACCTTTACTTGCTTTCTGTTAGTGATATCCCTTCCTTGCTGAGTTTTTCCCAAGCACGGGAACGGTAGGCACGAGGAAACTGACGCTGGGCTGCTCCGTGCACGATAGCTAAAACCCTGACCGCGGGTTGGATCACTCACCATTTTACTTTTCCCGCCTTCCACCTGGATCGTTTCTTTCGGTTGAAAATTCTTGTCAAGACCTAGCCTCTGACAGTCTAAATCAACTCCCTGAATTGTATTGGTCATGAGATCAAGACTTCTTGAAGGTCGGGCTGGTCAAAATAGGGGTCTCTTTCCTTATCATCGGTCGAAGTCTTTCCTGTTTCGCACAAAGACTCCGTCCGATGAGAGGCAATTGTAGATACCCCAATTTTGACCGTCCAAAAAAAATAAAAATACTTCAAGTAACATTTTTAAATGACCACATTTGGATCAAATATGAAAACTACTTTAGCGAATTAAAGCAGATACACATGTATCTAAATTATTTACCTAGACCAATTTGTTGATTGTCATTTTTGTTTTGATGGATTTAATTAATGCGTATCTGAATAATATTTAATTATTTTTGTCATTTATATTTAAAGATTTTTAGTAATCATATATGCAATGTCTCTTTAGCATGTAAACCATAATTGTTAAATTTTTAAACTCATTCAGATTTCACATACATTTGTATCTAATGTAAAGTGGTTAATTCACATTCCAAATACACGTGTGTCTGAAAAATTTATCCAACCCAATTTGTTAATTGTTATATTTGTTCTGATGGATTTAGTTAATATATAACTGAATAATATTTAATTATTTTCATAATTTATTTTAAAGATTTTATTAATTATCTAAGCCTTGCCCCATTAGCATATAGACCATAATTGTTTCATTTGAATTTAAGATTAATATTGTATCTGAAATCTATATCTGAAATTTTCTATATACATGTGTATCTGAAAAACTAAAATATGACTGTATCCTAATTTGTATATGTATCCGAAAAAACTAATATACTTATCTGTATCCCAAGTTCTGATATATTCATCTGTATATGTAGCTGAATCTGAAAAAAATGGAAGTAGAGGTCAGAGGAGGGGGAGGTCGGATGAGAGCTTAAAAGTTAGCCAATCAACCTCTGATATGTTAGAGGGCGACGAGAGGAATCCAAGGTGATGACATGGGTTGCTGGAGATGAGGAGACCAACCATAATAGATTTTGAAGTGGTGGATGACATGGAAGGGTAAAAAGGGAAATTTTGAAAGAGCAAGTGCTAAGACGGTTATACAATCCTAATGGATGAGGGATTGTTTTTAGAATAAAAAACTCAAATATAAAAGAAGGTTAATATTGTCTTTGCTCTTTTTACATTTTAAAAAAGTTAAATAAATCAATAAGGTAATGACATGCTTCTCAATGACTTAAATTTTGAGGTTCATGTAGCAAGACCCTAAAGGAAAATGTTGTACTTAATCCATTTTATAGTTTAAAACATATGTTCTTATTTTTTTAAAACTATGTATCTCATCTAATGAGGTAAATGCTTTTATAAAATTGAATGATATCATTTTTTAAAAATGTGAATTACTTTAAAAAAAGGTATATACTTAACAAAATTCAAAATTTGTTGGGAATACAAAAGTGACTATAGAGATCCTTAACAGTTTAATTTCTTACAATAAAACCATTAAAACAATCTATCTATCTATATTATTAACCAAAAATATTTCAATTATGTAATACAATTTTACACATTTACCCCTAATAAATTTGTTAAAGTCTATTATTATCCAAACTAATATTTAGTCTCCTAAAAGATTTTAAAGATACGGTGAATGAATGATGTTGGTTGTGCCACATCATCATTTTTTTTAATTAGATTTAAATTAATATAATCATGGAATATATATAATAAAGAGGTAATTTTGGATTAAATATGAGTTTATCTCACTTGTCATCTTCAAATAATCAGTTTTTGAAAAAATCTATTTCACAGTTGTATGTATATATTGAAAATATCTTTTCAACGAGCTATTGATCACCATAATTTGAGTTATACTTAAAAAAGTTATGAATTTAAAAAAAAATTCTAGAATAATTTCATTATTTGTTTTTTTTAATTTATACATAAATTGGATACTATCATCAATATCTACCAAATAATATATATATATATATATTTTATATATATCTAAAAAAATTATATTTTAGCAAAATATGCCTGATTATTTATTATTTTAATAATATCATTTTAAATAGTGATGCAACTCGGATGGGTTGGATCATATTAGAGTTCAACTTGTCTGGTTTTGTTCGGGACAACTTTTGTTTGGGTTTGATTAGAGTTGGGTTGGGCTTAGATTAAGTTTGGGTTTGATTTAAAAATTTTGTTAGAGTTAATTATCCGTATAACAAAAGTAAAAAAAGATAAAGCCGATGAACATTTTACTTACACATAAGTAAAATACTCTACATAAAAATGAATATAAGAAAACTATATAAATGAAATATTCTGCATAAAAATAAATTTTACAATTCAATTTTATCATATACATTAAAAAATTGTAATTTTATTTAGATATGAAAACTTCAGCTTGAGGTTGATTCTCTGAACCCTCAACCTAAACCCAACCCAAATTAGATTCGGGTTACTCGGGCTTAGACTCGGGTTGAATCCGAACGCTAACACCCTAACCCAAACCTGTCCAAATTTCAGTTGGTCTAGTTCAACCCATTCAAGTTGCATATTATTAGAGATTTTTGTTTCTTTATTACTTCATGATTGAGAATCTGGTGCATATATTCATAAAGTAATTTGTGGGAGACATATTTGATTATCAAATATATATTAGATTAATGAGCATGATATGTATTATCTTATTTTTTAAGATGATTAATGAAATAATGATGATTGCATGTTAATCAAGCCGAGGAAGTTTTTGAATATTATGAAGGGCTTGATATAATTATTTATTGGATATTAATGAAAATAGAAATTGCATTTCATAAAGCATATTGAGATTATGAATTTTCGGAGTTCTGAATAAATTCACATGTAACCTAAAAAAAAAATTATACTAGCGAGTAGGCTGGTTCATTAATCATCAATAGGATACATCAATTAGTTACATTAATTTTGTACTCAACTTCAGTCCCATGAAAGAAGTTCAATGTATGTGGATTACAAATTAGCGAGTGATTGAATGAACACTAAATTTAGAGATATTATCTTAGTCATTCCCATGATGATTGGTGTTTAACTATAATGGTGGAGGTTGAGTTTAATAATTTTAATGGGATCAAGGCCTAGAATTAAAAACTCAATTAGGCATGATATATTTGATTACATATATTCTTGGAGGCCCAACTATGTCACTGTGATCGTGATCAATGGGGTCGTGATCTAT
This sequence comes from Acorus calamus, assembly GCA_030737845.1. Classification (NCBI taxonomy): domain Eukaryota; kingdom Viridiplantae; phylum Streptophyta; class Magnoliopsida; order Acorales; family Acoraceae; genus Acorus; species Acorus calamus. The sequence goes on along the minus strand of CM060877.1, from coordinate 17,900,748 downwards.
GGAAAACCAGAATAATCCCTAAAGCACTCATGAGACGAGATACCAAGAAGAATTGAATCCTTATGTTGTACTATGTTGTGTAATTAGTCTATTTTAAATGGCTTAGTTCAAGGTGAAATATGATTATGTCCATTTCATTCTAAAACTTATCTACACAAAGTGGAGTTCAAGCCCGAAAGACACTTCCAGTTATGTTAAATATTTAAGTGCCGGCCGGTATTTTAGAATAACCATAGTATTAATTTGTCCAACAACGCCGTCCCGTCCATAGAATTGGACTTCATCAGTTGACTTTGGAAGCCTCACATCATGCTAACCGTTGAGCACGATCATTCTGCCCCCTCTCTCATCAATATTTCTGTACAATTTAAGTATTCTGTAGAACAAGTTGATATATGCACATTTACAAGCCTTAGCTAGCTCACATTATGGGAAGCACGACATCTCTTCCTAATAATAAGTCTCTCAATCACTCCCTCTCCCTCACTCCTTCCACACACATACATCAACAGGTTTTCCATTAAATCTGTGTGTGCTTTTATGGCAACAGTCCCGGTTCAACTAATAAATGGGAAAAAAAAATTCAGATGGATGCATACACGTAAAAACAAAAAGAAAAAAAAAGGCTGCATGTATTTGTGTGTGAACAGTTTGCATATATCAGAAGTGGGATTCCCTTCAGTGGTAACTGATGTTTCATTTATTTGCAAGGAGACAGCTTTTAAAAAAAAAAAATGAAATAAAATACATATTAAAAAAAATCTCTCTCTTCCATTTATGGGGAGGAACAACCTTTTTCAAACTTCCCTTTTCTGGTTTCCTCTTCCGAAGATGGCATTTAATTGAACCCCTCAAAAGTGAGTTTTTGAGTTTTGGACTGTCACTATTGGCTCGTAATCTCCACAGTTAATGTTCTCTTCTCTTATTTCTTTCAAATCCCTTTTGCAGGCTTTAAACATGCACACATAGCTGTCGATGATATCCCCATGACTGTTTTCAATGTGGTGTCTCTACTTATTTGGGATTTCTTTCAAGTACACACACACACACCTCTCTTCGATTCTCCCCCACTAGCTAGATCTCATGTCAATACTGTGTCAATCTTTTTCTTAATGACAAGTCAAAGGACCTATATATGGACCCCAATCCTCGATGACAACCGTCCAATGAAGGGGTCTCACACTGAATGGATGGACTCATGGACTCTATTTTCATTCTGAACCTTCTCATATCTATGTCTCATCAATAAAGAGGCTCATTAATTACAATGGTCGAGATTCGGGGCTTTGATGGACCCCCAAATTCAGGACAAAAGTTGGTTTTTACTTTTGATGGGTACAACTTCTCCTCTGCCAAGTACTACAAATTCTGTCCACCCTCTGCCTTTCAATCTTTGAAGAGGAGAGGCCCATAAAGCACCATTGCTTCTCATCCTTCGACTTTATTTTAGTACTACAGTAGATGCACCATGGACATCCAGCCCTGTCAATCATTGTTTCCTTCTATATTAAACTAATGCTGTATGATATTTTGAAATTTTCATCTCCCTTCCTCTGTTTTACATAACCCCCTTCCTTTTCAACTTGTTATATTATTTATTTAATAATAAAAGAAAAGCTCATCTCATTTCATAAAGAACATCATATCAATAATTATTTATTGTTTGTAATTGAACAGCCGTGCAATAAGTGAAGGTACAATTAATTAACTAGAAGACACTGAAAGACATTACGAGTGATCAGCCACGTAGAGGCAAAACTGTGGATTGACTTGGGGGATTGTTGGCCAATTTTATAAGTTTAGTTCAGTTAGTTCCTTGACCCAACAAACAACAATGAGTGTCATCCTTGAGAGATGGAGAAACAACAAGAGGCCGGCAATTGAACATTAAAAAATACATATAAATATAAATAAATAAGCGTACATGTATAAAAAAAAATCCAAATACTAATGTTAATTAATAGTAATGACCTATTGATTAAGAGGTGGCCATTGAAAAAATATATATAAATGAGTTAAAAAGTACAAAGATTCAAAAAAATAGTGAGTGATTTATTATTCGATCGGACCAATATAATTTATGTTAGTCAAGTGTCACATCTCATCATCATCATACACATAAAAGGGATAAACAACTTCGAAGAGCTCAACTCAACGTATAAATACAACCCACTCATATTTTCTCCTTCACTTAACACACATATACACAATTATAAATATATATAAAAAAAGAAGTTGGAAAAAATAAATTAAGGGGGGAGAGAGAGAGGGGGGGGAGAAAGTTCCTATAAATCTCCATATCTCTGTCTGATAGCCTGCAACAGTCATTAAAATCCCTCCCTCGCTGCTGCGTACGAGTGTTGTGTTCTTTCTTTTTTGGTGTTGACATATTCAAAGCCATATTAGCTTTGCGTATTGTTGAAGATAGCAGTCCCCTTCATCCCATCCAAATTACATTTCTTCTTCCTCTTCCGCTTTCTCTGCCCCCCTCCTTTTTTTAATCTCCCAAAAGAGAGACAACGACCTCTTCCGATGACTTTGATCACTACACTACACAATTAAACCATATCCAATATTCTTCTCTGCCTATATATATATAAAAGATCGATCCAATATTGTTCACCCTCTTTTTCAATGGCGGCCTCAAAACAACAAGTATTCTCCCCCTCTTTATTTGTGCTGCTGCTGCTCCTCCTCCTCATAGATGTCCCTCTCTCATGCAATGGTGCAACCGCCGAAAGAGTGACGGATACCTCCTCCTCCTCCTCTGCTGCCGTCGTCGTCCAGTCGTTGAAGATCAGGCGGTTCGCGATGACGTTCGATTTCCTGCCGAGAGGCATGCCGATCCCTCCTTCGGGCCCGTCGAAGCGGCACAACCGCTTCATCGACGCCACCAGAGTCTTAAGGAATGACACCTCGCCTTGACCAAGGGATAATTATGCTCCTGCATCGATTAGAGGTCATTGTTCGTTGATCAAAAGACAAAAAAATATTTCATCCATACGTACGGCTATACTACTTTGCACTCTGTACATGAATTTAATAGTCTTATATAGGGAACTCCCTTTTGTTCCATCTCCGATGTTGTTTTTTGTTTTCTAAAAGCAAATGAAAAGAAGAGATATAGATCATTGATGAAATTACAAGTTTTGTTTCTACCCACAACTTCTATATTTTGTTTTTATTAGTTGTATCAATTACTTTTTTCCTCTTTTTTTGTTTTTTTTTTACTTTTGTAAGTCATAATTAAGTTAAAGTGAGGTGTTGAGTTTTCAGGCCAATGCACAACTGTCCAGTGTTGCGTGCGTTTGCCTTGACATTGGTATCAATTAAAATGCTTCCTTGTGGTGATTATCCATCACTGCAGGCAAGTCAGATTTGTAATATATGTGGATGTGATTAGATCTTTTGATGTAACACTTCAATTGCGTCTACATGTATCTTGATTTGTCGTCGTATCCTCCTCTTATTAATTCCCCAAAACTAAAATTAAGAGTCGTCCCATGAACGATTGGATTATAATTGAATGGTTGATTTAAACAAAGCTAAAAGCTATGGTTGCTTGTGTTCAAACAGTACAGTTGCTGAGGGGACATTGTCAGCATGGGCCAAGCTCATCCATCCCACATATACTACTTTCTTTCACGATCCATGGCAACTGTGGAGGAAAGGGCCCACCGATTCAAAGGTCATGATTTAAATTGATGTACATTTTAGGGGAAGAAATGGTAGCCATGGCACATACAAAGATCACACTGTACAAGTAGAAGACGTGGGAGGATGTCTTTGTCGTTGACACGTCGTCTTCCACATCAGCTGCAACTTTCAATGCCCGCATCGTTGCTTCTCAGAATAATATACTGAGAATTATTATACGTGGAAAATGTTAGACACAACTTAATTACAGCCTAGAATCCTATAATTTCTTTAAAATTATATCACCTCAATTAATATATTATTCATATGGTGTCCCAATAGCCATAGCACAATAGTTTAAGGCTTACTTGTGTTAAAAGTAAGTCTTAGATTTGAGTTTTAACAGTGACTTATCCACATGTTTGCTGAGGATTACTCAAAAGAATTTTTCTTGGACTGAGACAAATATGTGAAGATAATCTTCTCAGCTTGACTATCTATTGCACAGACGAATTTATAAAGTGTGAATTTTTTATGTTCCATCATCCATCTAGGGTGATTTTCCCATGCATCATCAGTTTTAGATAATAGCGTTCAGATGTTTTTTTTTCATTTTAATTCTTAAATTTGAATTTTGATTTTTAATATTAAAATAGTTTTCATGTTTTTTTTTTAAATTTGTTCCAAACAGGTCCATAGCCCGCTTGGCTTTTGATAGATAGAGACAGGGAGAGAGTCGTATTGTTAATGGTAAATCCTGTGTGTTATTCCCTCTTTTAGGGGTCAATTTCTCTGACGAGTACATCCACCATATGTGGACCTTGATCTAAGTTTGTGAGGGGGCTGTTTCAGACTGCCTTATCAACAGCTCAGCCTAACCTTTATGGAATAATGACTTTGATCCAGAGTTCTCTGTTAACAACGATATGTGATATATCAATCACACTGCTTCGTTGGTTTGATAATGTTATTCACTATTCAATGTTTTTTAACGTGATTATTCCATCATACTTAAAATCCACACAAAGCTCACTTGCGCACAAATAAATGGACGTTGGAGGTCGATTAACTATATCATATAATATATATATAACAAGGTAAACCAAGCACTAGTTGTGCTATTTAAGCGATGCAAAATATATATTATATATATAGATGATAGAAAACAGCTCAGTCACATAAAAGCCCATATTTTGCTCTTATTGATACGACGAAATCTAATGTCAGCTCACTTCAATTTTGAACTTCACATATGGGAATGGTGAAAGGCAGGAGTGTGGGAGTAGGCCTGTCAACGGGTCGGGTCCGGCCCGGACCCGACCCGTTTGATTGTCGGGTCCTTCGGGTCGGGTCCACATCGGGTCTCGGGTCGGGTCGGGTCGACCCATTAACAAAAGTAGGTCAGACAAAGAGAGATTGATAAACTTCTTAAAGGCCTACAATGGCTTCATTTTTATTTCTTTTCAATAGAGTGTAATATATTATAAATAGTTTTTCACTATTTTGATTTTTTAATGTTTAATAAGATGACATTTGGAATACGGTTTAGATTATTACACTTTTACGTGAAGTCAAAAGATTGTAAAAATATTTCAAATGGTTAAAATTTTAAATGAATATTCAATATTTAGTTATAAATGTTTGGTTGGATCATAAATGTTGGGTTGGATCATAAATAAAAAAAATCACAAAATATTTGGGTTAGGTCAATCGGGTCGATCGGGTCCATAGGATCGGGTCGGGGTGGACCCAGACCCGACCCGTTTTCATTGTCGGGTCCTTCGGGTCGGGTATTTATGCCTTCTATCGGGTCGGGTCCGGGTCGACCCGCGACCCGTTGACAGGCCTATGTGGGAGCTTATTTTGTGCACTGACATCAGCTGATGCGTTCAGTCTTACCCAGTTGCTTACATGAGTGCATCTGCATCAGTAATAATTAAAAAGGAAATGGTCATATAATTTTAAGTTCCTATGAACATACCTATTCAGTTATCGATCCCTCACTCTTCATATTTTGATTTTAATCCCCAGATTTAAAGAATATGTTCATTTTTAGTCCCTCCTAAGGACTAAAAAGAAAACCAAATAATTTAAAGATAGGTCTCTCCCAAGGACTAAAAATGAACATATCCTTTCAATCTGGAGACTAAAACCAAAATACGAAGAAGTGAGAGATTGATCCCTAAATAGGTATGTTTACAGAGATTGAAAAATAAAAAACCCTAATTCAAAAGGTAGAAACCTCTTTCGCCCACAGTAAAAAAAATATAAAAATTTTTATTTCAGTGCATATAAAATTTTAGGAACAGCCCCCCCCCCTGCAGCTTTAACATTTTTAACTTTTTTGAAGTAATACATTAGTCCAATGAAGTATACAACTTTACAGGAAATGAAATATATATAAACACACACTCTTACTAGGAGAAAAATGAGAGTTGCAAATGGGGAATGCAGAAATGACTAACCCTGTCTAACGGCGCCCTTCATTGTATATTATCAACAGCTGGACCTGTGCATTGGTCCAAATTATAGAGCCATGACGTGTAATTTTCTCTAAGGAATTGTTCAAGAAATTTCGAATATGAGAAACAACCAGAAAATACTCATCTGAAGAGGAAAAAAGGCAACACAAACATGAATAACTCCAAAACCAATGTCCAGTGGCTCATGAAAGGACGAACTGCTCTTCATACTGTATAGATAGATACATAGGTAAGGATTTATGGCGGATACATATACACTAACAAGACCTGCAAGAACCACAGCCACGGCCAACTAAAAACTGATAGACTGCATCGGCAGTTCCCAACCTATGCACCTTTCCCTTTTCTTCGTTGTCTTAAGCTTTTATAAGAGCCTTGCCAAGATTCTTCTTGTCTAGGGATGCACGTGTGTTAGATGGACCTCAGCCATCATAGATACAGTAAAGCAGAAGAGGACAAATCATGGCCACTCAATGAAAAATCCTAAGGGGCGTGGATGGTAGGGAATACCAACTGTATGGCCGGACGGTGGTCCCTCTGGCATGATTGGTAGTCAGTTCCACCACACCACTGTCCATCCTAGTTCAAGCATCCAACCAAGCTCTCTACCAGACAAGGGATGGATAAGAGACCAGACTAGACCAGACATCCAATTTCAAAGGGTGAACAGTGATTACACATTTCGGATCTCGGTGTTTCACCCAACTCATCATTGTAGGCTTCAAGCAGTCGGATGTATGCTGTGAAGCTATACTATCCATTGATGGGACTAAGGCCTGTGGCTGGGAAACCACTTAAAATAAATTGTGGGCTACAGAAATATGTCATGATCGGGCAAGAATACTCCCAATAGGTTTGGCTAGAAGAAGCTCAGTTCAGTCAGTGCTCAAAGAAGTTCTCATTCTTCAGTCTAGGGTTGTCTACTTGCGTATGAGTTTCACTAACTTTGCTCATATCCAATCTCATATGATTGACTTGAAAGCAAATGCTAATTTTACACATCAAACTAGGAACAAGCAAGTAGCAGTACAGGAATGGATCAGAATATAAAGTGATTTAAGGGATTATCTTCCATGCTTGACTTGTAGAAATCGCTTCACAAGTTCATTCCCCCTACCCATAAGAAACTTACAGGAAAATAGTAGTTTAAAGTGGGTGGGGCCCATATCGAAATGGAAGGGGCATTCCATCCATCGCCTAACTTTGATATAGTAGAGTGTTATAGAAAAAGAAAGAAACATATAGAAGCAACCAATTATGCACATTCATGAGTTTGAATAATTAGAGTAAAAAGAAGATTCAAAATTGAAAATAGAACAGAGCACACTCGACCTTGTCATCTCCCATGACAGAGACAGGAAATAGGTGCTCGGTAACTTTTTACCCACTGATCTGTGTTTTATTGCTTGTCTTATGCTGCTTCAGCAGGAGTTTGAGTGATCATTTGATCAACTGCATGCACGGTGCTCTCTAGCTCCTCCCGTATGGCTTTGTAAACCATTCTTTGCCTATTGACAGAAGACTGCCCCTCAAATGCTGAGGAGACGACATAAATGCTGCACAACAAGCAGGACAAAAATGGATGTCAGCTCAGTAAATGCATGAAATCATACACTTACTTGAGGGATCTTGCTAGGAGAATGGTCATTGTGACATTCAAACATTCCTCAATAACAAATTGCATGCATCCATACATCTACAAACAGACACACGCACATGCACTCAGTCAAAAGAGAGCAGATAGCAAAAGCATAACAATCTTCTTATAAAGTGACACGAATATTTCATGTGTTCCAAACACTATAATCATTAAAAGAATCCATACATTAAAAGATAAAATCTCCATGTTATCCCATTTCTCTTGGCGGTTGATCAACCAATAAAAATCATGAAAACAAATTCTCGATGAGCAATAACCAATGAGTTCATAAATGTGAATATCAACAAAATCTGGTACCTTTTCTTCCAAAAACAATAATAAATAAAACAAGGTGTGGTCCCCAAATTTTAAACATATACCATCAGGTTGCAACCCAAATACACTAGGTATGTGATGCCGATTTTTTTTTATTTTTTTTGAAGAGAGTTGCTCCCCATGATTTGATCCATTGACCTCTTTCACAAAGATGAGAGGTACTTGCTAACTTTACATCCAATATTTAGCAGGTATAGCGGGATAAATAATGTGGTGTTTCCTTTAAATTCCAAAAAAAAGGATCACAGGAAGTTGTCTCTATGTTGTTGTAGGCTAGCTAAGTGAAGAAAAAATTCTACCCACAAAAATGAATCTAAACACCTGATAAAATGCTATGGCAAAGATCCCATACTACCGAGAAACAAAGCTGATGTTGATCCATTCTGTGAATGAAGACCATCTGTTTTTTAGTGCATAGAAGCTCCCAGCTAATGAACTAAGTGCTCACTAGTGTTATATATTATGAGAAGATGTTCCAATAGATGCAATATTTTTAAGCTCTGGCATTATTTGACACTTCATGTGCCAAATTCTTCTTTTCATTTTGGTTGTTCTAAAAAAAATTCAAATCTATTACGTATTAATTATCAAAACTGTCAAGCTGCTTGTATGCTAATTTATGAATCACTGATAGGAAGCTTTAAATAAACTGCCATTTTAAAAGGCACCCTTCTGGATGAGTCCCAGGCTTCTCATATCAAGCTAGTTTGGTTCAATGAGTATTCCAAGTTCACTGCATCTGGGTGACTAAGGTGTGAGGACCATAGCCATTGAGGATTTGTTGGATGAAGAATTTGCAGCGGCCTGAGATATTTCTTCATCATCCAATACTAGAGATCTATGAAAGGTAACATGTTCTGGCTAAGGGCTGATCCCCGCAATGGGTGGGCTGTACTATTCTGGTCCCTATCCATATTTTCCTCTTTTTTTTCCTTGGTTCTTGTCCTATGCCTTGAAAGATCCACACTCCACAGCTGAATTCATTCCCAAATTGATATGGTTTCAGCATATCTCAAAAATGCACCACCAAATTCACATATTTAGAGGACAGGCAGCATTGCTACATCTTATTTTACATTGTTGCTCTTATTAAATTTTCCAAGCTTATATATTACTAGATTTCTTGTTAATTTTCACATAAGCTTTATGAAGGATGACTAATGGCTTGTACTACACCTTAGTAATGTTGATTATTTTTTTTTGGTAGGTAATGAGATACTTTTTCATTGATCTACCAAATTAGTATTATAAGATTTACAAAATATGAAGCAAAAAGTGAGTAGAGCTTGCTTGCTAGTAGCAGCAGGAGTAAGACTGTTTCAGATGACAGGGAGAGAACCCAGTCTGGAGCATAGTTGTCTGGGCGGCGTCGCCTAGGCGCCGCCTAGGCGACTAGGCGGTCCAGATAGACCTAGGCGACCGCCCGCCTAATAGCATGTTAATTAAGCGGGCGCCTAGGCCCGCCTACCCCTCTAAATCACGCTTAGCCTGCCTTAATCACGCCTAGTCCGCCCAATTCCTCGCCTAACCTTAAAAATAAAAGACAAAATAAAAAAAACACGATCAAAAGATTGAAACATCACCTACCCTGCGGTCAACGGTGCAGCGAATTCTCCCAATCCCAAGTGAGTCTCTATTTATTTTTTATCTCTCCCTCCTATCTCTCTTCAAAATTTCTGAACTCTTATCTCATTTTCCCTCAATCTCTTCCCCCTTTTCTCCTTTAATGCTACTAGGGTTAGATTATATTAATTTTGTTAAAATGGACATGCACCAATAAATTACTTCCATATGTTCTTTATTTATAAATAATATTTCTTCATTTTAAGTAGTATTCTTGAAAAAAATTAAAGAATGGATAAACAGATAAATAACTTTAATATAATTATCAATTTAAATAATAAAATCTTAATTAAGCGCCGCCTAGGCGCGCCTAGGCTCGCCTAGCCGCCCAGACAACTATGGTCTGGAGACAGAAGTGCATCCTTTATATATCAATCCAGTCATGCCATTTTGGTGCCCCTAGTCTGGAGAATTTCCAATCCCATTCATCGCACAAAACTTAGTGCTGCTCCCTTTTTATCTAATAAAAGATGATGTTTCTGATTCCAAGCAATCTATTGTCTGTAGGCCTGTCAACGGGTCGGGTCCGGGTCCCGTTTGATTGTCTGGTCCTTCGGGTCTGGTCCACATCGGGTCTCGGGTCAGGTCGGGTCGGGTCGGGTCGGATCGACCCATTAATAAACCCATGCCAGACAAAGAGAGGTTGAATAACTTCTTAAGAGCCTACAATAGCTTTATTTTTTTTTCTTTTTCACAGAGTCTAGTGTATTATAAATGGTTCTTCACTGTTTTGATTTTTAAATGTTATATGAGGGAACATTTGAAATACGGTTTAGATTATTATGCTTTACTTGAAGTCAAAAGATTGTAAAAATATTTCAGATGTTTAAAATTTTAAATGATTATTAAATATTTAGTTATAAATGTTTGGTTGAATCATGAGTGTTAGGTTGGATCATAAATAAAAAAAATCACATAATATTTGGGTTGGGTCAATCGGGTCCAACGGGTCCAACGGAACGGGTCGGGGTGGACCCAGACCCGACCCGTTTTGATTGTCGGGTCCTTCGGGTCAGGTATTGACGCCAAAACAATGATGATCCCATAAATCACCAATGCTGAAACACTTTCACATATTTAGAAAGAAGGATTCCGTCTAATGAAATGGAAATCCTTTTCTAAGTCATGGTATTGGAAAAATTGGTGCCCCACTATGCATGTTTGGCACGGTGGGGTTTGATCCCTTGACCTTCTTAAGTCATTGTTCAAAGAAGTTTTCCAGATATTTAAACACCCTGCTCACAAAGAAAAAGATGAGGTCAATCCAATGCTCCATCCAGCAAAGAAACATAAACAAGTCATCATGTTCTCCAAAAACATTGTCAAGGAAATGGATGATCATATATGAGCCATATCATCATCCCTGAAAACTGCAAATTTGACATAAAATATGGAGGATCATGAAGTCATCATAATAAGGGTTCTCACAGATCAGTGGTCTATAAGGATGTTTACCAATAGATCATAGGTTCACACGCAATATTACAATTGAGATACTAAACTTTCAAATGAGCAACTCTATTAACCCAACCTCAGAAATAAATGGTTTTCCTCAAAAAAAAAAAAAAAACTCAGAAATAAATGGTGTTCAATCTTAATATTCCACTATGAAGATTAAAATAATTTCTGAAGTGAAAAAAAAAGGTGCAGGCCAAGGTGGAAGGCATACAGACAAAGTTTCGAAAATGCTATAGCAAAATTTCTCCTAAAAGGCTGTTGAAACCATTCTTCCTCTAATTGCTGAGGTATTAATAAACTAGTTAGTTAAGATATGCATACTCTCACCTGACATGCCGACCATCGCCATTAGCATCTTGAACAACAACTGTATCTGCGTTTAATTGTTCCTTTATCTGTTTATCATAAGATAGAAAAGTTCATGTCACGTATAACCCAAAATACATATGTATTTCACTAATTATCCAAAATTCCAAATGTTCTAAATTGGATGGACATTGCTGCACAAATTCGAGGGTTCAATTAGGTTTTTTTTTTTCCACCAACCACCGTTGAATATATTTATAATTCCAAAAAGTAGGTCTATTAAAAAAAAAACGAATATGAAAGAAGAGTGGACCTTAATCTGCATGGAATGGATCATAGGGGAATCGATGGAGCCCGGTTGGGAGACATCTGTAGCTCGGACGCACATGGACCTCCACCCCAAGGAGATGGTTGGTCCAAGTCTCCAAACGGGCGGACAGGTCCTGAATCGCGACTGGAAGGACAACCTCCTCAGATGGGAGACCAACAAGGGACTGCTCACCACGAAGGGCCGTCGCATGAGAGGGGAGAGGGCTTCAGGCCTCATCAGCACCGCCTGTGCCATCGTTTTCTTTCTTTCTTTGTTTCTTTCAGCACATACGACGGCTGTTTAGGTGAAGAGGCTGTTCAGGTGAAGAGATCGCATGGGACTCACCGACTCGGCCAGGGGAGTGGTGGTATGCTGTTACGCGTATAGGTTTTTTTTGTGGTTATGCAGTCTACGTGGCAAATGTATATATATATGTCAAATATCGCAAATGATCACGATGTGATAGGTTTTAGGACAAAAAAAATTTAAGTCGCACTGTTTTTTGTATTTATTTATTTCTCGTTTTGATGTTCTCTTACCACTGTTTTGATAAATGGAATAAGCGACTATAATGTAATATAAGAGTAATATAAAAATGGATAGAAAAAATAATTGTTTGTTTGTAAGGTATAACATGATATTATTAAGCTAATTTAAATGAGTATAAAAGAGTATAACACTTCTAAATAACCTTTAGGATAAGCTATACTCACTTTATTTTTTTTCATGGGCTCACATGTCAAATCAATTTTTTACACCTTATCACATCAAATCACCTATCAACACCTCTTATATATCAAATGGTTCACATGTCAAATCAATTTTTTTTACACTTTATTTATATTTTATTCTTTATCAACCAAACAACTCAACCTTTATTCTTACGTTTTCCAATGAGAATAAAAAAATACAACTAAACATAAAATCTCTTATTCTTATAGATTTGTTGTCTATACTGGTATAGTTATCTATCCAGAATAATTTAATTCTGCTATCCAAACAGGGACTTAGTTTTTTTTATAATTTTTTAAAGTAAAATGATTGACAAGTCCTAATTTATAGGCCCCAAAAAACCCCATGATATGACAGGGTGATTTTCCGTTTATACCCTCAAATATTATTTCTAACCTCTTTAAATGTAATTAATGTATGTGATTATATTTTCTTTCATTGGAACCCCGCGTGTGCAGCATTAAATATGATATTTTTTCTTGTTTTGATTGTATTACATTTGAATTGATCATTTTTTAATCAGCTTCATCATTTTGTGTTTAATTTGCTCTTTTTTTTCTAAGACTGCAGTTTGATTTGATTGCTTGGAAGCTTTTTAAGCGTCTAATCTTTTCGAACAAAAAAATTGTACAATTGGACCACCATTGAGATGTCTGTCGTTTTTAGGTGTGTCTTTTTTTATATTATTTTGTTTTTCATTTGGTTCGTTTTATTTTTTTATTTTTTAAATGTTAATTTGGTTGTTTTAGGTTGTCAAATGCGAATTTTAGCACAGCATATCTGTTGTTTGGCATGCGAATCTCAGTTACATATGCATACCATGTTACAGATAATGTAACTAACTATTATTTTGATGTGCGGTATTTTTTTTGTAACTAGTTTCATCGAAATGTGAATGTAACTAACTTATCATATGGATTTTGTATTATAATCCAAGTTACATTTGCAAATGTAACTACCTTATCAACTTCAATTAATTATCACTCATGTTTTTTTGAATTTGTAGGGAAATATAGTAGACTCAGTTACATGTTCATTTGAAGGCAGTCCAAAGAATGTTTCATTATTGATGTTGAGCAGCAATGTTCAGAAGCAGTTGTGTCAAGTGTTGGAATGATTTTTGTTAACTTCAAATAATTATCACTCATGTTTTTTAATTTCTTTCATCTCCTTTCTTTTAGTTTCTCTATCTTTTTTTCGTGCAGCAATTGTTATTTCATTTTATACACATTAAGACATACATCCACTATAAAACATTTTAATACTGAATGACTTATTACACATCATAGAATACACATATACAACATGTTCATACACTGTAAGTTAGTTCCATTAACTAATAGTTAGTTACATTGACTAATAGTTAATTACATTTACTGCATAGGAACAACAACAAATAATTTTAAGTGGTTAACATTGAACATAAATTAGTTACATTAGACTTAAATTAATTACATTAAGTACAACAATAGCATCAAATAACATATAACTACAACACAAAGACAAATGATGACAAACAAACATACAAAATGTTAAAATCTGGTTGCTGAAAAGAATCCTTCACTGTCATGATGTTGCCCTCCTTAATCCAGTCAAAACACTTCAAGAATTCAGTTCTCTATAAACATTTAAGTTACATTAATATATGATCAGTTACATTTTGAAAACATAGTATCATAATTGTATATTTTAAATGTAAAATATATAATTGCAGCAAATAAAATAGTTACCAATTATGGGACCAATAAAAACAGTCAAACTAAGGTAAAATACACTAAATCAATTATAATGAACAATAGTCAGTTACACTGAATAATAATTAGTTACAATTTTGAATAACTTGCATACGAATGAATCCAAAAGCAATTTTCATCAACGCATAAAATAGTTACATTGGAAAAATGATAAAAAAAAATTGATGAATGAAATATAAATCACGACGTACATAGACACAGCACTATGTAAATGTATAGGATAAAATAACATTACCAATCAAGTTATATTCTCAAAGTGACATTATCATTACACAATTCAACATAGATAGTTCTTTCTAATAGTTAGATACATTTGCTGAAGAGTTAATGTCAATCTCTTACGTTAGAAATACAATCACCTCAACACAAATAGTTATAGTTAGTTACATTTTATGAACCTCATAGCACACCATTAACTATTCAAAGTTAGTTACATTCATTAGATGTTTACATTACCCATATGAACTATTAACAAAAATGGAAATACATGTAACTGAAATAAAGAAACATGTTAATATACATGCATTGACCCTACAAAAATAATACATTGGGTGCGACATGGACTATGGTAACGATCAATAACCATCAGTGGTATGAAGGAAAAAATAGCATTGTCATTCTTAGTTACATTTGCTGACAGTTACATTTGCCTATACTAAATATTGACCAGGAACGAACAACATGTAACTCAAATATGTTTATAATAATTTTTTTTTAAATACATTTTCAAAACAAACAAAGATAAAATGCAGTCATACATTTATGTGTAAAAAAATTAGTTACATTATGTGTCGTTTCGAAAAAAAACTAAAAAAAAGAAAAATTAATCATATGGTTGTCAAAAACAACCTAGACGGTTTCTAAATAACAAAAAATAACATATACGCACCCATTTTTTTCGTTGTAGTTCAAAACTCCACAACAAATAATACGTTTTCAAACCTTCAAGTTTAATTGACGATTTCTTCAACGTTTCACAAAAAAGGGTTTTTTTGGGCTGATTTTCATTTCTAAATTTTTTCTTCTAAACCCTAGAATTGGCTGAATATGTTTGAATGGGTGAGACGGAAAGAGTTAGTGGAGAAAAAACAAAAAACGAGGTGAAAACGCGAAACGAAGGGTTGAGTTTAATTAGGGGTAATAATATCTTTTATATTTGTGCTCTTTTGCACAAGTAGATTAAACAATCAATCAAATGTGTCCACGTCAAGGGGTCTGTGGAAGGGGCCTATTTACTGGGGCCTGTGTAGCAAAACTCTTTTTTTAAATTTCCTTCTCTTTGTTTTTTTGAAAATTTTGATATTTGTTTCATTAAGCAAAATTGAAAATGTGGATGAGAGAAATGGATAATGGAGGGGCGAAATTTCACTTACTGGATTCGGGTAGTTGAATCCGTCCGCTCCTGTCTCCTCCGACGGGTACCACTTGGTTGTCGGCGATCCTCTTCCTTGAACGGACCGGACTCGAGGGCAGATCAAACGACGAGGGTCTACGGTGGACTAATGGATGGAGTTTGAACTGAACCTGATATCACCTCTTAGGCTGCTTACGTACCCTAGTTTAGGGATCAAGTCACACGTAGTTTCTCTCTTTTGGTTGTGGGATTTCGCACCGGAAGTGGTCATGTGAATGGGGTTTAGTGAAAAAAATGTTTCTTCCCCTCTCTCTGGAGAATTGATTATCTATTTATAGCACTTTGGTGAGTGCCCTAAAATCAATGGTAATTCTTTCGTCCATCGGATGGATGAGAAGAGATCCCTGATTTAGGTGATCAAATCTATGTATATTTAGGGATTTGCATAATCAATAATTGATTATCCTCGATAAATACATAGATTTTGTTTGGGATTATATGAGATCAATTAATGATGTTTCTAAATCTAACATATATTGTTGGGATTTGGGAATCAAATACTGATAACTCTAAATCCAAAATATATGTTAGGATTTTAGGAATCCTCAATGATAGTAATGATATATTGTTGGGATTTGATGGACAATCATTAATGTCTTGATTTGGTGATAAATGCCAGCATTGATTGAATTTGAATGCTAATAATTATCAGTTAATGCAATATATCTAAGAAAATCAAGACAATATATGATCGGATAAATACTAATTTGGCCTGTTGTAATCGGTCGGGTATGGGCCTTCGAATTGAGCCTCTTTGGGCGTGGGCCGGATGGATCATTGTTTTACCGGGTCGGATCCGATGGGACCTACGACCCGGTCCGCTTTGAGTAGCCTAGAAATTTGATGCCACAGATACTAAGATAAAAGCACTAAAAAAAAATGCAATCCAAGAACCAAATGCAGTAGAAAAGGTTTCTACTGCTTAAAAAGGTCAACACGTGATACATACTCCAATAAGCGCCACTCCTTTTCGAAATGCACCTCTTGAAATGTTTTTCTCAATCTTTCACAGATTGATTTGTCAACTTCCACAAGCTCTCATAGTAGAAAGATAGTTTTTAAAAATATTGTTTCTAGTCTTCTATATAGTCGCAGTGATAAGATATTGACACTCAACCGCAGATAAGCGTGTCCTTGGACTCTTGTAACCTCAATTTTATAAAATCCAGATAGCAATTGTCTAACTACATTAACGAATATATGAAGAAACAAATGCATATTGAGATCTGAGATAACAATTGTTCGCCTTCAATCCCACATTCATATATCTATCCTCATTCAGTAGAAAAGATAGTTTTTAAAAATATTGTTTCTAGTCTTCTATATAGTCGCAGTGATAAGACATTGACCCTCAACTGCAGATAAGCCTGTTCTTGGACTCTTGTAACCTCAATTTTATAAAATCCATATAGCAATTGTCTAACTACATTAACGAATATATGAAGAAACAAATGCATATTGAGATCTGAGATAACAATTGTTCGCCTTCAATCCCACATTCATATATCTATCCTCATTCAGTCGTTTATGCGAATGCTGGTTGATTTTTTTTAAAGAGTTATGACTATGATGTGATATGAACAATAAAATAATTTATTTATACAGGATTTCCAACCGATGATGATTAAGTTTCCAAACAAAAGGACAACCTTCCATGTAAACTTGTGCCAGACCAGACAGACAGATTAGCATGTGTCTAGACGAGTTGCATGTGTCATGCATTTTATGTAGCGACGATTGTCCACTGAAAATGGAGTAAATTTATCCATACTATATATTGATACATAACTTTTTTTATTATTTAATAGTTAAATTCACTAAACAACCTCATCTCCTTCAGAGAACCTAATAACATCAAAAACTACATAAACAGCAGCAGACTGCAGTAGCCAAGAGCTAACATAATAAGAATACCAGTAACAGATAAGATAAATGAAGTAAGGACAATAAAGGCAACAGTGTGACAGATAAAAATGCCACTTATTCTAAATTCACCAGATTAAAATTGCATTGATTCTGTTAGACTTTTGTAATCTAACAGATTCAAGGCTGAAAGTGCTGTCATTCTGGAATAAGGAAATAGGATAATGTAATACATAGTGGTACAAGTGATGTTATGCTCGCTTTTGGTACATTCTTCGGTATATTTGTGACCCTTCAGATTCTGCATGTATCTCTCTCTCTGTTCGTATCCCCAGTGGATTACTTAACAACCATCCTTCCTTGTCACATGGAACATCAAGATCAAGATAGTTATTTACATGTTCAAACACATCTGCAAGAGCATCAAACTGATCCCTCATGTCAATGGCCACGTCGAGCACATCTGACTGCAGAAACACCTATTTAAAAAGGCACCAGATCAGAGAAACAATATTCATATAAGAGATAAGCCCCTATCATCAATCTGTAATCCTGTAGAAATTACCAAATCAATATAAAAATAAAACAAAAGATGCAGGTGCAGAAAACATCTGATGTGCAAGATCCCATCTCTTTGAAAATGAAGGTCAAAAATAAAATAAAATAACTGCAATGATTCTCATATGGTTGTAAAGAGTAACAAGGTTTGACATTTAATTAACTGTGCAAAAATTAGCCTTTGCAATTACATATAACTTATCCATGATATATAGTTTTGGAGTCCAATATTCTTGGAGAAGATAAGCACCTAACCTGATGAACCGTCATATTTTATAGAGAGTTTAGAACAATATTTAATTTACAACAGTACTCTAGGATTGCATATGCACATATGTATATATTTTTTGGAAGCAACTCTTATGGTAAAACTTACCATAGTGACAACAGTATTTCAGTTAAACACACATCATACACACATAAGTTTTTATAATAGGTTTCAACTACAAGTCTTATAGTGGTATTATCTCCAATACTTACTAACCGGGTTCAATACCAGCAGTAATGAGGCAGGAGCCAGAGCACTGAAACAGTAGTAAAAGAACAAAGAACTCAGGACAAAAGATGAATTGCCATCCTCATAAATTTAAACACTTAAGTTGTTATAATATCATATTTGCCTTGTTCATATTGTACCAACTTTATGCTAGATAAAGAGAGAAAAGAAGCCCTTTGAATCCTTACTTCAATAACTTAAATGTGAGCATGTGCTAAATCTGGGAAATGCCAATTTATATTAGGGTTTTTTATTTTTAAGTCCCCATAAACCATAGGATTTAGTGATTGATCCCTTACTTCTTCATATTTTGGTTTAAATCCTCAGATTTAAAAAATATATTCCTTTTAGTCCCTCCCAGGGAATAAAAAGAAAATCAAATAATTTAGGGATAGGTCCCTCCCAGGACTAAAAAGGATCATGTCCTTTAAATCTGGGGACTTAAACCAAAATACGAAGAAGCGAGGGATCGATCACTAAATCCTATAGTTTATGGGAACTTAAAAATAAAATACCCTAAAGATCACAATGTAAATAATATCCATCCAGCATTAATAATCAACCTACGATGTATGCTCACCCTAGCATGTTATGTTTTCTTTTTAAAGAAAAAGCTATGTTAAATGTAGTCGGCAATCTTTCTTAATGAACTGCTATGATTGGGGCACAAGATGCATACATGTCCTCCAGGATGTAAATTTCTTGAGATTGACTGGACTAATGGTTTCTGCACAACTCTCCTTTTGTGATGTCTTTGCTTGAAATAAGGATCCGGACACTGCAATGATACACAAGAGAAAGACGTAACTATTCATCAAACCACTATGTTCAACATGTCAAAAAAAAAAAAAAACCACTCTGGGATCATTCACATGTTTAGTGTGAGCTCTGAAGCAGACAATAAATTTTACATGAAGTCAGATAAGCATAAAAGAGATACACCTACCAGTATTGAGACCAGCACTAGAGGTCCAGGGTATGTGAACACTAATTGTTCGAAAGAAACATTGGCATTTGCGAACATGAAATGGCTGTGTTAAAACAGATCACATTCAAGCATTATTTGAGTATCATCATCTAATGTCTGAAAATCAAGAGTTAGAAAACAAGCGCTCACATGTTTGTAAGAGCAAGCTCCTCCACCCATGACTGTGCGCGCTGAACTAACTGCAGAAGCACATGATATCCTGTATGTGAGATAGCTGAATATGGAGAAGGAGAAGTACAAAAAAAAAAATTAAATCACATTGAAAGGAAAGTTAAGAGAGAGAAAAAGAGTTAGGAATACCATCCCATACTTTATGCCTTATTTCCAGCCCCAAATAATTTTTTTCGTCTGTGGAATTTTTGGCAAGCCAAAGGAGAAACCTCCCACTCCCTGTCAAGTTCGAACTCAACAAGATGATAAATCTCTAAGGGGGTGTTATCATCAATATATTCAGATTACAGAAAGTTCACGCACTATTATGATGAACTTAAAACACACACACACACACACACACACTTGTATAGTTAATGACAGTAGTCATTGTATCCATTAGGCAGCAGACTCTGACATTGTACAAAAATCCATATATTCTACAAAATCACCTCCATCATAAGTGCCCATATACACTGTGATCAACTGAAATCATCAGAGAACTGAATTGGACATTTATACAATCAACGACTTTGATTACAGCTTTCCGTCCATCAGGGTTCATTATCTGATATTAACTTAAGAATTTGTGGTAATAGGAAGTGATGTTGAATTACCACAACCAATATCCACCATGAGCGGCAGTGTGGTGTCTCTGTAGACTTCCTTCCACTCCGGTACTTGCGAGGGGACCTGCCAAAATAACAATTTTTTTTTTGTGCTTAATTTCCTCAGAATACTTCTTCGAAACCAATAAAGAACCCGTCTTTTGTTTTTCTATTTAAAAAAAAAAAAAATGGAGGGGCGATTACTGATACCATAGAAGAAGAGCTGAGAGGGTTGACATGTTGCCTAATCCGAACATGACCGACCTGCCAATCTCATCCACTTCATCATTCCTTCCACAAACCTAAACAGAGATGGATCGTTTGAAGAGAGACCGACCTCGGATACAATGTTGTCGTTCAGTCTGAGGTCTGCGTACTCACGCCTTACCAATTCAGGGCTGCTCATCCTCCGCTTTATTATGGTCTCACTCTCACCTACCGATGGTTCACTGTTACTGCTGTTCCTCAGATTTGAACCGCATCTACGAGCAATCGTTATCCTACCCATTCGACCGTACAGATGCCCGCGCTCCTCGACGGCGGCGGCGCACATGAGTGGAGGAGGTGGTGACTGTAACATCTCAACCCGCCGTACATTGCCCCTTCTGCGGTTCTGCGAAACGGTTTCGGCTTTAACTCGTTATACACACAAGAAGGGGAGGTTGGCGTATCCAATTGGGAAGCGGTGGTGATGCGACATCATCCGATATCGTGACCGTTCAAGTGGTGTGTTCAGTTATTTTGTGATCCTCCCCTTGGACGGTTCAGATTTGATGGGACGCTGAAGAAAATAAATAATAATAATAAAACGAATAAAAAAGGGAAAGGGATTAGGGCAGGCAGACGGGGGGTGGGGGAGAGGAGTGAGGAAGAGGAGCACCTTATCGTTTTATGAAATTAGGGCTTCATTCCGACTCGTAAAGTTACGCGGCGAGTCACCAGATCGGAAAAGAAAAATAAGCCGGAAGAAGTATAGGGAGGGTCACCGTATCTTCCTTCATCTGTGTTTTTTTTTACCCTTTTTTTAGAGGAAGGTGAGCGTTTGTTGATGCATTTTTTTTTTGTTTCTCTTCTGTTAGAATCTTTCAAGCGATACTTTTGTCCGATGATTTACAATACGATCGTTATGATGGGTATGCTTGAATCAGTGTTTTCATTTCGTTTTCGATCTAAAGTTTTATTCTTTGACTTCAATCAATTTTAAAAAGGAAAAATGAAAAGCTTTCTTGGGCGATGATGGATTGTTTGTTGTTCTCTGGTTATGATTGATCCCTAAAAGTTTTTATTAGGGTTTGGATGTAACGGGCTCATGTATCTGTGTTATGTTTTTGTATGTTTACAATTTCTTTAAATACCGGAATTTTAGGGGTGAAGCTGACATTTTTTTGTATCCTGTGGTTGAATGTCTAATCTAGGAAAACATGTTCTTTTGTTAGCAAATTAAGAACACAGTTCTGAATGCAAGTTATTCTCATCAACATCATTGTTATTCTTATATCTGCAACTGAAATGGTCACACTTTATGCTTGTTGTAAACGGTTGTAAAAGTGATGCCTGGCATTATGGGTTTGAATTCATGACTCAAGTCAAGTGTATTGGAATGCTTGAAATCTGAGTTATTATGAATTTCTTGATTGCAGAAGATGATCTACAGCTATGTGGACAGTCCTGGGAGCGAAGGGGGAGTTGCGATGATAGAGTACAATGTTGGGCTCGAAGACGATGCGACCGACTTCTGTACAGCTTTCGATGTCAGCCTGCAGGTTGGCCGCACAGACAACCACTCTCTCATCTCTCCGTTGCCCCTACACGAGCAACAAAACTCAGCAAATCCACCTGCCGATGCTGTTGGTCACTCTGCCTGCCAGGATTTGTTTGCTGGGGATGGCACAGTTAGGCCGCCAGACCCTTATGTGGGCATGTCTTTTGATTCTGAGGAGGCTGTAAAGACGTACTATGTTGCATATGCCAGCAGCATTGGTTTCGCTGTTCGCATCAGCCGCTCCCGCCGCTCAAAAAAAGATGAGACTGTGATTATGCTCCGCTTTGTCTGCTCCAAAGAGGGTTATTATAACAAAAAGGACAGGTCTCTGGATGGGAAGAAGAAGCGTAAAGGTCCTGGATCTATAAGAGAAGGTTGTAAGGCAATGTTGGAGGTACGTAAAAGTGTTAATGACCAGTGGGTGGTTACAAAGTACCTCAATGAGCATAACCACGAGTTGG
Source organism: Acorus calamus (assembly GCA_030737845.1). Taxonomy (NCBI): domain Eukaryota; kingdom Viridiplantae; phylum Streptophyta; class Magnoliopsida; order Acorales; family Acoraceae; genus Acorus; species Acorus calamus. The sequence goes on along the minus strand of CM060877.1, from coordinate 17,878,171 downwards.
GTGTGCCAAGCAAGGTCCGCTACATCGCAACGGAGGGTGACACGGAGATTGAGCCTTTTTTAGGGATGGAGTTTGAGTCATATGAAGCTGCCAAAACATACTACTATACATACGCGAGCCGTGTGGGGTTTGATGCGCGGGTCCGTCAGTCTCGGCGGTCAGCACGAGATGAGAGCTTTGTCATGCGCCGCTTTGTATGCCGAAAGGAGGGGTTCCATGTGGATGAGGATGGCAATGGTACTGGGGATGATGGCAAGAAGAAGGCAAAGAAGATCATTGAGAAAGAGGGCTGTCAAGCTGTGTTTGAGATCGTCCGCAAAGACTATGACAGGTGGGTTGTGACCAAACTTGTGACGGAACACACTCACCCACTGTCACCCGCACCACCAAATGAGGTTCGCTGCATCCGTTCGCAGGGAGAAATGCTAGTCATAGCAAAGAGCTTCACTGATATTGTCAAGAAGGCTGTGGCCCCTAATGGTACAATGCCGATGCTCGGAGATTCATGTGTCAGAGAGGTCCTTCATAATGCCTTTCTGGTGGCTGACGCTCAGAGCCTTGTGGACTTCTTCAAAGGGGTTCAGTCTGAGAATCCTGCATTCTATTACACTATACAGCTTGATATCTATAATTGTCTAGGAAACGTCTTGTGGGCTGACGCGAAAGCTAGGATGGCTTATTATAGTTTTGGAGATACTGTTATCTTCAATGCATCGTACAGGAATGGGGAGTCGGGGATGCCGTTTGCAACCTTCACTGGAGTGAACCACCACTTGCAGACCATTGTTTTCGGTTGTGCTCTGCTTATAGATGAAACAGAAGCTTCACTTGTCTGGCTTTTTGAGAGCTGGCTGGCAGCCATGGGTGGACGACACCCAGTTTCGTTTGTCACTGGTCTAGATAATGCAGTGGCAGTGGCAGCAGCAGTTGCAACTGTTTTTCCAAAAACCCGCCACCGGTTCTGCAAGTGGGATGTCCTTGGTAAATGCATGGAAAAGTTGTCCCATGTATTCGAGATGCATGCTGGTTTTGAAGGGGAAATAACTAGATGCATCAATGAGTCTGGTACAGTGGAAGCCTTCAAGTCATGTTGGGAGTCGATCCTTGATAAGTATGATTTGAGGGAGGATCCATGGATGCAGTATGTTTATGATATCCGGCAGAGCTGGATTTCAGTGTATCTAAAGGATACATTCTTTGCTGAATTATCTGCAGATCAAAGACCCGAAGGTTTGCATAAGGTGGTTGAAAAGATTTCCAGCGAAAAGGTTGGTTTACCTGCATTTGTCAAGCAATTCGGACAAGCCATCGCAAGTCGGTTTGAGAATGAAGCACAAGAAGATTATGCCACTATGTCTATTAAGCCTGATCTGAAGACTCCATCACCGATGGAAAAGCAAGCAGCGGAGGTCTACACAAGGACTGTATTCGACAAATTTCAGGTAGAGTTTGTGGAATCCTTTGGTTACTATGTAGAAAATATGGAGGATAAGGCGATCAGCACGTATCGGGTGATAAAAGATGAGGACCCTCGAAAGGCTTTTGTTGTTACTAATTCCTCTGATAGGAGAGCGAGATGCAGCTGCTCCATGTTGAGTTCGCCGGCATCTTGTGTAGGCACATATTGAAGGTGTTTGTCATTATTGGCGTGCGTGATATCCCAAAACACTGCTTCTTAAAACGGTGGACGAGAAATGCAAGGAGCATCGTTGTAGCAGATGAATCAGAGAGTGAATTCCAAGGCCACACGGAAGAATCTGTCACGAGGTACAGTGATCTCCGTGGTGATGCCATCAGATGTGCACAGGAAGGTGCGATATCAGTGGAGACATACAAGATAGCGAAGGAGGCACTGCAGAAGGCCCTCACGGACGTTCTCATGGCAAAGATCAAGCAGAGGAAGTTGCAGCAGCAGCACGTCCAGAATTCATTGAAGCCGCAAAAGATGCTTAATAAGAAGCCTCTGCCAAAGTTAACGCAGAAAAAACTTGCTCGCAGGAGGCATGCAGAGGATGAAGAGCAGGAAGAATAATGGTCATGCAGAAGACTTTTTTTCCAAAGAAAAAACTAGTGATGGTATGGCACTTGAAACATGGGTAATTAGATTTTCTTTGGAATATAACCATTCTGGCCATTGATCTGTTTCTGTTTTAACTCTTATCACAGGTTGCAGAAGCTCCCCAGTGTTTGTCGTAATACTTCTCCGTGGGGGATGGAATTTGATTGATGTGTAACTTGTGATGAAAGTTGGCCATGTAAATTATGTGTTGTGCTGTTCTCTGTATCTCTCTCTCTCTCTCTCTCTCTCTCTCTCTCCCCCATCCGTCATGCTTCCTTTACAATGTACTATGATGCTATGCATTGTTCCAATGAATCGAGGTGTTGATTGGTGAATGTGGTAACAACAAGAGATTTCTTTTGTTCACCGTTCATCCCCAACTCTTGCTTTCATCCAAAATTAGTATTTTAAGGCCTAAAATCTTGGCACATTATGTCATAGGAAAAAGACACACGTAGCCCGTTTTGCAGTCCAGCTCATTTTTCATTCTTTTATAAAATTATATACTCATCATTTGAAGTGCATGCTATTACATGAAATGATGTATATATTTTGATTTGAAGTGCATGCTATGTCATATATGACATTCAAGGAATCATATGATTTTTTGAGGTACATAACCCAACCCACGACTTATAGTCAATTGGGTGGTGGATATGCCTCATCACGCTTTACATCTATAGCCATGGGAGCGGCTTTCGTACTGTTTTGCAGGATAGTCCACATTGAGTTGGCCATGGGCAGAGGCGGGCGCCACACACATGATATGTATGTGCTCTGTGATTCACGGATTCCCATGACACTGATACATAATACTCATCCAGGTCCATATCAAGTATCATGGTTGGAGTCCAGATCCAATCAAACTTGGTACCATCCGTATATATTATCGGTATCAAATTGTACAGTCTATTAATCAAATTATATAGTGTGATTCATAGACTGTGTAGTTCGATTAATAAATTGTACAGTTTGATGCTGATCAAAGTCAGTCCTGATTGATCTGGACTACCATGGTTGATTGTTTATATTGGAAGGATGATCATCTATATCTCTCTCCTTTGTTAAATTTACACATGATTGGATGCATGGACCTGTTATGCTCAATGGGTGCAACAACAGTCTGGTATACATTCAAACGAGTTAAACCTCTTCGCAATGTTATTATATAGTCTAAATTTCTTCAAAATAAATAAATAAATTTGTACAAGAAGATGACCTGCTAATATAAGCCCTGGTTTAGGATATGAAAGGGGGAAATGGCCTAGGTTAAAAATAAAAGCTTGTGTTAATTTCACCGAAGGGGGAGTGCATCACAAATAAAAAATTATGCCAGACGAGGGGGCTGAATGGCTGATGGATGAATGAGTCGATTGGCTGCAGAAGTAGTTGCGAAAGAGAGCTTCGAAGAGGAGCAATACCCTCACATTCAATTTAGGGTTTGTTTTTCCCTTCTTATATCAAAATTACCATATTTTTAAAGGTCACCCCTCATGTATATTGGGATAACAATCACATCTTGTCGCTCGTCTGAGTTTGCTTTCCCATTTTACTTGGCCTACTCCGACTCAAAGCTGATATCTTTTTTTTTTTTTTTTACAATGTAAATCTTAGTTTTGATATACTTCGTTTCGTGGGCATCTCTTCTGTGTACTTGCATTTCTTCTCTCTCTTCCTTGTGGTTACGGGGTATAAATATTTTGTTTTAATTGATTTACATATTCTGTTTTCTTCGTGTTGATCCCCTTTGCATTCAGATGTCCCTGAATTGAGATGTGGGTATGATAATCACACTGGTATTATGAGTGTGAATCTTCTATTTTGGTTTTGATTGACATGGGGGGAGTTGGAAAATATGCACACCAATGTCTTATTATGATTCCATAAGGACATATTCAATGTTCTTGCCAATATGGAGTTGTGAGAAGGGCATAATAGATTCTTTTAGTTTGTTTTGAACAAACCTCCTAGTCCAAATTTACATGAATATAAGTGGTGCTGACACTTGGATGGCTGCTTAGATTACTCGTCATCATTATTTTTTTCACTCTTAGCTCAAACCAATGCCCAACTGCCCATTGTTTAATAAGCTTTCCATGAATATGAGAATGTTCACTCACATGCTTTAATGTATTTCGGGATCGGTTCTCATAGATGGATTTCTCTATATCATTATATGTTAATAAGTTGAGGTCTTTTGGAATTTTGTTTACAATTGAATGTTATGATTAATCTCATCTGATCTATTCGGGGGTTGATTGCATGAATGATACCGATGATTGGTATAACTAATGCATATGGTCTCTTTCGGTCTCTTTAGCTATTAATAATAATAGTTGCCATCTCCATGGTTGGCAAATGGATCTTGTTTTCCAATTAAATGCCACTTGACATGCAAAATAATTTATATTTTGTTTTCAAGCCTCGTCTTTTGATTGATGAACAGTTCAACTAGTGAAGAAGATGAATTGACAGACCTTGAGGATGTTGGTAAAGATTGTCACATATCATTGACTCCCCATGATGATAAAGATGATAATTTAATTCTATATCAAGAGCCTGCAGAGAGTTCTGGTGAAATGCAACCATGTCTAGGAATGGAATTTGAAACTGATGAGGCTGCAAAGGATTTTTATTATGCACATGCTAGTCGTGTTAGTTTCTGTGTTCGTATCAGTGTTTCTTGTCATTCAAGGAATGATGATACTATTATTATGAGGAGATATGTGTGTGCAAAGGAGGGGTACCATTCATAAAGGGATGAACTTGATGAAGGGAGAAAAAAGAGAAAGCGGGTTACCACGAGGGAGGGTTACAAGGCAATGATTGAGATAATTTGTAAATATCGTGGAAGATGGGTGGCTTCTAAACTCATAATGGAGCATACCCATGTAGTGGCTGCACCAAGTAAAGTGCATTATGTCCTGCCAGAAGCATATGCCAACATGGATCCATTTGTGGGTATGGAGTTTGAATCTGATGAGGCTGCCAAGGCATTCTATATGGTTTATGCTGGTCGTTTGGGGTTTGCCACGCGTATTAGACGCTCATGTCGTTTGACACGTGATGATTCCTTCATTTTGCGTCGTTTTGTCTGTACAAAAGAGGGTTATGACTCAAGAGAAGATAATGGTGGTGAAGGTAGCAATAAGAAGCAGAAGCATGGATCTATAAGGGAAGGTTGTGAAGCAATGATTGAGGTGGTTCGCAAGGATCCAGAGAAGTGGGTTATCTCTAAAGTTGTCAATGAGCACTGTCACCCTTTAGGGACACCAAACAAAGTTTCTTATGTTCAATCATAGGGTGAGATACCTCTTCTTTCATAAGACGTCACTGGCACCATTGTTGATCCCAATTTACAGATTGAAGAACCATGCAGAGGGCTCAGCCATCCTTCTCTTGATGAACGTGGGTGCAGAAGTGAGGAAACCTGCCTGAATGCTTTTGGAGGGGAAAATGCCAAAAATCTGCTGACTTATTTTAAGAGAAAAGCAAGCTGAGAACCCTACATTCAATTATGCAGTACAAGTTGACAACAACAACTGTATGACTAGTGTATTCTGGGTGGATGATAAAGCTATAATGGCTTATGATTATTTTGGTGATGTCGTTACTTTTGACCGCACATATAAGAAGGATAAATATATGATGCCATTTGCCACATTTACAGGTGTGAACCATCACTTGCAGTCTGTTATATTTGGATGTGCCATACTTATAGATGAAAGTGAGGCTTCATTTGTCTAGCTATTTAACAACTGGCTGACCGCAATGGGTGGGAGGCATCCAATCTCTTTGACTACAGACCAAAACAGGAATATGGAAACATCAGCCGAGAAGGTATTTCCTAACACCCATCATCGCTTTTGCAGGTGGGACATCTTGAATGAATGCAAGGATAAGTTATCCAAGTTATACTTATTGCACACTACTCTTGAAGGGGAACTGGAAAAATGTATCAACGATTCTGAGACAATTGAAGCCTTTGAGTCACGCTGGAAATCTATTCTTTGTAGGTATAATTTGAATGATAACATATGGTTGCAATCACTGTACAGTATTCGCCAAAAGTGGGTATTGGTGTATCTAAAGGGGACATTTTTTGCTGAAGCCTCCTTGACTCAAAATTCAGAGAGTATGAATAATTTTTTTAAAAGATATTTCAACACAACTACCACTTTACAAGTGTTTGTTACACTCTTTGAGCAAGCAATGGTAGGTAAATATGAAAAGAAAAATTTATCAGATATAGTGACAGCTTATACTAAACCTTTTTTGAAAACCCTGTCGCCCGTGGAAAAACAGGCTGCAGAGATTTACACGAGAGCTATATTTTATAAATTTCAGGCGAAATTTATTGAATCCTTGGGCTACTATGCAGATAAAAGTGAGGATGGTGCAATCAACAAGTATACTGTGGAAAAAGATGAGGAAACTTGCAACACATTTGCCGCTACTTTGGGTGCATTCCAAAAAAATACATTTACTATCACCTTTGATGCCTATGATAAGAAAGTAAGATGCAATTGCTGCAAGTTTGAGTTTTCAGGCATTTTATGTAGACATGTGTTGAGAGTGTTTTTAATGGTTGGCGTTCGCATGCTTCCTGATAATTATATCTTGAAACGGTGGACAAGAAATGCCAAGAGCGGGGTTGTATTAGATGACTTTCTGCGGTATAATGATCTATGTCGTGATGCAACTAAGTTTGCGAGGGAGGGAGCCGCATCTGAGGAGATGTATCATTTTGCAAAGGATACTCTGCAAAAGGCCTTTGCCCAAATTGTGGCTGCAAAAAATGGTGTTAGTGGGAGATGGGCGGTTTAGTGAATACAACAAAACATTGTGTGATGTATGACTGGACCTACATTGTATTTTCCATGACTATTTTCTGAGAAATGCTTCAAGAATTTAAGATTTGGACCATTTCATCTTTCTATCCTATTAGTGTGCTCATGTTCCATCTCTTTGAACTTCATTCACAGGGTGTCTAGTGCTTTATTATTTTTTCCAAAACACTGATATCAGCAAGTCCATTAGCAGGTTAGTCCATTGTTGCAGTATAGTAAAGTGTTGTGGCGACATTGCGGCATTCCTTATCTCATCTTCTTTGTTTGCACTGATCTAATGTTGTTGCACACTTGTCCTTTGCAACTTTTGGAGGCTTCTGCATTTTTCTCATTAGATTCATATATGTAATGTTCTATTGGTGTATGCATTGCAGAGACACTGTGTTCTGTTCTTAGCTTAAAGTTTTTTAGTTGAGTGCAACATTCATCAAATGTTATTATTTAGGGATTTTTAGTTTTAAGTCTATGTAAACATGCCTATTTAGAGATGGGCCCCTTATTTCTTCATATTTCTTTTTTAGTCCTCATATTCAATCGCCTATTTGGTTTTTAGTCCCTCTGTCAAACGTCTGTCCATACACCATTAATTTGTGAAATGTGATTTTATTTGTAAGTCCTATAAACTATATTTTTTAGTGATCAATCCCTGTAAACTATGTTATTTAGTGATTAGTCCCTATAAAATATGAATAAGGGAATGACTAATCACTAAATAACATAGTTACAGGGATTTAAAATAAATCGCATTTCACAAATTAGCAGTGTATGGACTGACGTTTGACGGAGGGACTAAAAACCAAATAAACGGTTGAATTTGGGGATTAAAAAAGAAATATGAAGAAGGGAGGGACCAATTCCTAAATAGGCATGTTTACAGAGACTTAAAAATAAAAATCCCTATTATTTATTATTTTATGAAGAGATAGAAAGACCAAAGCCATCCTGCCTTTTGCTGGTGGGCGCGGATATTGGCACCCTAGGTTGCAAGAAACCCACCCCTTTAAAAGAATTAAAAAAAAATTTGTGCACTGTAGCCGTAGGAGTAAACCCACCCCGAGGTCGGCATTCCCTTTGGCGATGGTGGTAAATTATGGTCGACTGAGAGTTTGGCGTGTGCACCAACCCAGATCGGCAACTATTTGAGCGACGGTGTTGAAGTATGATCGGCAATCATTTGGATGACGGTGTTGATGTATAGTTGCCAGAAAGCCCGGCGAACTAAACTTTGAGAAAATAATTTCACGTTGTTAAAAGTTTCAAACCAATTATGACAAATTTCACATGTAAACACATAGAATAGACAATCATTGCTGCATTTATAACACATCAAAATACGATGTTAGCATTCCATAACCAATCATATATGTGACTACACTACAAGATATTGTTTTTATGTTTATTTTTATTTTTTTTAAAAGGAGTAATTGTTTTTATTGAATATGTTATTTATTTTTATACATGGAAAAATCGATATAGTCACACGAATGTTTGTGGAATTTGAACATGTATTTTGTTGTGTAATCATATGAATAATTGGTTATAGATTGCGAACATTGTATTTTGATGTGTCATGAATACGAGCTATGATTGTATATGTTATATATGTTTACATGTGAAATTTGTCATAATTGATTGAAAATTTATAACAATGTGAATTTATTTTCTCAAAATTTAGTTCACCGGGTTTTCTGGCGACCATACTTTAACACCGTCACCCAAGTGATTGCCGATCATACTTCAACACCGTCGCCCAAGTGATTGCCGACCTGGATTGGTACACACGCCAAACTCTCAGTCGACCATAATTCACCACCATCGCCAGATAGAATGCCGACCTCGAAGTAGGTTTATTCCTACTGCTACAATGCACAATTATTATTTTTTTATTTTATTCTTTTAAATGGGTAGGTTTTTTGCAACCTGGGGTGCCGATATCCACTCCCTTTGCTGGTTATATCTCTGGTATGCATAATGCATATGTGTTGTTAATATGATGTCATATGCTCATTTTTCACAAGTAATTTGCATATTACATTTTGGTGGGTTGATTGCTCATGGGGCCTTATGCTTTGTTGGGCCGGTATCAGGATGATCATCAAACGTTGGGTGTTACACATATTTCTTATATGCAGCTCCACATGCTCTCTCTGTGTGTGTGGCTAATCCATTTTAACATGGCTGAGCTGACCGCCAAATCTGACTATTGGGAGGAAAAGTAAGGATTGGTAAAAGGAGTAACCTTCTTACTGTTTTGTATATCCAACTGTTACGGAACCTGGAATATAATTGGTTTTAATAATTATTTCAGTTGATAATAGTCCAGCTTGGCTCATTAGACAAATGAGGTTTTGCTTTTGGACCCCAAATATGGGGTTCACTGGCAGTCGGGTGTCTGATTTGAAGCATATGTCAGTGCTCCAAGCGCGTGTTTAAGATGATATCCAAATAGACCATAGACACGAAGGATGTAATTTTTTTTTATTGAAGTAGTGGTGGGATCTGAACTCAAGATCTTAAAATTGCAAATTTTGTGTCAATCATCAAGTTATGGGTCAACAACATGTTGAGCCAAATTTGTAATCTGTAGACATGAATGTGTTGTCCGGTCATGGAAAGGCCAATTAGCTATCGCAGAGATAAAACTGCCTAGTCATATCTACAGAGGGTGGATCTCTTATCATGCATTGTGTTTTATGCAATATAGCCAAACGCATGTGGAGGATGAACCTATTTATCCTATAATATGAAATTAAACATGGAAGCAAAAAGAAACCAGAATTGAAAAAGCCTGGAGATTTGAATTGGATTTAAAAGTGTGAAAAGTGCATACCTAGGCACCCCTCTATTTATGATGATGGTGGTGTCGGACACGCTTTGCTGATGTGGAGGGCTCTCCCACATGAACCAATGATTGAACTACACGTAAACTTATTTTATTCCTTTTGACTGAATCAACTAGGTGACCTAGCACCCGTTGTCATGTCTTTATGGACATATTGTTGTACTTGGATGTACTTTATTGTAATATATTTTCTGGATGAGTCAAATATACAAGGTATAAAACCCCTTCCTCGGATGAAGTCCTTACACCTCGGGTGTTTGTAAAACTTTGGAGATCGGACATCTCTTCTCGGACACGTACCTCCTCCAAGGTTTGGCCCAAGACGCACCTCGGACTTCAAGGCAAATGTTATTCAGCTTTATCATAACTATTCCCCATATTTCTGACTTATTCCACTATATTTATTCTTTAGTCAATTGAGACATATTTTATTCTTTACATATGCTGTTCATGCTCGCCTCTCTCCTAGCGCCTCTGTTTTGTCCCAACCCACCTCTCGTAATCTCTTCTCTTATCGGTATGTCTTTTATAAAGGTGCGGAGCATCTTTGTTGTTTTCTTTTCTTAAAGCTTCGTCGCAGCTTTTTTCTTTTGTATGAAAATAGAACGACGACAAAATAACAAATAGATAGTGACGAGTCGCGTTCTGTCTCTGAGAGGTCAAAGTCTTTTGTTTATAGGAGGTGCGGCCGGCGTATTCTTTTGTCAATTCGGGATATTCTCGGTCGAGGTATTTTGGCTGCTGACCAACAACAAAGTACTCGCTACGGTCGAGGGAGCTTGTCTCTTATCTCGCATCATCACGCTAACAAAGACCAGCAGACCACCTTGAAGCGAGGGAGCAAAGGCCGTAGGATTATATAAGTCAATTCGAACCAAAAGACTACTCGACCGACCCTAACTAACGGGAGTTGAAAGAGAATGTCAGGACATCGAACCGACGGTGGGTGCCTATCTCTTATATCTGGTATGATTTCGCACCTTCCTCCCCTCCTGGATGGCAGATATGGAAAAACAATAATTGTCCTCCTCTGCCAGTTCATCCAGTATGAGTCCCATCATATGCCGCATTCCCCGGGTTGCCATTTCACCTTAGGTACCCTCATGGTTACTCGACTCTCAGGCGATCTTTCTGTTGTAAAGGACACCGCGCCCTTTTGGGATGTCGCAGCTATCGCTCGATATGCCGTGCATAGGTGACTATCCCTACATCATGCATCGATCTAAAGAAAAACAATTATTTTCCAATTAACTATTCATATGGGTGAATCCTGCTCCAAACAAACTGGTTGATCTGGAACATGTAAGAATGTTTTAAAGCAGAATTAGAAAAAAAAATCCTTATTTTATATGATCATGTTCACAACATGTTACGAAATTTTCCCTTGCGATCATGGAGTCGTTAAGGCTTTGTAGGACTATCCAATGGTCTATTATGCCTTGAACCAAGGCTTAAATTTTATAAAGAACGGACCAGGTTAATATGCTATGTTAGAATATGGAGGGGGTAAAAGATTCATTCAGGGGCACATCTCAAACGGATATGGGTAAAAAATACAGATTGTATTTCATATTTACAACACGATCACAGACATTCTTCAACATATGAACAAACCCAGGTATTAGTTGAAGGGATTTCTCAAACAGGGGACAGGGACAGGCGCACACAACCAGATGCAAAAAAATACACTTATCTTGAAGAAGAAAACCGCTTTATGAAGGAAAAATGCACTTCTTCAGCAGGGAGCATATAGCACCTCCGTATAGGTATCACCACCTAGGAAAGAATGCCTTATAAGTCATTCAAAGACTGCAGAAGATGATCACAAAATTAATGCGGTGATCAGCACAAAGTGTATATAAGAACACACAATCAACCATATGAAACTTGAAGTGATTAACAAGATCCTTCGGCATCTCCTAATTGGACTCGTTGCAAATTTGAAGTGCCCACCACCATTTTTTTTCACCTCCTCACATATATATATATATCCATTGAATCCAAGAAGGGTTAACAAGATCCTTAACTACAAAAACCTCAAGACGCCTACACTGAGCCTAAAGAAGTTTTCAAACTTTTTATTTATGGTGTCCATGTTTATTTCTTCCACGATGTCTCCTAGAACCTGAGTTCTCAGAATCACTTGAATCAGAATGTAGATATCTTTCTCTCTTATGCTTGCTCTTTGATATCCTTTTTCTTTCCCCATCTGACTCACTATCTGAAGATGAAGGTGACCTGTTCTTAAGGCGAGACTTGGAGAGATCGCCAGTGCCAGATGATCTATGATTGTTCTTCGATCTTCTTTTCCTTTCCCTATCTGACTCACATTCTGAAGATGAAGGTGACTTGATCTTATGGCGAGACTTGGAGAAATTGCCAGTGCCACATGATCTATGATTGCTCTTTGATCTTCTTTTCCTTTCCCTTTCTGACTCACAATCTGAAGAAGAAGGTGACTTGTTTTTATGGCAAGACTTGGACAGATCGCCAGTGCGAGATGATCTGTGATTGCTTTTTGAACTTCTTTTCCTTTTCCTATCTGACTCACAATCTGAAGATGAAGGTGACTTGTTCTTATGGAGAGACTTTAAGTGATTGCCACTGTCCGATGACCTATGCTTGCTCTTTCTCTTCTTTTTAGAATGCTTTTTTATTTTTTTTACGGACAAGTTGGTGAGGAGATCAGGAATGCCACCTCCACAAAGAAATCCTAAAATGAGAATAGAAGATGTATCAAAAAACATGCATCCATGCAAGGCAAGTCCAAATTTTCAATAAAAATACACTTACCTCCATATTCATCAAATATGTCCTCTGCTACTATCTGCTGATTAGGATCATCTGGTGTAAATCCGCCACGAGGAGGACTCATACCCGGCATTTGCTTCAGTTCCCATTTCAAAGGCTGAAAAGAGAGCACTACAAATCAGTCCATGGATGTAGAGTGAACACATGGGATACTCAAGAAGAAACATGAAAAGGATTTGAAGACATTGCGCACATTATGATTTGTGGTAAAGTTTGTCTCACAAGGAGAGGATTATAATTCATGTCCTAATGCTTGTACAGGCTTTTGTTTTTCTTGAACCGAATTTATAATCTCACTTAATCCTCATCTAAAGTTATATGGCACCGTGATGCTCTCAGTTTCATTAACAGAAAAATTACTGTTCCTTAGAGACAGTCATTGCATGGACCCACTTTATAAGTCTGATTACAAAGAAGTAGAGTGAAGAAGTTACACCAAAATCATGTTATACATTAGAAGGAAAGAGCATTCATTACAAAAATGGAGGCTCTGATTTCATCTAATGATAGCAAATGGCAGATTATGGATTAAGGAATGACTTTACATATTATCTGCATACACTGTACTTATTCCACAGGCATATCATTTGTTGCATGCCAAATATTCCCCAAAAGAACATGTAAGTGCATCAATGAGGACCTCAAACAGATTTGTACGCATGACATCATTACACAACTCTGATGTATTGAGTAGCATTATAAATATTCTATCGCATGCCCATGCCAACTTGCCAAAGAACCCTTCCCCTGACTCAAATATGGCAAAGTTCATGAAACAACAATCCCAAAAGAGGTATTAGTAATGTGAAAACTATGTGATTCAGTAATACTAGTTTCTCATTCCTTATTTGACCATGTCAAGTTAGGCTTCTAAATTGCTTCATAAAAAATTGGAAACTATTATATCAAAAGCATTTTCACACTTCATCACCTAAACAAAATCCACTGCAAGAAAGTTAAAAGTTTGCTTGCTGATTGCAAGAGCCTGTACTAAACAACCAATAAGATTAATTTCCCTACTCATGAACTAGTCTCACCATTACATTTCATTGCAGGTCCCTCTCTTGCCAATCAATTTTGGCTCCGAAGGATAGAAGGTTGACATCAGACTGATAAATAATTGTAAATTTACATCAACCTTATGTGGAAACTTTTCAATTTGCTTAAAATATGTTCCATAGCCGATCTCAATTTAATAGGATGAGGTGCATTTTTCAGTATCTGATTTCTCATACCTATCAATATCACATTATGATGGAAAATACTTCCACCATTGGATGTGGAGACTATTCTTTATTATGGTCACCTACCTTAGCTGCCTTCCATCAGTTAACACCTACATTTTTTTGGATAAGTGTTTCTCCCATCAACAGGACTACCAGAGGAAGACTCCCAATATCCCTTTTGAAGAGGGGGTATTTCTACTAACCAGTCAAGAAGTGGTTCAGTTACTTCCTACTTTCCTATGGAGTACCCAAAGTATAGATTTACAAATTAGGTGTGTTTTCTGACCACCAATCTTAGATCAATGTATTATAGGCAAGGAGAAAAGGAAAACCTTAATGGAAGTAAATTTAAAAGAGCAGTAGTAAAAAATATAGAAGTTCACAGTCATTTGGCAGGACGGGAAAAATACGATAGTCATACAAGAAAAGGAAGAGAAAAATAGTTTGAGAAAATATTAATCTTTTCTATAAGAAATTTTGGCCAACAATACAATAACCCTTAGGGCTAGTTTGGCAAGTGGTTAAGGTTTTAGGGATAAATTGTCCTAATTTTAGGGGATTAAATATCCATCAATTTTTTTTATATTCACATTTGTCAAAATTGGAACAAAAAGTGGGGATAAATATTATCCCCGCCTTTAGGTGGAACAAAATATCCTCATTTTCATTTCAAAATTGGGACAATTGTACACAATTTATCCCGATTATTTTTTTATACAAAACAGGGATAAGCTGTCCTCCCACTCACTTATCCCCTTGCCAAACCAGCCTAAAGGTCTATTGTACCTTCTCCATGGGGATAAAAACCTTACTGGTACAAAAAAGTACAATCATTAAGGCAATCTTATTGTAAGATATAATTCCAAATACTCAAATGAAAAGGTAATTATCAACCCAACAAAATGAAAAGTAACTACTATGGGGATATCCAAAACCAATTGCAAAAGCTTATTGCAGAGGGAATTTGCATTGACATCTGCACACATCATATAAACACCAAAAACTAGTCATGCCAGTCATAGTTAACAATCTGGGACACCTCACCGTCCGGTTCTTATTAGAGATTCTCCCACCAAGCACAGAGATATCTGGGTAGAGTATGGTCTGGTATAATAAGTTCTTTGTTTATATAATTAGCAAAGACATATCAAGTCTAGAACATAAGGCAGATGGTCCACATAAGCTTTATCAAGAAAACCAATGATTTCAGAATCTGAACAGTATTGAAAAAAATAAAAACAACAAGAGAGCTGTGGGACAAGTAAGTGGCTGGATGAGTCATAAGCTCAAAGTATGGGTTGAAATATCATGGATATAAGTTGTATTGGAAAAAAGAGGGAAGACGAGAGAGATGTAACAGGTATGCATACCTCAGTAGGATCCATCTGGGACATGATCGCCGTCAAGGGATCATCTCTCTTCAGCCGGCTCTCCTCATTCGGCATTATCGCGTCCTTCAAGGGACATTCCCGGTCACCGCTCTGGTGACCAAACTTTCCGCACCTGACACACCTCACATTACGGATTTCAACCCCAAAAGGCTTGACCCTCCCAGGAAGACCCGTCTCAAGCCTGTATAAAAGTGCCATCTTTTTAGACATTCCACAACTCAAACCACAACACAACATGAAAAAGAAAGAAAAAAATACCGTGGAGCATTCTTCAAGACTTCGAACTCCTCTTCCGTGGGCAAAGCCCTCCCAAAGACATCTTTGGGCCTGGCCTTCTTCTTATCTTCCCCATGATGATCCTTAGGGGTGGTGGAAGAGGAGGCCACGGAGGGGCCCTGATCGGTACCGCCGTCTCTCCTGGCCTGGTCGGCGATCTCGGCGGCCTTGGCGCTCTCGGCGTTGTAACCAGGGGGACGGACGTACATGAAGCTGACGGCGCGGATGGTCTCGAGCTTTTCCTTCTCCTTCTGGGAGACGAGGGAGGTCTGGCGGAGGAACTCCTGTTCCTGAGAGAACTCCCTGGCGATCTCATCGGCCCTCCTGCAGCGTTCGGCGTCGGTCTGCTCGGCGATCCATTTACGCCTCTGGTTGGGGTAGGAGAGAGGGTGCCAAGGCTTCTGGTTGAGGTAGGAATGGCTCCAAGCAGTCCCAGCCTTGGTCTTGTAGTCGACCTCACCATTTGGACCAACCACCGCCTTATCGGAGAACCTCTTGCTCAGTCGAGGACCCTCATCATCCCCTTCCATCGATCGATCCAAAATCAAATCCAAAGATTTCTCCTCTTTTGTGACCAGAAAGCCTCAACCCTAACACCCCCCCCCCCTTTTCGTTATTATTTCTATTCTATGACACAGTTTATGAACCGTCCGATATTCGGGTACCGCATGACCCGTGTTCCTTTTTAAGTGATGTGATGATGATGATTGATCCCCTCTCTTCCTCGCCCCTCTCTCTCCCCCTTGCAAACGGTTTCTCTCCTCTTCTTATCCACTATCTTCCTCATCTCCGTCTCTCTCGCGCTCTCCCCACAAAGAAGAAGAAGAAGAAGAAGAAGAAGAAGAAGAATGTCATGTCTGGTGCCTCAATTCAACTGTTCCCCCGACAGCATCCTCTCCGTTCATTTGAGAGCCTGCCGCCACCACCACCACCACCACCACCCTCACCATCACCACCACTGTAATATTCCTCTCTCTTTCTTGTATTTCATTTTTTTTATTGGGTTCTCCTTGGTTATAAAGAATTTTTTGGGGTAATTGGTATTTATATCTTTTATTTCTTTTTTTTAACATTTGTGAGGGAGCCTCCCTCCTTTTACTCTCACATACACAAGAACACATAAAATTCAAATTTTTGTGCAAGGTTGATTCGTGTTTTCTGCAAATTGAAGTTCACAAGACAGACAGATACTGTATTCCCTAACTTGCGGGTTCATATGGAACATTTTAAGGATTACCCATGGATATATCATCTAATGTGTATCGGTCTGGAGGCTTAGATGATAGTGAACTTTTCATAGAGATGAAATGGATTGACCCACCATGTAACACAAATATGATTTCAGAGGAAATGATTTTATGCACTTTAGTAAGGTTTTTATATCATGAATAGGATTTTCAACCAGATTTTTTTTTTCATAAATGGTTTTCGTTGTTATCATTATGATTAATTTTATGCACTTTCAATTTCTTTTTTGATTTGACTATCTATAGATGAATTTGAATGACCATGTTCTTTTATATTTAATGATGAGTTGTTGAACGTGCAGGGAAAACTAGAGATCCAATTTGTTTAAGGATGCATTGTGTTTTGTTTCCAACTGCAGCAGTGGTTGATGTCGATAAGCTGTGCATTCCTTCACTGGAAGAGCATTCATCCACATTAGCAGCCAACAGACCGTTGACATATGTAGGAGCTATCGGTCCACCTGAAAAGGTTGGTATTGGTTTGTCCAGCATTAATTCAAAAAAAAAAAAGAAGGAAAATCCTAGGTTTTCTTAACTAATGTTGGGGTTCCTCGTCACCAGAAAAAGCAAAATTTTTAGTTTATGATATCACCAAAAATTTTAGTCTCGATCCCTTCTGATTGCTGACATGCATAATCATAGTAGGCCAAAAGAAAAACTGTTGAAGAAATACCAAATCATCATTGTCATTATTTTTCCCCCACCTTCTGATTCAAGAGTTTGGCTATAATAATACACTCAGAATCTTGGCCTGTCTACTTGGTATCTCAAACATTGATTTCTGATGCAGACAAGTCTTGAAGCAGCTTGGGCTAAAGAAACACTTCTCACTAGTGAAGAGGCAGTGATAGAAGCTGCTGCTGCTGAGGCTGTGGCTCTTGCTAGAGCAGCAGTGGAGGTTGCAAAAGATGCAGCTCTGATGGTTGGAAACAGTGCAGGGGCAAGATCAGATAAATTTGAAAATTTTCCAATCGAATCAGACCTCCGACTTGAGAGATCTATGCTTACTGAACTAGAACAAGTTGGCATCACATTTGAAAACAGAAACAATGATGAACAGCTCAACCAATTTACTGTCGATGATGATACTGACCACTTTAGCCCAGCAGATGATGAGCTTGAACTCTTGCAACTCCAACTTAACAAGAGTATAGCTGTGAAATCTGGGCGTCAAACTGAGAGAATTGCTAGAAGAGCAAGGGCTGCTGAGAGGGCTGCAAGTTTAGTATCCATGAAATCGGGATCATCTAGCCGGAAAAAAAAGTCTTCAGTACAAGATGTCGATTACTCCGATCCTTTGCGTTATTTGAGAGCGACTACAAACTCGGCCAGGCTTCTCACCGCTAACGAAGAGTTGGAATTATCAGAAGGAATTCAAGTAAGATATCATGATCTAGAAATTACAAATACAAATGCATCCTTGGTTTGCAGATTTCTTGTTTTTAATCCCTTTCTTCCTGCAGTACATTTTCCGAAGAACTGATTTTAACACTATTAAACAACTTATCAATTCATCTTATCCAAATATTGACTTCAGTTGAATAGACAATTAGGCAGAATACAAGCCATGCTAATTTTCTTGTCCATAGCTGGTGAACAGAAGCTCAGTTGGAAAGCTTTTTTTGGTCCTTTTCTACAGGTTAAAGCTCAGATTGTTGCAATCATATAATGCATCTTGCGCTAATGAAAATGATTCTATATCTGGTAGTTTATGGAATCTTAGAGTTTGTGGGTGTTCCCTGTTAGAACTTCCCTCCATGTGATGCCAAATTTAAATATCTTAAAAGAATATTACCGTCTGATATATCATCTCTCTTTCATGTATGCTATAGGATTTGTTAAAGATGGAAAAGCTTCGAGATGAGCTTGGAGAACGATATGGCAGTCAGCCAACTTTTGCTCAGTGGGCTGCTGCAGCTGGAGTTGATCAGAAGAACCTGAGACGACGCTTAGATTATGGTGTACGTTGCAAGGATAAAATGATCAAAAGCAACATAAGGCTTGTTATTTCAATTGCGAAGAATTATCAGGGTGCAGGAATGAACCTCCAGGATCTCGTTCAGGTGTGCACCCATGCATAAGAGTTTTCTGATTTCCATTATAGGATACAACTGTATATGCGATATACAGTTGATGTTGAACATGGTTCTCAGGAAGGATGCAGAGGCTTGGTAAGAGGTTCAGAAAAGTTTGATGCTACCAAGGGGTTCAAGTTTTCAACCTATGCGCACTGGTGGATCAAACAAGCTGTTCGAAAGTCTCTTTCTGATCAATCCAGGACAATTCGCCTGCCAGTACGTAATTTCTGTCAATGTAGTTCTACCATCTAGCCTACTATCCCTTTTTCACTCGAATGGAAATAAGAAACTAAAAAATGGAGGAAAATGTGGTATATTTCCTGTTGGGTTTGAAAGTCAGGGTCTTGAAGCTCTCTAGTTTCAAACTTGATGAATTTTATTCAGCAATAAACGCATCTCTTTTGGTTTAACATAAAGAAATGTTATCTATTGTGTGTATGTGTTAATCTGAACTGCTTAACTTGTGCAAAAATGTTGAGGGAAGTCTTTTTTCCCTTTTACTGTGTTAGCTATTATTTACCAGTAGATCTTTTTCTTTTCAATTCTCATTTTTCCTTGTCAGGGCTTGTCACTGGGTTTCTAATTCTTGTACCTTGATGACAAAGGGTTGTATTGGCCAATTAAATAATCAACTAGGCCAATAACATGAAATAAAGGGTTTTGTCTTCATCTGTGTACTGCACTATATGCTTGTTCTGCTTGTTATTCTTTTCTTAAAAATAAACTGTAGGTAAATAGGAATGCCACAAACTGTCTGTTATATCATGGTAAATGTGTTCTTAGTTCTTACTCAAATGTCCTGGGGATGAACAGTTTCACATGGTGGAGGCTACTTACCGGGTGAAGGAGGCTAAAAAGCAACTTTACAGTGAGAATGGGCGATACCCAGACAACAAAGAGATTGCAGAGGCAACAGGATTGTCGATGAAGAGGTTGCAGGCTGTGCTACTAACACCCAAAGCTCCAAGATCCCTAGATCAGAAAATCGGGATAAACCAGAATCTAAAGCCTTCGGTTTGACCCTTTTCTTTTCTCTTGTACTGATCTTTGTTGATTTCCTTTGTTTGTCATATTATTTGTGCTGATGCATGCACTATATTTATACAGGAAGTGATAGCTGATCCTGATGCAGAAACAGCGGAAAGTTTATTAATCAAGCAATTCATGAAGCAGGACCTGAATAAGGTGCTGGATACTCTTAATCCAAGAGAAAAACAGGTGATCAGGTGGCGATTTGGACTAGAAGATGGGAGGATGAAGACACTGCAGGAGATTGGAGAGAAGATGGGTGTGAGTAGGGAAAGGATACGGCAAATTGAATCATGTGCATTTAGAAAGTTGAAGAATAAGAAAAGAACAAAAAGTTTGCAGCAGTATTTGGTCTGCTAAGAGATGGAAAAGTCCCTTTTTACTGGGTCTGGGGCTGTATAAGAGTAAGAAGCTTGAAGGCCTTTTCATTTTTCCATAACCAAAAGCAAAAAATTTATTTGTTTTATTTCTGCCCTTCCTATATGTATATTTTATTTATCAAGAATCATGGAATTCCATCTGCATATAGAAATGAGAAGCATTTTTTTAGGTTTTTCAATGAGTACAGGTTCGAGAAGCATTTGTTTTGAAATTGGATGATGCTGAACAAGAATGCTGTGTCAATATTTATATTTCTGCATTTCTGTTCATTCATTGGTTGCCCAAGCAGACATTGTGCTTAGGAACATGATTTAGCCTTACCTGGAATGTTAGTAGTGTTTCTTATACTTTCTGGCATGGTAACATGCAATATCATTTTTGTTTCTGAAATAATCTTCATGATCATTCATTCACTTAACATTGTATATTCCATGAAGTCAAATGATAAGCGTTTCTGCTGCATTGTACTCGAGGTCCATTATACATAGGTTATTTTACATGCTGTATCATTGTTATATCTAATATGTAGCATTTCACTCATGAACAACATCTATGCTGGCATCTGAGAGCTGAAAACTGGAAAGAACAAAAAGACAACCCTCCAAACCAGCGGGACCTGCATCACCCATTATTCTCTTTGTAATTCCTAAACAATGTTATTCTTCATCCATATTGAGAAGGTATTCCAAGATTTCTTTGAAAGCCACCTGTGACAAATTTTCAACTGACCTGCAACCGGTGCAAGGCCAGATAAGCAACGAGCCGGTAGCCTATGAGCATGAGGGCCATGATGCAGACATCGATCCATAAGTGGGTCAGTCCGATAGACTTTATGGGTGGGAAGTCGGCAACCTTGCAGAGCCTTCCGTCAATGGGGGAACACTCGTAGTAGTCATCCTGATGGAACTGGACACCGAGTAGGAGCTTGTAGCAGTAGTAGCTGTAGCTGAGGTACTTCAGCCAGAGTATGAAAGGGGGAATCTGCTGAACATAGTAACCACCGGCGATGAGGAAGACAAGGGTAGTGACAGAGGCGAGGGTTGTAGCCTGCTTGACATCCATGAGGATGGCACCAATGGCGAGGCCGAGGCTCTGGGAGACAAGGACGCTATAGAGGACGACAAGGAGGGAGAGGATGAAGGCAGAGGGGTCAGGTTTGAGGCCACCCATCCAATAGATGATGAGGACGAAAGCGGTGGGGAGGGACAACTCCATGGGGAGGTCACCAATGGTGCGGGCAAGGAAGTAGGAAGAGAGGCGGTACATGCCAGAGGAGCGCTCCTTGATCAGCATGGATCGCTCCTGGGGGAATGTGAACACTGCGTTGTATAGCGGGAAGAATCCCCAGAACACCGAGAAGAAGAATATTAATGCGATCTGCGCAGGTTGGGTTCAAATAAGCCTTTCACTTTTTCAAAGTTCAAAAGAAAAATAATGCAAATCAGAGTAGAAAAATGTTAGTGACATTTCTGCATGACTTTTAGGTTCCTTACATTCTTAATAAAAAAAATATACCTTCACCAAAAATGCAATATATATATATTTGAATGCATTACAGAGTCAAGGAAC
Source organism: Acorus calamus (assembly GCA_030737845.1). Taxonomy (NCBI): domain Eukaryota; kingdom Viridiplantae; phylum Streptophyta; class Magnoliopsida; order Acorales; family Acoraceae; genus Acorus; species Acorus calamus. The sequence continues at coordinate 17,856,412 of CM060877.1, read as the reverse complement.
AATGTTTCATATTTCTTCATCTTTTCTAATTTTTTAAAAATTATTTTATTTTATACTTGTTGTTCACTTTTATTAGTGTTGTTCTCAATCGAGATTTTCCTCAAGAATGAACGTGGCCAGGCCATCATTGTAGCGAATCGTAGCCTACCCCATCCCATGAAAGGAACAATATTTTTATCACCACTTTTATATTTATTTTTTTGTTTATATGTAACTTTTCCTCTTATCATGGGGTTGCTCATGTCCCTCTCTTTTAATTTTTTCTCCTCCACCTCTCCTCTATTTGTTTTGAGACAACTTTTAAATTTATAACTTTTATAAATATTATATAGTCTAAGAGCATCTTCAATGGATATGTTAACTCATTAGTTAGTGTCATATGTTTACAAAACATGTAAAAATGGTGTTCCAATAGAAGTGTTAAGGGAATGCTAAATATGGGCCCACCTGTCATATGTCATCTTTCATGTTAATTTTAGATAGTACTTTAGTCAGTCAAATGTGGACCCCACCATTCAAAATATTCAAAAAAATATTATTTTGAGTGAGTAGAGAGATTTGAGTGGGTGGAGAGGTGACCCACTATTATCTTGATTAGTTATTTAATTGTCATTGGAGTAACAACAACTAACTAAATGAGAGTGTAGTAAATGAGGGCTTAGTAGAGGGTTAAAGTGTGACATGACATTTAACATTTGGTTAGTTAGCATATCCATTAAAGATGTTTCTTGAAAAAAAACTTCTATTTTTATTTAAAATTACGAGGCAAAATTTAGTTTCTACCGGTCATAGATTAGTTGTCCTGGAAAAGACAAAGTTGAAGAGAAGTCCGCGATATATATTAACAAGTTATTTAAAAAACAAAGAAAAAAGCAAGTATATATAAAAATGATGAACAGAAGAGACAAATAAAAATACCCTGTCCTGGATGTGGGAGGGAGGGGAATGCCACCAGAGGAGGCCACCTAGGAAGGCCACGCTGATGACTTGGAAAATCCTAAGCCTGTTGAAGGACTCGTACCTCCTCTCCTTCAATCCCCTCCTCAGTAACACCCTGAACTGCTCCCACCAGCTTGTGCTCCACTGCTCCTCTCTGCATCCCCCTTCTGTCGTCCATTCACAACTTTAATATTTCATATGTAAACTAATTTCCAATAAATATCAACATACACGTATATAGAAAAAAAATTTCCCCAATTAATATTTTCTTTTTCCTATAATTTAATACAACAAAACCTGAAACAAAGGAAAAGGAAAAGGAAAAGGAAAAGATTAGCTCAGAACATCTATTCCATAAAATTCATTAAATAGTCTGAGCAGTCAATGGTTTCTTGAGTGACAAGATACTGCATGAGCTGAACGAAGGGTATCGTTTGTTATATAATTAATGATGATTAGTTACTTACTGGAATTGGCCTCCCTGTGACAGGAGGAGTTGTTGGGGTGGTGGTCGGAGGCGCAGAGCTCGGCCTTCAAACGGGTGGCGATGTTCCTGTCATAGGCGGATATTAGCGTCCCCTCACCAACTTCTGCTCCTCTTCCATGTTGCTCTGCGGTTCACCATCCTGTTTTGAATTCGGTGCTATACCTGTCCAGCAACACGATGAAACACAATCACCACCCATTTTGTTCAGCCAAAAATTTAATAAACTCTTTTAACCATCTCATTTCCCCAGACAAAAATATCACTCAAATCATCATCATTTCATTATAAGAAGAAGAAGAAGAAGAAGAAGGAGGGAAATTAAAGCAGAGGTAATTGAATCATTAACACTGCTGATCGAAACAAAAAGCTAGAGCGTACGTGCAGAAAATGTGATAGATATACCATTAGCAAGGTCGAGGAGGAGGTCAGCGGGGTTGACGGTGACGGGAGATGCAAAGGCGATGGACTCAAAGTAATCCAAGGCGGCGGAGGCGGGGCCGTGGTAGATGGGGCAACCCTCGGAGAGGAGGACGAGCTTGTCGAACATGTGGTAGAGCCTACTGGAGGGTTGGTGGATGGTGGTTACAACGGTGCGTCCTCCCCCTGCCAGCCTCTTTATGGTGTTGAGTATTCGCTGCGCGGTGGTGGAGTCCAGTCCCGACGTGGGTTCGTCCAGCAAGAGCAAGCTCGGGTTCACCAGCATCTCCTGTCCTATGCTCACCCTCTTCCGCTCCCCACCAGATATTCCCCGGAAGAGCGGACCACCGATCATGCTGTGCCTGCACCGCGTGAGACCCAGCTCGGTTATGACTTGCTCCACGTAGGAGGCCTTCTCTGTGTGGGTCAGGGAGCTGGGGAGCCTCAGGAGGGCGGTGAATAAGAGGGTCTCCGTCACTGTGAGATGCGGGTAGAAGACGTCGTCCTGTGCCACAAAACCAGTCCGACGCTTGACGAGACCTGAGAAGGGTTGACCGTTGTAGGTGATCTTGCCTGAGAGCTTTCCATGGAGGCGGCCGCCAAGGGCAGTGAGGAGGGTCGTCTTGCCGCTGCCGGATGGGCCAAGCATGGCAAGTATTTCCCCGGGGCACACCATCCCAGTTATACCATTCAATATCATCTTCTCTGATCCGGACCCCGACTTCACTTTGTACACCACCTCCTCAAACTAATCGATTCAAGAAAGAAAAGAAAAAAGTATATATCAACCAGAATGGATCAAAATCATCATTAGTACATTAAATTTGACGTACGTACGTACCTTGAGTGTTACTGGATATACACCTGCTGTAACAGGGGAGCATGCATTGGAGTGATGAGGATAAGCGAAGATGGCGGTCGGATTGTTCATCTTGTTATCGGTTGGTGGATCAGAAAGGTCGTTGTGTGACATGGTTAACTGGTTGTTGTATGTGTATGAATGGAGGAGTTCAGTTCTTTTTAAAGGGAAAGGTGTGTTGGGTGGGGGCTTTAATTAATTACACTCTTGCAAGGTTTGGATGGAAGGAAACCGTGACACACTGCATTTATAGATATCTAACTCACTATGTGCGTCTTTTGAATGCGACAGATCTGGTTGTTGTGGGACAACCCATTCTGCACTTTAGCCCTATGAGATCAGGTGAATGTGGCGCGTGCGTGCAGCACGTGTAATTTATTATTTTTCCCATTTCAATTGGAGTTTTGCATATATGTGTTAGATTATATATATATCATGTATTATTGTGTTACACGTGTATTAGGTCTTGTATATAAAGGGTTTTAGTCCCTCTTTAATAAAATTAGGTCTCATTATTCTCTTCTTTTCAAATCTAACATGGTATCAGAGTCCCTTTGAGATCTCAATTTTTTCTTCTCTTCATCGAATCTCATTCTTTGTGATTCGACGTTTGTTACGTCGTCGTAATCGTCGCGCCGTTGTTCGCGTTGTCGTCTTCTTTGCGTCGTCGTCCCGGAGGTATCGCCGATCACGCACCGCTGTCCTTGCATGCCATTCTCGTGCGCCGCCGTTTGCCGTGCCCGTAGAGTCCGTCGTGCTCCCGGGCCTAGCAGATCGCGTCAATCGGCCCATCAAATCCACGCATGAAATTGAACCTGCCAGCAAATCAATGTGATTTAATTGCATATATTGAACCCATGAAATCAGATTTGATTTGATCAAGTCAACCCGTGACTTGGCCGTCCATCCAACTCAGCCCGGTCGAATCAGCAGTTCAACTTGGCCAACTCGCTTGGATCCGGTTTGACGAATTTTTTTTTCCTTCTTTCTCCGACCGCTCCAGGTACGTCCGGACTCTGAATATTACCATATTGATGAACCTACCGCCGGATTCACCGCCGGTATATCCGGACTCATCGTCAAAGATCACTATTGTTCCTTCTCATATTATATATGAGGGTATTCTGAGTGCTGCCCCTCATACAAATTCCTCTCATTCGCGACCTCTTTGCGCCTATTGCAAGAAATCAGGTCATCAAATTGTCGACTGTTGGAAACTTTTTCCAGAAAGGCGTCAAATTTTCTGTGGTCATGGCCAGCATCATCCCACTGCTGCTACAAATACCTCCACAACACCAGGTCAGCCTTCATCGGACCAATTTGGACTACTCATTCAGCGCATCGATCAGCTTTTGCTTCAGCGCCTCGATCAGCTTCCACTGCCTCTGTCTGCTCCTTCTACTCTTTCTGCATTCTCTTCCGCAACGGGTGTTTCTATCTCTTGGATTTTTGATTCGGGTGCATCGTATCATATGACACATGATAGTTCTGTGCTTACTGCTTGCTCACCTTCCCCTTCCCATTTACCTCCGATTCACACTGCTGATAGTTCCTCCTTGGTCATCACACAGTGTGGTTCTATCACCACCACCTCTGATCCCACTGGCCGTCTCTCCCTTCCATATGTATTGCATGTGCCGGATCTCTGCATGAATCTTATTTTTATTAGTCGCCTATGTGATTCTGGCCTGACAGTTTCTTTCACTTCCTCTGGTTGTATTGTGCAGGATCCACGATCGGGACAGAGGGTTGGCGTTGGTCGTAGGGTTGGTGGCTTATACTTTGTGGAGTATCTGCATCTTCCAGTTCCGATCCCTCTGTATTCTGTGGTAGTGTTACCTCTCACACCGACTTGTGGCATAAAAGGTTAGGTCATGTCTCTGAGTCTCGTCTTAAAAGCCTCTTTGACTCTGGTGTTTTAGGTTCTGCTTCTTTTTCTCCTTTATCTGTTTGTGAGGGCTGTAAATTGGCCAAACCTGTAGCCCTTCCTTTTAATTCTAGTAACAGTCAATCCACAAATCCTTTTGAGTTAGTACATTCTGACATTTGGGGTCCTGCTCCTAAACAATCTATGAGTGGTTTTTCATATTATATTACCTTTGTTGATGATTATTCTCGATTTACTTGGATGTATTTGTTACGTAATCGATCCGAGGTTGCTCATATTTATGATGTCTTTACCGCCATGATATACACTCAGTTTTAGGCTCGCATCAAAACTTTTCGGTCTGATTGTGCTACAGAGTATGTTTCCTCTACTATGCGTTCACTTCTTCAATCACATGGTACTCTTTTTCAACAGTCTTGTCCTTATACTCATGAGTAGAATGGTGTTGCTGAACGCAAATATCGTCACATTCTTGAAACGACTCGCGCTCTGTTACTCACTTCTTCAGTTCCCCAACATTTCTGGGCTGAGGCAGTTCTTCTTTCTGTTCATCTCATTAATATCACTCCATCCACCGTTCTCTTTGGCATGTCTCCTCACGAGCGCTTTTATTCATCCCGTCCTGATTTCAGTCGTCTGCGCGTTTTTGGTTGTACATGCTATGTTCTTCTCCTTCCTCATGCTCGCACCAAACTTTCTGCCCGGTCAGTTCGATGTGTCTTCTTAGGGATCAGTTTCGAGCACAAGGGTTATCGTTGTTACGATCCCGTGGGTCGTCGTTTTTGGATCGCTCGACATGTGTCATTTGTCGAGGATGTTCCCTATTTTTCTTCTACCTTCACTGAGTCCAGTCCTAAGTCTACTTCTATTCGGCCATCTCCACTTGAGTCCCTACCTCTTCCTGAGCTACCTTCTGTGTCTTTACCTTCTCCTAGTCGTCCTCCTATTGAATCTTCTCTGATCGAGTGTGATATTCCGAGTTCATCTCCCATTCCTGCTGTAGATACTTCTTCTAGTGGTGCTTCACCTTCTGCGCCTGACACCCCTCTTCCAGATGTGGATCCGAGTTGCATAGCTCGCTATCCTCAGCGCGAGCGTCGTCCACCTGCCCGTGTCAGTTTTGATGATGGACCCCCTGATCGGTTTGATTTTGCTTCAGTGAGTTCATATTCTCCACAACTTCAGACTTTTCTTGCCGCTATTCATGCTCATCGGGAGCCACGGTCCTACCAAGAGGCAGATCAGCACCCTGAGTGGCGACAAGCAATGGATGAGGAGTTCCAGGCATTTCAGGAGACCCATACATGGGATGTTATTCCTCTTCCTGGAGGTGTAGAGCCTATCAGTTGTAAATGGATTTTTAAGGTCAAACATCGACCTGATGGATCCATTGAGCGACATAAGGCTCGTCTCGTTGCGCGTGGTTTCACACAAGAGTATGGGATTGATTATGAGGAGACCTTCGCCCCTGTTGCTCAGATGACCACTGTTCGTACTCTTCTTGCTGTTGCAGCCACTCGTCATTGGCCTCTCTTTCAGATGGATGTGAAGAATGCATTCCTTAACGGGATTTATCAGAAGTTGTCTTTATGCAGCCACCTCCTGGTCTTCGTACTCCTCCTCAGCATGTTTGTCGTCTTCGACGTGCTATTTATGGTCTTAAACAGGCACCCCATGCGTGGTTTGAACGCTTTCGTAGTGTTATTGTAGCAGCTGGTTTTGTTGAGAGTTCTCAGGATCACTCTTTGTTTGTGCGATCGTCCTCGAGGGGTCAGGTGATTCTACTTTTGTACGTGGATGATATGATCATTACAGGTGATGATTCAGCTGGTATTACTCTTGTGAAGCAACATCTCAGTAGTCAATTTCAGATGAAGGATCTTGGTACTCTTCGCTACTTCCTTGGACTTGAGATTGCTCAGAGTAAGCGGGGGATTCTTGTCTCACAACAGAAGTACACAGCAGACATTCTTGATCGTGCAGCTATATCCGACACTCGTACAGTTGAGACTCCTCTTGAGCTTCATGTAAAGCTTCGTCCTACTGATGGAGAGCTTCTTCCAGACCCTACATGATATAGACAGATTGTGGGTCAGCTTGTATATCTTTGCATCACTAGACCTGATATTGCTCATGCCGTCAGTATTGTTAGTCAGTTCGTCTCTGCTCCTCGTTCGGTTCACTATGGAGCACTCATGAGGATCCTCAGATATTTGCGTGGGACTGTCACTCGATCGCTCTATATGTCATCATCTTCATCTCTTGTTCTTCGGGCTTACACCGATGCTGACTGGGCAGGAGATCCTACTACTCGTCGTTCTACTACAGGCTTCTGCATTTTTCTTGGGGACTCTCTCATTTTCTGGCGCAGCAAGAAACAAGATGTAGTTTCTCTTTCCAGCATAGAAGCTGAATATTGAGCGATGACCACCACGACTAAAAGATTGTTCATCTTAGACGTCTGCTGGTTGATCTTGGAGTTGATATTTCTGGTCCTACTTCACTTTATTGCGATAATCGAAGTGCTATTCAAATTGCTAGCAATCCGGTTTTTCATGAGAGAACCAAACATATTGAGATTGACTGTCACTTCGTACGTCAGCACTTCCTTGCTCATACACTTACACTTCCGCATATTTCTTCTATTGAGCAGCTTGCTGACTTCTTTACGAAGTCTCATCCCGTTCCACGATTTCAATCTCTTGTTCGCAAACTCGCGTTGTTTGATCCACCTTGAGTTTGAGCGGGGGTGTTAGATTATATATATATCATGTATTATTGTGTTACACGTGTATTATTATGTTACACATGTATTAGGTCTTGTATATAAAGGACTTTAGTCCATCTTTAATAAAATTAGATCTCATTATTCTCTTCTTCTCAAATCTAACAATATGATACCCATGTAATAGGGGAGGAGTGGTATATAGTGGGAGGGGAAACAGTGGTGGCGGCTCTCTTACAATTTCTACATTGCAAAATTTGGGTGGCCCTGGTATTCTCTCAATCTCGAAGGGAAAGAAAAGGAAAATAAAGATAAAAAGTGCATTCATTTGTATAAACTATCACCAAGGAAAAAAAAAGAATCAAAAGGAATAACTTTGACTGATGAGGATTTGGTGCCTCACTTTCATTTCTCTTTATCACGGGGCACAATCTCTACATATTCCTTGTTTGACTTTTTGTAAAAAAATTTATGTCTTACCTATATATAGAGAGAGAGATCTTTCTATAATTTACTGATGCATATAATTTTTAGAGGGATGCCAAGCTTACACAAGACGCAGGCACATCTAGTTAGTAGTTAGCACAATTATATATTGTAATTCTTAATTGACAGGGATTAGAATGGTTTTGCAATGCATAATTACATCCTAGACATGCATCCAGCGGAAGGGGTGATACATAATAAATTTATTTGTAAACTATCACTTGGAAAATTCTTCAAGACCAATAAAAATATAAGATACAATTGAAATTTTAATTTGGAGGAATAAGTATATAATTATTTTTCTCATAAGTGGATAAGTATACAATTATGTGAAAAATGTTCTACATATACAGTGAGACATACTCTTGATGCATGCAATATAAACTATTGACTAGTGACTAGTGACTACAATGCAATGGATTCATGCGTCCATATATTAGTTAATTTTTTATGATCAACATTCTAATATAGGAGATAACTAGTTCACTCTGAAAATCAGGAGTTCGGATCCTCTGTGATTTTACCACAGAGATCATCTGTGTTGACCACTAACAATAGAACATGTAGGCATTGCAATCAATTATGTTTATCTTTTTAATAGACTTTTACATGTAAGAGTATCGAAAATTATGTTTATTTTTTTAATATACTCTTATCCTCTACGTGATAATCTTTTATTAACTGCCACAGAGGATCTCGTGATAAAACCACAAAAGATTCGAACCAGTAAATTGGTCCATAGAAACTCAATTCAGTTTATGTTTATGAATTATGAACGAACAATTCTTCATGGATTGTTTCATTCAGAAAGCCCTGAAAAGGAAAATTAGGGACCTAGCTAGATGTACATAGGTCTAGTCTAGGATGAGAATCATGGCTATAATAATTATTGAGATAAAGTAAAAGGAGCGATAAGAAAGTGAATGAAAGCAAAGCAGAGCATATGATACAAACGCATTTTGGTTGGATTTTTTTTTTATTATTGTATTCTCCCAGTCAAATTATTCTGGAGTGCACCATGCATGGTATATGTTTGAATTAATTTCAACCATATCGACATGATATTCGTTCGTCAATACCCCAAATTTGGAATTTTGGTTCTAATAAAAAAAACATGTTGTGGAGTGAGAACCCAGTGAGTCAGTCAGTTGGCATTACCAAAAATAAAAAAATCTTAAATTAGAGGATATAGAGAAACAATAAATAATAAAAGAGGAAGAATAAATGGGCCAATTTTGTCATCCCCACGATAGCAAGATTCGGTGATATGAATGGAAACTATATAAATGAAAGCAGGGGAACAACGGTCCGGTCGTCCCCACTTGAACCTGGTGGAGACGCATCCGAATCATATGTACCTCCCCAACAACTACAACTACAATAACAATAGCGAAAGAAAGAAAATAATGTCGAAACAAATTCCATAGAGCTATATAGCTTTTGAAAAAGGGGGGGACGTGTTCTTTCACCTCAGTTGAGACATCGACGCGTGGCAACCACTACAGGTTATCCAAAGGACACCTTTTTATGCTCCTCGACTGACATTTGGGGGAGTTCATTGATAGGGATGGTCCCCCCTCTCCCCACCACTCCGATCGTTTATCTAACACACAGATATATTGAACCCTGTTTTCAAGGATTTAAACATGATGATGAGTTTTTTTTTTTTTTTTTCTGGATAGCTAGGTTTATTTGTTCAACTAGCTAGCTAGGATGATACTCGACCATGATGCGTTGTCTGCGGGTGAATATAATCTTCTTTTTCTTTCCTTTTTTTTTTAATATATGGTTCAATCTATTCATGGGATCATTTTTCTTGTACTGATACACTCAGCATTCATGCAGTCCTATGTATACAGCTTTGTAAGAATATTGTACTATGAATGAGATTAAAATAATGTTCACTCTAGCTACCTAATAAATATACACCGGATATAATGGTGAAGCAAAGTTCATATATAGGTATAACGAATGTATGAATGGGTAATTAATCTGGAGGGACCCGGCTGCCTTACACGCACATAACATTGGATGTTGGAGTTGGCTGGCAATGGCATGCATGTCATACATATTAGATCATGGGTTGCAAAATTTAAGACGCAATGTGGCACGCGCACTTGCCCTGATGTAGATGCCTCCTTCAAAAAAACAAAGATTGTGCTCCTAGCTAGAGCTTGGTATTTATTAAGTTATCTTATGTTTAATGGGATGGCACCATGATGATGACGGTGATGATCAAGAACAACTAATATTTAATCCAAAAGGCTTTAGCTAATGTTGCACAGGGAAAAGTTGCAATGAAGGCCATCGTATATATACTAGCTAGACATTAAATGAAAGAGGAATTTTGGTTTTTAGTGCGTCCTATACACTTTTGATTACTACATTAACTATGTATGTTGGACCATAGAATAACATGCACACTGGGATGTGTGTATATACAGATACAGTGACTCCTAACCTAAGTAGTCCTGACATCATATTTATGCATGGAGTAGAGTGGTTCAATGACTTGGACATTCAATCGAGAGCTTTCACTTCATGCACCCCAACGCCCACATATTTCGGACTGTTTAGATCTTCAAATTTGCCCCCCCCCCCCCCCCCCCCCCCCAAAAAAAAAAAGAGGAGGCCTTTTTTTCTCGTGGGAGTGATCAAATGGTCCATCTCTCAGAATCTGAAGCAGATCCATGGGGATCTCAATGCAATTATACTTCTATAAGCTACTACCGTTTTTTCACAAGTGTTTGTGATCTGTGTGCGTGTCTGGCTGTTTTTTCCTTTCCTTTTTCTTCTTCTTCCCTTTGGCTCAATCACATTGCAAGTGATTTGCATAATATAACAAACAACAGACACGCATGCCAATGAAAAGGATCGATATAACAAGGAACAGCATTTTAAATGAGAACTAGAGGATTTCGATGTAATATGAAAATTGCAAATAAAATTACAAGAGATGCTTCAAACATCAATTAACTAATAAATTTCGCCACACTCAAATTTACTTTCATCCTCTCTCTCTCTCCTATTTCTCTATAGCTATACACAGGACACTTATAGGAGATTGTTATTGATTTTCAATGTCGTATTTTCTTAGTTCTTGTAAGTTTGTGTGTTAAGAGTTTTTAGTTCTCATTAGTAAAGGAGAAAAGACATGTGCACTATATAAGGACTGGTGTGTATAAAGTGTTGCTTGCTATATGGACTATCGCGTGTGCGATGGGTGCAAGGGTTTGGTGAGGCAGTTAAGGTGAATGGACCTCTTGGGATGTCTTGAAAGGGTGTTCCTATGTTTTTAAATAGGCATGGATCCCAGCCATTCAAACCATTTCGAATTCATCAAAGGACTCTTCTCCTTTTCTCTTTTCAAAAAGTGTGTTTTGGTATTAGGTGTCTGCAGATCTTAATACCAGGGTCTTGGTTCATTTGATACTAGGTTTCGCAAGTGGAATTGCTATTGGCTTCGAGTTATCTTAGAGACAGATTTGCAATTCCTAGTGCACATATTCTGATGGGGGCAAATATCATCTTAAGGAGAGCGACACAGTCTCAAAGGGTTTCAAAAGTTTTCTATTGGAGTCTATGTCCTAATCAACTCCTTTAATAATCAACAATGTTTGTTTTTACTATAAAATCCTAGAAATCTCATATTATAGGGTGCCTAGGTATAATATGATGACACTTTAGTCTAAAAAAAAAAGAATTTAGCACTTGCACTAAAAAATTAGATTTGGGATACAATGAACAAGAATACTCATCTTCTAGATGATCAGCCACTTGATTGCCTTCACAATAGGTATGCGAAGCTTGCCAATCATCTAGATTGGATAAGATAGAGCTCAACTCAAATTGAACTCAAAAAGCTTTCTATGGAACCCGGCCTTTACCCTTTATCCAGGCAATAGCAGTGGATGAATCACTCTCAATGTGGACATGTGACAAACCTTGAGCAACAGCCAGTTTTAGTCCTTGGAGTATAGCTTTATATTCAAGAATGCTTATCGAGAGGAGAGCCTTATCTTGCATGGCCAATGCAGCTAGCAGTCCCCCCTAAATGGTCACGCAAGACCGCACCATATCTATGATGGGATGGAAATCGCGGAAGTCATCAACAAACACAAGAGCGAACACAAGAACGAAACATCACATCACATGAAGAACATGAGATATACGTGGTTCGGCTTAGGCCTACATCTATGGGGTAAAAAACAGAGAATCCACTTTGATAGTTGAGATACATTAAGAGACTCACAAACTCTCTTATGGAGTTACTATCTCTTAGAACCTCTCAATTTTCTCTTAGGATCTCTACATTGTATAATGTTTGCCTAGGTTTTGCCATGAAAACCTAGAAGATATTTATAGAGATAAATAACTTCCTTCCCAAGTAATCCCCCAATTAACAAACAAATATTATTCTCATTAATTAGGAGATATTCACTCTCCTAATTAACTAACAAATATTGTTTCCTATTTTAAGAGATTCACTTTAAATATTAATTAAGATCAAATCTTAAATAATATTCTATTCATTAGGTGTTCAACCTAATATGGTTTCATCATGGCCATCCGATGTGATACACCGGATCGAGACATAATCCCAATAAATCTCTACCTTGGCTCGTATCCGGTAGGCTCGGACTTCCTCGAACCCCTTAGAAGATTTTCGTTGATGTCTCCACCTTGCTCCATGTTGTCCTTGAAACACAACCGCGCGAGCAACCGTACACCTCCACCTGTAATCAAGTGGTCTTCAACTTCCTTGAGCTTCATCAGCCTTCAAGTCGCTATCACGAGTCTTTTTGTGCACTAGACCCTCTCCACAAAACTCCACCTTGAATGGATTTGAGGAACTTCTTTTTCCGGACGTATGCACCGCCCAATTTTGTTAGGTCCATAAGCCTGTGCTCGCCTTATCATGGATCAACCCCTGAGTCGAACTCAATAATCGCGCATCCCCAAGCTAATGCCGTGACTTGATTTCACGTGCATCTATTTCATGCTCCTCATAGATCTCCAATGAAGATATGGATCTTACCTCTACCTTGAACATGCCACACACGCGCTCGCAAGATAGCTAGATTCGATCTTTTATCCGAACCACATGGGGTGTAGCTCCTCCCATACCCGGTTTAGAACGCCTTAGACCGCGTTGCACTGTTCCATCTTCTTCTGTACGAACTCCTCACCCACACTTTACGTGATTCGTCCACGTGCCTCTGCGTGTCACTATGAAGTTTGCACCCCGAGCGTCTCTGTACGTTCATATCTTGCATCCGCTTTCTCGGTGGATCTTGGACCCTCAACAAATTGGTATTATCATTGCACACCTGAATAGATGTGTCGTTTCCACTACCAAGAGCTCCTTGCAATCTTGCATGATTTTTTTCTCCTTCGCGTGAAACCCTGTACGACACACCGTTATTGGAATTTCCAACGGTACATCCGTCGATGGTATGAATTCATCTACCCGTGCCGCTATTGATCCTCGTTCTTCATATCTTGTTCTCCTAGGTCAGAACCTGAGCTCTGATACCACTGATGGGATGGAAATCGCGGAAGTCACCAACAAACACGAGATCAAACACAAGAACGAAACATCACATCACATGAAGAACACAAGATATACGTGGTTCGGCCTAGGCCTACATCCACGGGGTAAAAAACAGATAATCCACTTTGATAGTTGAGATATATTAATAGACTTACAAACTCTCCTATAGAGTTATCCTCTCTTAGAACCTCTCAACATTCCCTTAGGATCTCTACATTGTATAATGTTTGCCTATGTTTTGCCATGAAACCCTATAAGATATTTATAGAGATAAATAACTCTCTCCCTAAGTAATCCCACAATTAACAAACAAATATTGTTCTCATTAATTAGGAGATATTCACTCTTCTAATTAACAAACAAATATTGTTTTCTATTTTAGGAGATTCATTTTAAATATTAATTAAGATCAAATCTTAAATAATATTTTATTCATTAGGTGTCCAACCTAATATGGTTTCATCATGGCCATCCGATGTGATACACCGAATCGAGACATAATCCCAATAATCCAACCCTGTCCGCAGTGAGGGAGCCATCCGAATTGGCCTTTACCCACCCCCGGGTCTAGCGGATGCCAGGAAACGCTATGCTGCGTGCTGCCAACTGGAAGAATAATGATACCACCGGGAATGACCATCATTGGGCCTCAGGAAGCTTGACAGGAACTGAATCATTTGGTGACTCAGGATGCTGTTGGGACTGTTTGCTCACGAGTGCGTCAACACTAACTCTCGGGTTCTCCCTGGGAATTGCCTTTGGAACCTCTCTTTTTTCTCTTTACTTGCTATCCAGTATGTTAGTGGAATCTCGGATCCCCTTTTCTTTTTGGTTGTAATTATTTGCATTTTGATGTTCTTCTTACAGAACAAGATGTAACTATTATAGCCTTTTTTACCCACTTGAAAAATAGTTTTACAATTGGTTTGAGCTGTCCATGGTCTGCTTCTTCTTTTTTCATGTGCGTGTATGAGCACACGAAATAAATCCTACTCCTAAAAAGTGATGAGCGGTTGATCATGCATGCATAGTCACACCCAAACCATTGTGGCGGAGTCATTTTTTTTTAAAAAACAGTTCTATATTAACTGAATCAATGCATTTGTAATTATTATATTTAACTATTCTTCTAGACTTTAATTGTCCTCCCCTATAATTATTCCCTCACCACCCATGCCATGGAAGCAAAAAATTAAGAAACTAACGAATAGATCAAAACCGATGATTGTCTACGAACAATTCAATGAAAACTCGATCTTCAACCACCTCCTGGAATATCTTATCTGTCAGTGGGAAGGTAATTAATGACACTTCAGCTTAGATTCTGGGCACATGGGAGCCACTCATCCCACGCGCACTTTCCCTTGTTCAGCTGTAGTTCCACTTCGCTTGGATGGCTTTTATTTAATAATTATATATATTATAAATAAATGGGGAGTAAGAGAGATGTAGAGACAGAGATTGGGGGGTGGGGGGGGCGGGGGGAAGAGATCGAGATGTATATGTAGGAAAGCAAAGTTTTGATTAGTTAAATGAAAATAACAATATATCTAACACACCCACTAGTCTTTTCTCACATCATCTATTGTACTTTAGATCATGTTATAGTGGAGGAGCTATTGATTTTTTTTTTTTTTTTTTTTTTTGGGGTATATAAAAGCACACAAGTGAACGTGAAGTTCAATAATAGCAATCGAGCCTGCTTTTAATTCAAGTATCATACTTAAAACACTGACAGCAGCAGCTACTTTGCGATGGATAGCATTAATTTTGCTTTAAGGTTTTCTTTAATTATGGAGAAGGGGGTGGGGGTGCAGTTGCAAGAATCAGGACCCACATCTAATCTCCACAAACAGTAGTATTTTTTTGTTGGTTGGTACTGTTAGGGGTGATCGTCGACGGTCCAACCCCCTATTAACATATGTTATATGGTCTCTTTCGCTCTATATCTGTGTGTCTATTATATATACTGGCTCTGTACCAATGACAAACTGCTATTTTTCCCTTCCCTACTTTAAAATAAAAAGTGATGTGGAGTTCTACTTTTTTTCACCTAATTTTGGTGGTGAGTACTGTTTCACTTCACCAAGTTTGCCGCAATATGTACAGCGTGTAATTGTGTCTCTGCACTTCACGATGGCATGAAATCATTTACTTATTAGCTTTCTTGAGTTTGGTGTATATGACAATATAATATAAAACTCCTAACGGTTAGCAATAATATATCATCTCATTTTTGTTTGTTTATTTATTTATTTATGAAGGTTGTTAAAAAACAGGAAATTTTCATTGAGAATACAACAAGTTGGATAGCTTCTAAGAATGTCTGTTTTGAGAAGCTCAAACAAGATTTAATTATGTTTATTTCATTCCTAATATTTGCAAAATATTCATAAAGGATATTAGTGAAGAAAAAAAAACTAGTTGATTATACATATATGAACAGAATTGCTGGCACGCTTAGATGGATGAAAGCTCCTCGTTCAAGTGGATGATAGATAGTCTAACAAGAACGCCATGGAAATATCAACATGCTAAGTGCATTTAGCTGTCGGTCTCTTTCATCCCATCCAAAACCAAAAAGAAAAAAAAAAAAAAAATTGGGTGCAGATAAACAGTCATGTCAGATTGTCAGCTTTGAGTTGCCTTCTCAGTGTGGGGGCCTACACTTGCAAACAATGAATCTCACATCCCCTGTTGATCTGATCTTGTTTGTGTTACCTTTCCAAGGGTTTGCAATACGAATACCAGGTCTGTCATATTCGATAGGTGTCGCCCACCACCCACTATTATAAATGGACAATTTCGTTCTTGAGAAACATATATCTTCTCAAACTGATCTGAAAAAAAGCTATCTATGATGTTGAGGAGAAACTGTTGGCTACCAAATAAGATTTATGAGGAAGCCACTGATGTGCCAGAAATTAGAGGAGAAGAGGCATGCATGGACTCAAGAAAGATAGATATATACAGTGAAAGTTGATTAAATTTTTAGTCTGTGTGCTCCCTGCTTCCCTGTAAGAGGACATAGTGTTGTAGTGTCCTTATCTAGATTCTTCTTCTATTTTTGTCCACTATGACTTTGGATTCTACTCATGTCCACCAGGCACTTTAAATAGATGGTTTCCCAAAGTGGTCGGTCAGTTGCAGTTAGCTAGCGAGACATGGGGATATATAACGACGTACTGGAACAGGGCAGTGAAAGAGAAAGGACATTGGCTAAGACAAGAGGGTATATGGAGAGAACATGGCATAGAGGACGACCGGTCAGATCAAGTTGGATACTCTCATTATCCAAATCTTATACTCAGTACAGAAACAGGATAAGCATCATATTT
This sequence comes from Acorus calamus, assembly GCA_030737845.1. Classification (NCBI taxonomy): domain Eukaryota; kingdom Viridiplantae; phylum Streptophyta; class Magnoliopsida; order Acorales; family Acoraceae; genus Acorus; species Acorus calamus. The sequence goes on along the minus strand of CM060877.1, from coordinate 17,839,719 downwards.
CATATCGTTATATATAATAATATAATATTAAGTGAGAGATAGTGTGTGTGTGTACGCGCGCGCGAGAGGAGGAGGAGGTCAACATGTATAGGGTCATCCAAAACAAGGCTGCTGGCTGCGGGCCGGGCATATGGAAGAGAGGATAGGAGGAGATCATATATAGAGAACTAGTACAGTTTACCCATTAAATTTAGAGCTTTCATAAGTTGGCTTCATGTCGCATGTCACATGCCCACATGCGTTTATCGCTTCAACTGCTACATACGATTATCCAATGTGACATGTGGCATTTAGCATGCTCCAACTTGTACGGTACGATCATATACAAACCAGAGAGAGTGGGTGGGGGTGGAGATCAAGTACACCATGTTTCCATCTCCTCTCGTACACGCATTATGCGGGGATAGTCTTGTGGAAAAATCCAAATATTTTGATAGCCAGCCATTTAGGAGTAGCCTGTCAACGGGTCAGGTCCGGGCCGGGTCAGGGTGGACCCGGACCCGACCCATGGTCGGGTCCAACCCAAGACCCGGCGGGTCCTTAAAAAGATGGACCTGAACCCGGACCCGACCCGGGGATGACCTAAAAAAAAAAGCAAGCACAAACATAGAGATTCATAATGCATTCAAATAATGCAATCTAACACAGATTCAATGCCCTAACTGAATACAAAGATTGATTACAAAAACCCTCATAGAATTGAAAGCATAAAAATTCTCTTCAAAAACCATCAATCATAAGATTCACAAAAAAAAGAAATAAAAGATAGGGGTCTACGAAAAAAAGATTACCCTAATCTGAAATTGGTTGAGACATGAGTGTAGATACCCCAATTTTGACCGTCCAGAGAGACAGAAATACTTCAAGTAACACACGGAAATATCCTACAGTTGGACATCCAATAGAGAACCAAATGTTCGGTAAACCGAAAACCCTCAACCCTAGCCTTGACCTAAAACTAAACCGGAAACCCTAACCTTGACCTAGCCCTAAACCCTAAACCCTAGCCTTAACCTAAACCTAAACCGGAAACCCTAACCTTGACCTAGCCCTAAACCCTAACCCTAGCCTTAACCCTAAACCATAAACTTAAAACCTACCCTAAAAACCCAAAACCCTAAAAAAAAAAACCTAAGTCCCTGGAAAGGGGCAGCTAGCCCTAATTAGCCGCACCTTTCTGGGCGGCTAGTTTACACTAGCTGCCCCCCTAACCGCCCCCTGGCCGACTTTGGATCAGTCCCCTGGATGGGACATAAAGCAGCATTAAATGCTGATCATTGCGGCGGGTCATGACCTTTAGCCACCCTCTCTTGGCCGGATCAAACCAAGTAGCCGACCCAAGCCACCGTTTGTCAGAGATGGGACGTTTGGCAGGTCATGATAGGGGCGGCTACCAGGAAGTAGCCGCCCCATCCTGGGCGGCTAGTTAGAACTAGCCGCCCTTCACCTGGTCACTGACAGAAGAACCAGAGAATTAATGAGAGGTCCAATCGAAGCCAACCCACTCCATTACCCTTGGGATATTTCCCTTCCTCTCTTTTACTATAAATAGAGGGGTCCCAAGCCCAAATACAGAATCATCCTTCAATCAACAAAAAGCCACACCAACATCCCACAATTCACATTCCCTTTCCACACTAGAAATCCCAAGAGAGAGAGAGAGAGAGCCTCTTTTGTGAGAGAAAACACCCATTCCCTACACAAAAACACCCTCTCATTCCACCCTCCAGAAACCCGGGCTAAACCTAGCTTAGCCTCTACCCAAAACCAAACCCAACCTTTTCCTGCTTTTAGAAAAAGCAGGTGGCGATCACACAAACCCCTGAATCCTCTTGAGACGCTATCGGGCGCCTCAACCAGGACCGACACACCCCTCACCCTTCCGAGAAGACGATCCGACCGAGCCCGCCAGGGCACGCATCCGATCCGAATCCCCGAAGAACCCCCACATACGCACACGCGCGCTCACCGCGCACCCCGCCGGGATCCGCTCCGACACACATCCGACACATTCGGAGGCCTCCCCGACGGTACCGACAAATCTGGCGATCACGGTGGGACCTCGCTAGTGAAAAACAACAAAAGGTAATCCTCTTCTGCCCCCTTTACAAGCTTGACTAGAATGCTATCAACCCTCTAGGAAGGTTAGAATTTCTGACCCCTCGAATCAGTTCCTCCTCTACTTCGCATCACTGCATCATTTACTGCTTTGTAAGCCGCACACAGCTGCGCAATCCTTTACTGCTTTGTAAGCCGCACACAGCTGCGCAATCCTTTATTGCTTTGTAAGCCGCACACCGCTGCGTAATCCTTACCGCTTTATTTACTGCTTTATATCTGCATTCGATCCCTTAAAACATTTCACACGCATCATGGAATCCCACCTAGAGGAGGAGATACTAGAGGAAAGAACCCACCAAGAGGGTCGGGCCACGCAATTCCTGACCCATCTAGAGGAAAAGATGGCCAGTCTAGGATACCAATCCGTAGAGGACATGTTTCATGACCTCACCGACTACCGCCAGGTCAAAACCCTAAGACATGAGACCCCTGTCGAAACCCCTAAGGCCACTCCCAAGACCCCATTCACACTCAGTCACTCGGTCAACCCGAGCGTCTTTTCGTTCACCCCCCTTTCCCCCGCGAATCCAATATTCACAGCCGTTTCCACCCCAGGCCCCTACCAGGTCATCCTAAACCCAGGACCACTAGGCAGCCCTCCCCGGGGAGAAATACTGGACGATACCATCCGGAGAATTCTCTCCGAGACTGGTCCCTCAGCCCCCAAACACATGTCTCTACATAACCTGAGACAAATCCCGTCAGTCCACCTACCGGAGGGGTTCAAAATCTCCAAATTTCACCGGTATAACGGTCGTGGATACCCAGACATTCATTTAACTGCCTTTTATCTAGACGCACGCCCGTTTCTAGATAATCAACCTCTGCTAGTCTTCCTCTTCCAAAACTCATTGGAAGGAGAAGCACTACAATGGTTCTCCACCCTCCCTGTAGATCACTTGTCGAATTTCTCGGCTGTAAGTGAGAAGTTCTTGGGCCGCTACGGTTACCAGAGGATTAGGACCCCTGTGACAACTGAGACTTTTAGACCGCAATTAAACTATTTTTTTTAGTCGTGTTTCTGATATTCCAAATTTTTATAATTTGGCAGGGTTGGAATCCTTGTGTTGTTAGCTTTCCAACGCTTTTTACGGATCATGAATCGGACTTGTATCGAGCAAGTTATAGTCATTTTTGTGCCTTGGGGAAAACTGCCCAGAGGCGGCTACTTGAAAGTAGTCGTCCCTGTCGAGGGGTGGCTACTCGAAAGTAGCCGTCCCTCATCAGGCGGCTCAATCCAACAAGCCATCGGGCACCTGTGCGTAGAAACGCAGAAATTTAGGGATTTGACGAAACTGTCAAATATTTGATTGTTTTCTTCGGGGGTAAGTCATTGCACGTGTTTAACCTTATAAATGCCTAGTTTTGGATGCCCTAGGACCCATTTGAAAACCCTAATACGAGTCCTCTCTCTCTCTTGTTTTATCAAACCCTAAAAGAGGTCTTTTGGGTGATTTTTGAAAGAAAGTCCTTTGTGGAATAAGGTGGGTTCTTTTACTTCGTTTTCTTTAATAATATTAGAGTTTTAATTGCTATTGATCACCAATGATGGGTTCATCCCGAGGTGATTCGGGTTTGTGTGGTTTTATGGGTTTTTCCTTTATTTTAATTCATGATTTTATTTGATAATGAATTGTTTTGGATCTTGATGTTATGTTAATCCATTGATGAGGTTTTTAAGATGTTTTTACAAGATTTACATGCTGTTTTTGAATATTTATACATAGATCATGGTTAGGGTTATTTTTCTTAAGATAGAAAGCATGTTTAGGGTTTCTAATACCTTGTTTTGGGTACCACCTTGCATGAATCCGAACCTCATATGATTTCATCACTGTTTTGATGATTTTTATTGCTGATCTATGTGATTTATTCGTATAGACATTAGATTTATGGTTTTCAAGGTTTTTCGGATGGATTACATAAGCTTTCGATGCATTACTCATTGCCTTGCATGGATCTAGGGTTAGGAAGACATGATCATCATATTAAATTTATTAGATCTACATCCTTGTATGGTTATGATGTTTTCTAGTTTTTAAGTATTCAGATTTATATTATTATAATTATTTAAGTTTTGTCGATTTATCAATGTTTGAATAGAAATCATGCCTAGGTCTACACAAATTTTTCATGCACAATAGAAACATGTATTAGGATATTTTATCACCATCAACCTACTGTTATTTAATATTTTAACACTACTTTAAGGTATGAAAATATATGGTGTTAATATTACCATTTTTCAAATTTGTTCTATAGAGGTTTCATCATTTGTTTTTCGGTATTTTGATTTATTATCGAACCGATCATTTAGGGGATCAAACTTAAATATTTTCAATGTGTTTTTATCTGTATTTTTTTGTACGAGAGAGAGTGGGTACGTGTTTTTGAATGTTTGGGTAGGAAGTCGGGGTCATTGAGGGTATATTTGCTGTTTTGGGTCTGTCGGGGGTGGCTACTTGAAAGTAGCCGTCTGAGATCAGGCGACTAGGTTTGAGTAGCCGTCGGAAGCCAGGCGGCTACATTTGAGTAGCCGGCTGAGCCCAATATTTTGGTGATCTTTGATTTAGTTAATCATTATATTCCGTTCCGCACCCCTCGCTATCACTGCCATACTCGGAGGAAGGGAATTCCGGCACATTCTCATCGACACTGGAGCGGAAACTAACGTTCTTACATATTCCGCCTACCAGAAGCTAGAAGGCAGGGTTCCAAGATTGGAGCCCTCGAACGAATATATCTACGCCTTCGACAGCACGCGCAAGAACGCTTGCGGACTGGTCACGCTCCCGCTAAAGATCGACCCGGTCTCCACCATCGTTAACTGCATGGTGATGAACATTCAGTCGCCCCACCCTCTGATAGTTGGGAGGACATGGCTCAACAACATCGAAGCTGTCTCATCCACCCGACACCAATGTCTTCGCTTCCCGTACCGCGGGAAAGTAGTATCCATATGGGGAGAAGCACGCTTTAACGAGACGCGGACCCGGCATTGGAGCGTCTGTGCCATGCGCATCCGACTAGAGGTGCTCGCATGTTGGCAGCCAGGCTCCACCGACGAAGAACTGCTCCATCAAGGGAGGCCTTTGAAAAGGCTCAGGGAAGAAGAGTTCGGGAATAGGGGACCCCCGCCGGACATCAGCCGGCCGACCAAGCGAAGCCGATTCGAGGAAACAACACAAATCCAAGAACCAGGTACTGATCCCCCCGGGTAAGCTTTCATCACACCCTTGTACATATTTGTTTACAGCTTTTTCTAAAAATCAAAAGATCAACATATTTGTTTACCAGCTTTCGCTTTCGACACCTTGTACATATTTGTTTACAGCTTTTTCTAAAAATCAAAAGATTAAAATATTTGTTTACCAGCTTTCGCTTTCACACCCTATACATATTTGTTTACCTGCTTTCCTAAAAGAAACCAAAATCCATAAAAATACATGTTGATCAGCTTTCATTCCCCAACTCTAAACATACTTGTTTCCAGCTTTATTTTCACTTTTCTTTAAAAAATTAAAAAAATGTTTTTACAAAAAAAATGTTTTCCACACTCTCCTACAAAAAAAAAAGTTTTACAAAACTGTATTTCCATACTTCCAAAGAAATTTTCCAAACTTTCTTTACTTGTTTACCAAACAAACGAAAACATTTACAAACCGCATTTCCAAACAAAAATGTTTTCCAAATCTGCGCTTCTTCAAAGCTAAATGTTTTTACAAAACCATATTTCCATGATTTTCGCCAAAAAAAAAAAAACATTTTTACAAAACCGTATTTCCATACTTTCCTTCTAAAAACAAAGTCATTTTCCAAAACTTTATCCCCATTTTCTTTCCAAAAAACGTATCTATTCGCCAACACAGTCCCCCTTTTCAAAACCATAAGTATGCATCTGTTTCCACACTTTCAAAACAAATATAAAACAAAAGCGAACTACTAGACGAGAAAAGATTAAGAGCGGCAGACCATGCCTAGGCCTACCAAAGAAGGGTGGCAAGGGCATTTGAAAAGAAGGTAATTAAAAGAAAATTTGAAATCGGGGAATTAGTACTCAAGCAAATCATGCCATCAAGACAGCCTCACCCAAGAGGAAAGTTGCAACCCACATGGGAGGGACCCTATGTGATCACCCATGCCTATTCCAGGAATGCCTACCGCCTAGTAGATGCCGAAGGAGTCGAGGTTCCAGGTTCGTGGAATGCACTTTACCTAAAGAAATTCCATGCATGAATAGCTTTCAATACTTAAGAACTATTATTCTTCCTTCCTGCGATTTCCAGCGTTTAGTACTTGATGATAGAATTATAAGACTCTCAAAGATAAACTCGTATCTATTCGAACACATCTCCGCCAAATCATGCCGTTTCCTTCACACACGTATAACTGGACTAGATTCACCTGAAAGAAGAGAGATTGCCTACCCCGTAGACTGGGACAATTTAAAACCCCCAAAGCAAAACATCCCTTATTTCCGCCCTACTCGTATTAACCCTAGGTCGAAATGAGGAGTTACCTAGACCTGGCATATGTCCCAAAACTGGCTCTGGCACTATATAAACACTTCTAGAGGGGAAGCATGAAAAGAATCGAGGTGAAAAACAGAAAAGCCCCCCCCCCCCTCAAATCAAACAAAACAAAAAAAAGACAAATCGGGCAATGAGAGGCCAAACACCCAGGTGAACAGGTTAAACTCTCTATTTAGCAGGCTTTCACGCCTTTACGCACGGTATACGCTAAACAACGGCTATACCAGTACAGATCCAAACAACGGACTGTGCTTTCCATTCCAAAATAAAGAAGTGGTAAAAAGAAGAAAGCCAGAGGGACCTAGAAAGTAAGACATGTGCTAGACTAGGACAATTCTAAATATTGCCCAAAAGGAAGATATTACTCTTACCCCATTCTCCCCCTCCCCTTTTATTTTCGCAATGGGATTCTGAATTGAACTACGTCTGCCGGGAAAGGCGAAATTTCGACCAAAGATAGATCGTGTCCAGGTTTACAAACTACACACACTCACATGAGTTCACTTAGAAACTTGTTTATCCAAGAGAAGCTTATTTGACTCGACTCTTGGTACACTCATGGATTTTTCAGCATGTTTAGAATAATACGATTAAGCATTTGAAACCCATGAACCTAGAAAAATCGACACCTAAGGCCTATACCATTCAAATACAATCCTGGTCCGGACAAGGGTGACCACAAGGGCTCCTCCACGGGGACTTGATGGCATCCTTTACTTCAGAAATTTGAGAACATTGCCCTCTCACATAAAAAGCCATTGAAGAACTAAAATGCCCCCTTATGCCACATATACTTACGCATAAGCGTGCATTTTCCTTTTCCAAAACACCTTGGCATCCGATTTTCTTGAAAATTGTCCCCACTCATATTGAAAATTGTCCCCACTCATATTAAAATTATCCCCACATATTAAAATTGTCCCCACAAATATTAAAATTGTCCCCACTCATTTCGTACCCTTGCCGCACATGCCTGAGAAGAAATTGTCCCACCTTTTTACACATACTTAAAAGTTTTCTTCACTCACGCACTTGGAATCCCTTCCTTACGCACTAAGGCATGGTCTCCCGCACGTTATTTTCTCGCATTACCCTCCCATTTTACCTTAAGATTGATTGTAGCCCTTTACAATTCAAGCAAGAAGGGCTCGAAAGTCAGTGCAGGGGCGCAATCTGGACAGATTTAACACTTGGTCCAGAGAAAGAATGTTTTTTTATAGGTCCCGAAGGTTGGAACGGTCACAAAAACTTTCAGCGGCAGCAGCAGACAGGAGCAGCAGGACCAAATTGCCCCAGGCAGGGGACGGCTAAACTCAACTAGCCGCCCCCCACTGGGCGGCTAGTTTACACTAGCCGCCCCTGCCCTTTGTTTCAGGTGAGCTTGCCCCAGGCAGGGGGCGGCTAACAATAACTAGCCGCCCCTCACTGGGCGGCTAGTTTACACTAGCCGCCCCTTGCCTGCACCTCTTTCAGTTATGTCAGTCCATATCCAATCAACTCTTCAACACTTCTTTACATATTAAAATCAAATTCTTTCCAAAACCTGCATGTACACATTTCATACACATATTCATACACAAAACCTGTATAAATACCATGCTAAAACGAATTATATATCAAAACCTACACCCATCCATGAATCAAACCTATAAAAATCCAGATTCATCTACACATACATACATATCCATGAACATCCATACTAACTATTCCAAGACATGCATACAAAGAAGAATAATTAAATTGTCCCACCCAAAACCACAAACATAGACTTTTTTCCTAAACCTAAGAAAGCCTATTAAAAAATCCTTTCCTTCGAAACGCTCCAAACTCTGAAGTCTTGAGCTATACCTCACCAAAATATCACATAAAACCAAAAACAAAAGAAGAAAAGCAAGAATTCATCGCATATGTACTATTCTTCTATTAAAACCAAGACACAAAGAAGCTATATCTTGGCGTATCGTCATCCACTGGAGGCTGAGTAGGAGGAACGTCCTGACTTGGCTGAGAAGGAAGCGGTGGATGAGGAGAAGACTGAACCTCTGGAGCATCGGGAGCGGCAGGAGTCTCTCGAACCGAAGACGCGGCCCTCGCGTATATCCCACGACTCCGAGACGCCGAAGGACGGGAGGCACGGCTGAAGGTGGCCCCGGTAGCCAAGGAAGCCGAGAGAGAATGGTCAGGCTCAAGTGGAAGAAGATCGAGGTCTGCCTCGGTCATAGAGCCCCCTCCAACCAATTTGCCCCTCATAGTGGCCTCCCAGAAACGGACCTGCTGCATGTCTCTGTCTCTCCTCTCCAATCTCTGTCGGAGGCGACTCTCTGTCCCTCTGGCCCGATCCTCAGCGGCCCTCAACCTATCCTCCAACTCCCGCGCCCTCGCCTCCGACGCCCTGAGCGCCTCTCGATCCCTATCCCCGGCCGCCTGGAGAGAACGAACCAGGTCTCCCATCAAACCTCCGGGAACGCCCGCCGAAGCCTCCAACTCCGACACCCTCATCTGGAGGGAGTCCCTCTCGCGGCCTATGGTGATGAACCCCTCCTCTCTCAAGGCCACCATGGACCTCAGCCGGTCCGCCTCCTCCTCAGCCCGAGAAGCCCTACCCCTCGCCTGGCCTAACTCCATCCGCACGGCCGTCAACTCACTCCGGGCCACATCTAGCTCCCTCGTCAGTTCGAGCTCTCGCTCGAAAATCATGGAAGAAGGAGGGGCGGAAGAAGAGGAAGCACCGTCAGCCCTCGCTCTCGACAGAGCATCCACCTGAGCCTCAAGGACCCGGACCTGGTCCTGCAAGCGTCCCCTCTGAACCCGCAACGCCTCTATCTGCCTAGCTCGCGCTTGGAGGTGCTCATTGGCGGCCTTGAGCCTTTTCTCCATCTCATTCAACTCAACCTACAAAAGCAACCTCAGTCAGAAATTACTCAAGGAGAAGAAAAGAAAAGAAAAGAAAAGAAAAAGAAAAAAAAGACTTACATAGGCGTCCGGGATCTCCTCCTCCATAGTCCCGAGGATACCCGCATACTCCCGACGGTACCAAGCTAGGTATTCGTCACTTGAAGTCACCTCGGGACGATGCCCCACCAAGACGCCTCGGCCCATCCATCCTGCCACATACGTCGCGTAGTTCCTCGGGAGGTTCGTATCCCGAGGAATCCCAGCCACTGGAATCGAGGGGCGCCGTGGAAGAGGATTGGGCACCCACTGATGGTACCCAAGCTGGCGGACGACCCAGCTGATCGCATGGAATACAACCTCATTAAATTAGATCAGCCAAACGTCTCGCGCCAGGGCCTCGGGAACCTCCTCCGAGTAAGGCCTCCACGTCATCTAAAAAAACATTGAAAGATAGGAAGAGCGCTTAGTCAAAAGAAAACCAAATACAAGCCAAAGAAATTCAAAGAAAACTCATACCTCTTCCTCCGACAAGACGCGGAAGGCCTCTCGGAATTGAGCAAGGCGGTGCAAACGAGAAGACCCCCGAGGTTCCCATCTCATAGCCCAGGGGAGGGCATGATCAAATGGTGCCAAAATCGGGCGATCAATGGCGAAATGCTCGTACCCGAAGATCTAACAAAGCAAGGGGAAAATTGTCACGATTAAAGTAAGCTAAGCCGAAAAAAGGAAATTTATCACTTACACGTATCTGAAGCGTAGCTCCGCAAAAAGATGGGCGAGCATCGCCGCTCCCCAAGCGTAGCGCCCCATGCCCTCCAGGTCCCTCATCAGCAGAAGGGAATGCGAGGAAACCTTGTCGGAGGCCGTCGAGAAGAGGACCCGGTCGAAGAAGTAGAGGAAGAACGCTCTCAACTCCCTCCGTGCCCTCTGTGGACACGCGACCACCTCTCTCGCCTCGATCATCGCCCGCCGCCTCTCGAAGCTAGCTGCAGCTTCACCCTTCTGGCGCTCTGTAAAGGAACCGAGGCCGTACTGCCCCGAAAGCCACCCCAAAGGGATCCGGTTCAGCGTCCGCTCCCGCTCCACGAACTCCCATTCCCCGATCAACTCTCAGAAAAGCCCCCTGTAGTCAGCTAGGGTGGTTGCGATCACTGCCTCCCCCAAAACCGGAAGGCCAGTAATCCGATGGACGTCCTCAAGGGTCGGCATGACAGCACCAGTAGGGAGAATGAAAGCGCAACTCTCTGGATCCCACCTCTCCGCCAAAGCCTCCACGTAAGGACGGTGGACGTGGAATGGCTCGATCAAGAAGAAGGAACGGAAGTCCGCTCCATCCACCAAGCTCCTCTCCCCCTGCCCCAAGGCGTCGTACCATCTCTTCGTCCCGTGCCATAAAGCCCGGATACGATTCGGCCTCTACAAAACAAACGAAGGGAACATGGGTCAGTTTAAAAACAAGCGAGAGGTAAGAGTCCAAATCTACGAAATCATTTTAAACCATGCTTAACGAAATGAAACTTCCACATGCTAAAAAAGAAACAAAAGCATGAAAGTAAGAAGCTACACTCCTCATGTGATCACGCCTGCTAGACGAATATCAAACACATTCCACCGTGGTCACCACTCACACACTTTCTTACATCAAGCCTATCATGCTTATACCTCCCCTAAACACACCTAAGCAATACAGCAATATAGAACTCGAACCCATGAAATGCATGCATACACTCCCTCATGCCCTACCACGATCAAACACGTATGAAATCACATACACATAGAAAAGTATCGCATGCAAGCATATTAACTATGTCATCTCTCTCTCCTTTATATGCATATAACAAACATGCATATATATATATAAAATTATCCCCCTCCCTATAAAAACAAACCCATCTCAGCATACTTACACATCCCACCGTGACTAAACTTATACGCAAGCATGCCTATTTAAAACACACATACGAGTATAATATACATATACAACATATTCATACCAACCAAAACACGTGCATATACACCAAAATAAAAGGCTAAGACTAAAAGATTAGGAACATACCAACGGCCCGTGTGGACCCAGGAGCGTCCACCTCGGCCTCATCGGGATCGTCCATCCCGTCGTCATCCTCCTCCTCATCCTCCTCGAACACGGCCTCCTCGGCCTCAGCCCCAACACCCACACCGGCCTCGGCAGCCCCGGTGCCCATACCCACGGCCTCCCCGGCCCCATCCCTAGCCTCTCCTTTTTCCTCCATCCTCCCCACACCGGAGATAAACTCCGCAAAGGCCCCTATAGCCCTACTCTCCTCCTCCTCAGCCCTGGCCTCTGTGGCCTCCCTATCCAGCATCCCAGCGAGGGCATCCAACGACGCCCTCACCTCCTCGCTAACTCCCCCGACCCCTACCCCTCGGTTGCACCCTCAATCGATCCTCCAACCCCCGGAACCACCTCCTCGGCCACCACCGGTCAATCCCCACGCCTCCTCTTGCGTGTATAGCCTATCACACTCCCTCCTACCTCCGGGACAGCCCCCAAAGGTAAATCCCCGACCTCACCCACGCCAATGTCCGCCGGTGGCACCTCCGTCGAACCCATAGCCTCCCCCACAGCCTCGACCTCCGGCCTATCGCTCTCCGATGATGAAGAGCTCGGGCTACGCTCTCCACGAGCCACCCGTGGTCGCTTTCCCCTCGAAATAATCGCTTTCGACCTCGTCATCTTCCTCGGTGTGAAAAAGAAAAGGAGAACCCAAACCTAGGGCTTCAAAATCAAGAGAAAGAGAGAAGGGTTGAGGTCGAAATGGAGGAAGAAAAGACAAAGAAATCAGGGTTCTTGAGTTTGAAACCGAAGAGAAGAAGAAGAAGAGGGAGAGTAACCGTTTAAAACGTATGGAGAGAGAGAGAGGGTCCCCTTTCGGTTATAAGGGACCCAGTCGAGGGGCGGCTACCCACGAGTAGCTGCCCCCTCTCGGGCGGCTAGTTACAACTAGCCGCCCCTCCCAGTTTCTTTGTTTTGCTTCAAAACCCCTTTCCAAACTCTTCTCAGCCCTAAATTCCAAGGTTCTCCATACCAAACAGCCATGTATTGGCTTATTTCCAGACATTACTTGATCAAACACGACTTTCTCGAAGTTTCGCCGCATTTTCAGTACCGCTCAAATTTGAATTTCTTCAGTTCTGGTTCTTTTCCAGAGTTCTTATCCTTCGGATGATCCAATTCACCCAACTCAACTTTTACTTGCTTTCTGTCGGCGATATCCCCTCCTTGCTGAGTTTTCCCAAGCACGGGAACGGTAGGCACGAGGAAACTGATGCTGGGCTGCCACGTGCACGATAGCTAAGAACCCCGACCGCGGGTTGGATCACTCACCATTTACTTTTCCCCGCCTTCCACCTGGATCATCCTTTCGGCTAAAAATTCTAAGTCAAGACCTAGCCTCTGACAGTCTAAATCAACTCCCCGAATAGTACTGTTCGTGTTGGCATAACTTCTTGAAGGTCAGGACGGCCAAAATAAGGGGTCATTTTCCTTATCATCGGTCGAAGTCTTTCCTGCTTTGCACAAAGACTCCATCCAATGAGGGACAATTGTAGATACCCTAATTTTGACCGTCCAGAGAGACAGAAATACTTCAAGTAACACACGAAAATATCCCACAGTTGGACATCCAATAGAGAACCAAAGGTTCGGTAAACCGAAAATCCTAAACCATAGCCTTGACCTAAAACTAAACCGGAAACCCTAACATTGACCTAGCCCTAAACCCTAAACCCTAGCCTTAACCTAAACCTAAACCGGAAACCCTAACCTTGACCTAGCCCTAAACCCTAACCCTAGCCTTAACCCTAAACCATAAACCTAAAACCTACCCTAAAAACCCAAAATCCTAAAAAAAAAAACTAAGTCCCTGGAAAGGGGCGGCTAGCCCTAATTAGCCGCCCCTTTCTGGGCGGTTAGTTTACACTAGCCGCCCCCCTAACCGCCCCATGGCCGACTTCGGACTAGTCCCCTAGATGGGACATAAAGCAGCATTAAATATTGATCACTGCGGCGGGTCATGACCTTTAGCCGCCCTCTCTTGGCCGGATCAAACCAAGTAGCCGACCTAAGCCACCGCTTGTCAGAGATGGGACGTTTGGCAGGTCATGATAGGGGCGGCTACCAGGAAGTAGCCGCCCCATCCTGGGTGGCTAGTTCGAACTAGCCGCCCTTCACCTGGTCTCTGACAGAAGAACCAGAGAATTAATGAGAGGTCCAATCGAAGCCAAACCACTCCATTACCCTCGGGATATTTCCCTGCCTCTCTTTTACTATAAATAGAGGGGTCCCAAGCCCAAATACAGAATCATCCTTCAATCAACAAAAATCCACACCAACATCCCACAATTCACATTCCCTTTCCACACTAGAAATCCCAAGAGAGAGAGAGAGAGAGAGCCTCTTTTGTGAGAGAAAACACACATTCCCTACACAAAAACACCCTCTCATTCCACCCTCCAGAAACCCGGGCTAAACCTAGCTTAGCCTCTGCCCAAAACCAAACCCAACCTTTTCCTGCTTTTAGAAAAAGCAGGTGGATCACACAAACCCTGAATCCTCTTGAGACGCTATCGAGCGCCTCAACCAGGACCGACACACCCCTCACCCTTCTGAGAAGACGATCCGACCGAGCCCGCCAGGGCACGCATCCAATCCGAATCCCCAAAGAACCACCACACACGCACACGCGCGCTCACCCCGCACCCCGCCGGGATCCGCTCCGATACACATCCGACACATTCGGAGGCCTCCCCGATGGTACCGACAATGAGGGGGGCCGAATGGGGGCAGAGACGAAGGTGCAGACGGCGACGTTGCTCGCGCGGTCCGGGCGATGTCGCTCGCGCGGCCCGGACGGAGAAGAGACGAAGGCGGTGACGGTGTCGCTCGCAGTCGCAGAGTGGTCGAGTCACGGGTTGAACGCTTGAGAAGAGACTAAGGCCCGAGTGTGGCAGCTCACAGTCACAGAAGAGATGAAGACGACAGTTTCGCAGAAAAAATAAGAAAAGACTTAAAGCAAAAAAGTGACACCAGAAGAAGACAAGAAGTCACTTAAAACTAAATGACCATGAACTCCAAACCCTTTGAAGTCCGCAAACTCTTCCTATATAAAGGAAGCAAGAGAGACGAAGGAGGGCATCGGTAAAAAATGAAGTCTACAAAACCCCTCTACCAAAAATCCATCAAAACCCAAGAGATCTTTGTAAGAACCAAGAGTGTTTTGTAAGATAGAAGAGATAGGGCAGAAGAGGGAAATATCCTTCTCAACCCCAGTATTGGAAGTTTCTTTCTAAATCTATGTAATGTATTGTAGTGTCCTGTATCTTATGCATGTTCAATAAATAAGTCTTTCTAGTATTCATATTATGTTCGTATTTAGGGCTACATTTTCACTTAGGGCATCAAATTTTGCGGGCTTGGTTTTTTAGTGGTTCTGTGAATTTTGAGTTTTAGTGGGTTTTAAACTTTTAATGGCCACTTAAAGCATCACATTTTTATTTTCGTGGGCTTGTTTGGTTTTAGCCATTGTGGGCTTAGTTGTGAATATAAAAATTAGTTAAGTAGGAAATAAAATTATGGGTCAATTAATACTAATAATATTGTAATATATGAGCATATATTAATAAAACAATCGGGTCGGGTCCAGACCCGGACCCGTTGACTGGTATGCTTTAATATATAAGGTTTGAACATATGTTCTCTTATATTATATGTTGTCATTGTTAATGATTTTTTTTCTTTCTCTTATAGAGTGGCTATGCCTTGTGCCGCGTCGTTAAGAAAAACAAGCAGAGAATAAAAACCAGTGGTCTGCAGAGATCCACATCCAAGAGGACCATCTTTTCTTCTACAGATGATTTGATCCATAGAGAATTACAAACCCAAGTTTCAACATTCATCAAAGTACAATTTTTAAATTCAGATTGATTGGTGGAACTGAAAACAAATTTCGAATTCATTTTTTTATTCAGATTGATCAATGGAGAAGTAAAGAATTACACGATTCATTTTTTTTACTTGCGACTTGATTGTGGTGCAAACAATGGTGATCCATTCATATTGGGCTTTTTTATCTAAATAAAACATATTAATCTAATTTTACATTCATAATTTGAATCATAATATACATTTTTTGAGATCGAATTTAATTTACTTTCAAATACATGATCACTGTATCTGAATTTTATATGCACTTTGTGTTTTAGTATAATCTGTATAATCGTTTTTGTTGTTGTGTATGTGTATAATTATGCATATCGAGTCATTCAATATATTTTTAGTCTTGAATGATCATTATTCAATTCATTTAGATTCAAGATACATGTGTATCTAATGTAAAATTGTTAATTCATATTCCAGATACACATGTATCTGAATTATTTATCCAACCCAATTTGATGTTTGATATTTTTATTTATATGGATTTGATTCATATTTAATTGCTTATTGTTGTGTATACTTAAAGGCTTTTATTAATCATATATGCACTACTCATTAGCATGTAGATCATAATTGGTTCATTTGAATTTCTGATACATAACTCTGTATTGTATCTGAAATCTATATGTGAAATTTTTTAGATACATGTATATATTAAAAAACTAATATAGAACTGTATGCAAATCTGTATATGTATCTGAAAAAAATAATATATTCATTGTATCTGAAATTCTAATATATTCATCTGTATTTGTAGCTGTATCTAAAAAAAAATGGAGGTAGAAGTTGGAGAAGCGAGAGGTCAGAGGAGGGCTCAAAAGGTAGTTGATCCACCTCTCATATGATAGATGGCAACGAGAGGAATCCAACGGAGGTGATGCCGATCGCCGGAGATGAGGAGGCTGACCGGAAGGAATTTTTGAAGTGGCAGATGTCTTAGTAGAATAAAAAAAGAAATTTTTCAATGAGGGATTGATGAGAGGCAGTTATACAATCCAATTAATGAGGAATTTGTTTTTTTGAAGTGAAAAATTCAAATATTAAGGAAGGGTAGTATTGTCTTTGTTCTTTTTACATTTTTAAAAAAGTCAAACATTGAACTAATCAGATAATGACACCTATTGGGGCTTATAATGGGGCTTAAATTTTGGGGCCCATGTAGCAAGACCCGTTAAAAAAACCATTTGTTAGACTTTTGAAATGGACGAAACCCACCCCTTACCTACTGGTACCTCGACCACCTCATCCATTTTGTCCGTCACTCAGTTGTCGCCCACAACCTCACCACCGACCTCCGCGGCCTCCATTACATCCATACCCACCTCCGCTGAATCTCCTATCACCACCATATCCATCGTGTACCTTATTGACACGGCCATAGTCTCTGCGCCCCTCTCGGACATTTCTTCGAACACCCGGTGTGTATCCTCTTCATCAACACCACCCTTATCACCTCCTTCGGCCTCATGGATTCCCTCCCCACACGCTCAGCCATCACATCCCCTACGTCTCTCGAAGCATCATCGGCTGACGATGAATCGCCGCCCTCCGTGACGCCTTGATCCACCGAGCCACCTACAGAGAAACACCTCTTCTTCACCCAGCGTTGTCGGTATGGGAAAAATCCGTAGGGCGTGTGTGGGGGTTCTTCGGGGATTCAGATCGGATGCGTGCCCTCGCGGGCTCGGTTGGATCGTCTCTCGGAAGGGTGGTGTCGTTCCTGGTCGAGGCGCCCGACAGCGGCTCAAGAGGATTCAAGAGTGTGTGTGATCGCCACCTGCTTTTTTAAAAAGCAGGAAAAGGTTAGGTCGGATTTGATCGCCTACGTGGGGAGTTTGTGGGGTCTCCGCTCTGAGACACGGATATACCGTACACAGAGGTGAAAAACAGGTAATCCTATTCTGCTTCCGGGGCTTGACTAAAGGAGTCTTGGGACAAAGGGGTGTAGGTGGGGTGTGGAAATGGTGCGGCTAGTGTGTTTGAGCCGTCGGGTATGGGGCGGCTACTAGGGTTTAGCCGTCCGGGGCCTGGGTTGGTTTGGACAGAACTTTGGTAGGAAATGGATTTGGTTTTGGACAGAGGTTAAGCTAGGTTTAACCCAGGTTTCTGAAGGGTGGAATGAGAGGGTGTTTTTGTGTAGGGAATAGATTTCTCTCACAAAAGGGACTCTCTTTCTCTCTCTCTCTCTCTAGGGATTTCTAGTAGTGGAAGGGGGTGTGAACTATGAGTGAATTGTCAATTGGAATTCTAGATGTTGTTTAAAGGCTTGGGACCTCCTTTATTTATAGTAAAAAAGAGGCAGGAGAATGTCCAGGGGGTAATAGGATGGCTTGGTTAATAGTGTGTTTGATTAGACCCCTCATTTAATTCTCTGGTTCTTCTGTTAGAACCAGGTGAAGGGCGGCTAGTCCTAACTAGCCGCCTAGTATGGGACGGCTACTTCCTGGTAGCCGCCCCCATCATGACCTGCCAAATGTCTCATATCTGACAAGCGGTGGCTTGGGTCGGTTACTTGGATTGATCCGGTCAAAGTGGGGTGGCTAAAGGTCACAACCCGCCGCAATGATCAGCATTTAATGATGCTTTATGTCCCATCCAGGGGAGCGGTTCAGGGTCAGCCAAGAGGGCGGCTAGTGCCAACTAGCCGCCTGGTGTGGGGCGGCTAGTGAGGGTTAGCCGCCCCTTGCCAGGGACTTAGGGGATTTCTAGGGTTTTGGGGTTCTCTAGGTGGGTTTAGAGTCGGGGCCACGGTTTGGTTTAGGGTTGGTTTGGACCAGGACCAGGATTTAGGTCAGGGTTAGTGTTTCTGATTTTAGAGTTTAGGGTTAGGGTTTTCGATTTTCTGAAGTCTTGGTTTTCTATAAGATGCCCAAATGTGGGTTATTTTCGGGTGTTACTTGAAGTATTTCTGTCTTTCTGGACGGTCAAAATTAGGGTATCTACAATTGTCCCTCATCGGGCGGAGTCTTTGCGCAAAGCAGGAAAGACTTTGACCGATGATAAGGAGAGAGACCCCTATTTTGGCCGGCCCGACCTTCAAGAAGTTATGACAACACGAACAGTACTATTCAGAGAGTTGATTTAGATCGTCAGAGGCTAGGTCTTGACTTAGAATTTTCAACCGAAAGAATGATCCAGGTGGAAGGCGGGAAAAGTAAATGGTGAGTGATGCAACCTACGATCGGGGTTCTTAGCTATCGTGCAC
The DNA here is from genome assembly GCA_030737845.1 of Acorus calamus. Taxonomy (NCBI): domain Eukaryota; kingdom Viridiplantae; phylum Streptophyta; class Magnoliopsida; order Acorales; family Acoraceae; genus Acorus; species Acorus calamus. Next base: position 17,820,989 of record CM060877.1, on the reverse strand, counting down.
CGAGCAACCCAGCGTCAGTTTCCTCGTGCCTACTGTTTCCATGCTTGGGAAAACTCAGCAAGGAGGGGATATCGCCGAAGTGAATTGCATACATGTTGGATTATTGAATATGAGGAATCAATGGGATTGGGGACATATTCTTGTGGATGTGTGAATTTTTTTGTTGACCTTTTGACTTGAATTGGTATAAATTATAATTATGTAACATATGTTTATATGTTGAATTATTGAACAGTTCAATGGATAAAACGACGTCCATTCCAATTTCTGGAAGTGGATCATCGCCGCCAACATATACACCACCTGGTTCAACTGATCCAGGATGGAAGTATGGGTTTTTGACGAGCAAGAGTGATACCAATTCGATCACTTGTTGGTTATGTTCCAAACTCATCAAAGGAGGGATTAATAAGTTGAAGCAACACCTAGCACACATCAAAGGAAATGTGGCTCCATGCAAGCAAGTTGATGAAGAGACAAAAAAAAGCCATAAAAAATTATATGGAAGGATTGTCCAAGAAGAAGGAACTCAAAGCGAAAGATTTGAGGGAGGTTTGGGAGGAAGTAGATATTGGTGGTGGAGAGACAAATACTGGAGTTGGAGGGACAAGTACTGAGGTAGAATCTGATAGTGTGGCTAAAAGACCTCATGTTGAGGTGCCAGATGCAAGACAAAAAGGAAAAATCTGACAAACATGCATAAAAGAAACATTTGCCAAAGACCAAAGAGATAGAATACTTAGTTACTTGACTAAATGGGTATACAAAGCTGGTCTTTCATTTAATTCCCTAATGATGAATGACTTTGTGGCTTTTTGTGAGGCAATTGGACAATATGGCCCTGGATTCATACCTCCATCCTATCATGAGAGGTTCATAACACAAAAGAGAGGTTGCAGAGTCATGTAGAAGAGTGGAAGAGAACTGGTTGTTCTATTATGACAGATGCATGGACTAACAGGAAAGGTAGAAGTAATATGAACTTTTGTGTCAATTGCACATTGGGCACAAGTTTTTTGAGATCTATTGATGCTTCTAAAGAGTCACACACTGTTGATTATATTTTTGGCTTGGTAGACACATGTATTATGGAAGTTGGAGTTGATATTGTTGTTCAGGTTGTCACAGATAATGCATCAGCCAATTTGGCAGCAGGAAGACTAATGAAGGAGAAATATCCTCATATCTTTTAGACATCATGTGCTGCCCATACAATACATTTGATGCTTGAAGAAATTGAAAAAGAACCAAAGATAAATAGTGATGTGGAGAAGGCTAGAACTGTTGCTACTTTCATTTATAACCACACGAAGATCTTGAGTATGATGCGCCGCTTTACTGAAAAAGGATAAATTGTGAGGCCTGAAGCCACAAGATGTGCCACTATGTTTCTTTTCTTAGAAAGTATATATTCAAAGAAAGATAAACTTAGATTGATGTTTACTTCTGAGAAATAGAGGGATTGCAAGTGGTACCACACGAGGAAAGGGCAAAAGGCGTCGGATATTGTCATAAGTCCAAGTTTTTGGAATCAAGTTGCGTTGGCCATTAAAATCTTTGCACCTTTGTTTCGTCTCCTTCGCATTGTGGATGGTGAACAGAGACCTTCAATGGGTTTTGTATATGGTGGTCTTGTGGAAGCTAAAAAGGAGATAATGCAATTGTTTAAAGATGTTGAATCATCTTACAAGCCTTTTATTGCTCCTATTATCTCAAAGTCAAAAGGAAGATTAGATGGTCCACTTCATTTTGCATCATATTATCTGAACCCCTATTATTTTTTTAGAGATCATGCTTTCATTGAAAGCAACAGGGAATTGAAGAGTAATTTACTGGAATGCATTGAGAATTTCTACCCTGACTTAGACATTCAAGATGTAACAAGAAAAGAATTGATTGCATATAAGAATGCCGATGGGCTCTTTGGAAAGCCATTAGTTGTATAGCAATGATCCATTAACGATGATGATTACAATCCTGGTAATAAACATTGAATTGTTATTTGTGAATAATATATTCTTTGCCTTCTACATTTATTTGAATGCTCATGCACTTTATTAACACTTGAAAAGTTAAAATCTTATTGTGTAGCTAATTGGTGGGATATGCATGGATGGGATACACCACATTTGCAATTAATAACTTGTAAAATATTGAATCTCACTGCATCTTCTTATGGGTGTGAGAGAAACTGGAGTTCTTTTGAGGGGGTAATTTATTTTTATTTTCCTATTCATTTATGTATCACTTTGTTACAAATTTACAACTATTTATTGATTATGAATTTACTATATTTTATTTACAAATTCATACAAAGAAAAGAAATAGACTTGAGGTCCAAAAGTTAAATGACTTGGTATATGTTCAATTTAATGCCAAGCTCATGGATCGAAAGAAAGAAAAGCTCAAAATGGTAAAGATCATCTTTCTTCGAAAGATCGTGCTCATGTTTACAAGTGGATTGCTGAAAAGAATGCAGAGGAGGAGGTCTTCCCTAAATGTGGACTCATAAGAAGAGGAGAGCCTTCCATGACCCTGTCTACTTCATCACGATTTCTTGATGTTGATGATGACATGCATGATATAGATGAGGGTGATGATGTCCTTGATGATGAGACATATGATGATGTCTCTAATGCTAGTATTGAATGGGAGTCAGACTGATTTATTTTGTTTCATTTGTGAGGAGTGAGGAGTGAGGACTGTGTCTGTGTGAACTTTATTTTTATTATGCTCTATGAATTGTGAACTTTTGAAGTGTGAACTTTTATTTTATTATGTTATGTGATTGTAAACTAAATTCTACTTTTTATTATGTTTAAATGTTTCATGTCTCATTGTTAAACTGTGCATGTCATTTAAATTGAATATTTATGGTTAAATAGATTTATATATCTAATTTATCATTTTCATTGTATTATAGGTGGGTGCCACCGTGTTTCTACTGAAGTACTGAATGGATTGTTGCAGGATATTCTTTTACAACTCCTTTGGATTATTGGCATAAAAGGTTCGATTTCTTTAAATTTATGTTTTTAAATGGTTAGTTGAACTCTTATTTATAAATCATAGAATAATTAATTTTTAATTTTTATTAATAAAAAATGCAGAACCGCATATACTCCTGCATACCACATATACTCTGTGCGGTACCCTAGCCGCACGTAAACTGCATATCAGAACACTGGATGGAGTATTAAAAAAATAGGGGCACGGAAAAAAGGAGACTAAAAAGCAAGGGCAAAATTTTTTTTCTCAAGAAGTCAAAGGAGATGGAAAAAATAGAGTGTTTGATCAAGGGGAATTTGGACAATTCCCCCTTTTTTAAAACCTAGAAAACCACCCCCTAATAAATACTATTGTATAAAACCACCCTAACCTATTTAACCAAACTATTTCTCTCTCTTTGACTCATCTCCACCCGTGTGTCATTTTGATCACCGGCCACGACGCCTACCGGTCACCATGCCCTGCTTCACCCGACTTTCCTTTCTTTCCTTCGTTGTTCCAATATTTTTTTACCTGCCTGTCATCGTCTTTTATTCGATATCGAAGTGTAAGGTAAATATACTTCCTCCATCTTCTTTTTCATCTTCTTCTTCTTCTTGTTGACCTTGTTTGCGTTATATTTTGTCAATTGAAAGTTGAAACTCTATTTGATCAATGATTTTGATTCATTTCCTAATTATGAATTTTTTTGTCTATATTCCAATCAAGCTGGTAATATAAACTAACAAGGACTCATTTTATTCAAATATGTGATTGATGTTAGTTTAATAAGCATAACTCTTTTGTTTTGTGTGTATATAATTTTATTGGGTATATAGCTCTTAATTTTTTGTATACGATTAAGTATTTACTAATTTTATAATACAGTATGACTCCCAAGTAACGCAATCGAAAATTTGTTCCAATGACATGGTATCTAGTTCTCGAGATAATGAAGTTCAAGCAAATACATAAGAAGTAGCTTACGATTATCTGTTGGAATCGACACTGTCACTATCGGCCATTGACACTTTTCTCGCCATCTGTGTCTATCAATACTTATCTTTTTATTTTTCAATAATTTGCTAGTATCGACACTCCATTTTGCGACATATTTAACACATATCGACAGTACATGTGTCCATATTATAACAAAAAATATTTATATAACATTTTATTTCGACAATAAAAGTGTCGACATATGTAACATTGGTTAACACTACGTTTGTCGAACAATACTGTGGGTGGGTTTGGTTGAAAATGGGGTGTGGTTAGTGTTTTCCTTTGGTTTTAGGTGCATAAAAACTGTTAATCACATGGTGATTTTCTTATTGTATGGAGTGGGTATATGTTATATATGTGTCACTTTTTGGCCAAATGGTAACATTTGGGTCATTTCTGGCCGTTTTTCATTTTTTCATTTTTCTATCGGAGCGGCTAAAATTTTACTTTTTAGCCATCTACGTGAGCTGGAGTACTCCGATTGAAAATCTGGCTGTATATTATGGGTCCTGGTACTATTCTATACTACCCATAAAAATTTTATCGAATTCCGATAATGTTTTAAAAATCATGCAGTTCCGAACCGTATCCCAGTTTTCTTCGAACTGATTCGGTAGGTGGAATAGTAAATAGATATTTATGTGCATGTGGTGACCCTTGGGTAAGCTTACCCCCCTTTTTCTTAGCCACTAAGCAAGTGATGGTTATTTGGGTTGAGGGAGGGTAAGGTTAAGCTTAACCCTACCCCCCTATTTTTCACTTCCTCTCACCCCCCCCCCAAACGTGAGTTTTGGAGGGGGCTCTCTCTCTCGTTGAACTCTCACACTCTCTAGTCTCTCTTTCTTTCCCTCTCTTTATGCTGTGTGTGTGAGAGGGTTTGGTTGTGGATGCCATTGTTGTTGTTGTTGCCCTTCCTCTCAAGCTCCCTCTCATAACCCCCCACCCCCCCATGTGTCCCCTGTTTTCTAGCAGAAGAGAAGGGCTGAGAAAAGGCTATGGAGGAGGCGGTTGTGGTGGTTGCGAGTGTGTGGAGGACCCGGATCTCCCCTTTCACTCCCCCCTCTCTTGGTGAGCTCTCCCCCTTCTTGTTTTCTGATTTTTTTGGGGTTTTAAGGGTGTTGGGGGACCATGTATGTTATTGGGTTGTGTTTGGGTGTGAGAGGAGTGTGAGAGAGGGGTTTTAGGCTCCTGGGCGCGCGCGCGGGTCTATGTCGGGTGCGCAGAGGGGCGCAGGTCGCAGGCAGGGGCGCTGGCGTGCGCGGTCGGGCGCGCTGGCGAGCGCGCGCGGGCGTGTGCCCAGGGAACTCTGGCTCGAACATCCGAGCGCGCGTGAGCGCGCACGGGGGGCGCGGCTGGGTGCCTGGGCGCTTGGGCAGTGCGTCTAGGAGTGCGGCCGGGCGCGGGAGTGCGTGCACGTGCGCATGTGTGCGGGGGCCATGCGTGTGGCTGCCCGATGGCTCAGGTAGGCGTCGAGATACTCGGACATGCGTGTGTATGTGCATATTCGCATGCGTGTGAGCACCGTATGCGTGCATGTCTAAGTCTTGGGCATTTCTAGTCAATTTTAAGTATTTCTATGTGGTTATACTCACCAGTTTGGATGCTCTTGTCTTGCAGATCTTGGCGAATGGTCACGCAATGACCCGGGTTGCTGTGAGTGGGTCAATCCAACCCAGTTGGGAGGCGTTTGATTGCATGTCGACGTGTAACGCCCTCCCCTGGGGTACCATAACTGCATATAAACTTGTTGTATGCATGCATGTTGTATCTATCTTGCTAAGAATGTACCATGCCATGTAGATATTGTATGCTAGGGATTATACTTTCACGTATCGTGCATAGGAGCCATACATGCCTAGATACCATGTCATAGGTTAGCATAACCCCGACTTATGCATGTCCTCACCTAGTTTAATTTTATTAAACTTATATGTATATGCATAGGGTAAACATGTCTTAGAAAATATTATGAGCATGTTGTATTATTTATTTAAGATGTTCCATAATTAATATTCCATGTCTAATAGTATGTTTACATATATATGTAATTGTTATGCTTAGGGCCAAGGTTCTTGCCTAAGGAGATTAGGCAAGTGTATGACCACATATGGGTTCATACCATAGCTTCAACATTACAAATGATAGGATTTTTCCCGCATCTGAGTTATGCGTCATGTAGGGAATTCTTGAGAATTCGTTACCGTATCGGTGTTTAGTAACCAGTGACGATGGATCCAAGAGGATTGGATCCGTGTAGGAACTTTCCGACGTTGAAAATGTTGTCCTGGCACCAAGCTCCCATCTGTAGGTATTACCAATGCATCTAGGGACGTACTGATCGTGGGAGTATGTCAGGTAGAGGCTACCCGAGGAAAGGGCTACCGGTGGACCAAGGGTTTAGAGCAATATAATCTCTCCCAAAAGTCCTATTGTCACCTTAGAGGGTGAGGGTGAGGGTGGGGTGGGTCGACGTCGCTACGACCCACCAATTGTGCAATTGCTCCCATTTTTGGGACTTTAATGAATTTAAAAGTTGATATGAGTTGTGTGGCATGGATTGTACCATTCACTGAGCGTGTGGCTCACCCCTCGCATATGTTTGTCTCCAGTTGTCGCTGAACCAGATCTGAAGGAGGAGCTCCCCGGGGCGTAGTACCAGTAGCGGAGCAGTGTCCACGTTTTGGGTCTGCGAGTGAGAGAGGCCATCAGCATCCCCCTTTTTCCTTGTATGTATCGTTACTCGTGCTTGTGCACAGTACTTGTTGATGATGTCTTTTGATGTATATTGGCTCTCACAGGACGGCTGATTATGTGTTCTAGTCTGTAATATGTCTTTGAATTACAGACTTAGTCGTTTAAACTTTCGTTATATATATATATATATATATATATATATATATATATATATATATATATATATATATATATATATATATTATGTCAGCTGCTTTGTTAACTGCTTTATTGCCTTTGTTGTTGTATAGAGTCTTTATTGATCTCGTGTATGGATTGCTGATATTATATATATTTGTCACGTCTCGGGAACGGCCACCGTGGGGCGTGACAATATATAACTCCCTGAAAAAAATAACGCAGCTCCACCGCAACCCATATTGCAGTCCATCCCATTTTTTTTAAAGAAATCATACACTCACCATTTAAAGTGTATATTGTTATATGAAATAAAATATATATTGAGTTACATTAATGTTTTTTTTTTTCATGGTGAAAAAATGAAAAAACAATTTGGGTCGTATACTATGATATAACTCCATACATTATGATAGTATAATATAGAGCTTTGCTACACAGGCCCCAGTTTATAAGCCCCTTCCATAAGCCCCATGATGTGTCAAAATGTTATTGGCTACCTGGTTAACTTTTATAAAAAGGCAAAAAAGTAAAATACAAATCTACCCCTAATTAAAACACACACTCTCACTCCATTTCTCTATTTTTGTGGCGTTTTTTCCAATTTTATCTTTCCATCCATTTTCAAAAATTGGGACATGCACATTTATTGATACTACATAATAGATTGATCATGAAATTTTATCAAAACCCATCCACCGAGAAGTTTTAGAAAGTGAGGGGACCTCTTCTGGTCTCCTTTTTTTTCCTATGAATGTCTAATCTTCCTTTTATGTGTGTTCAATTTAAAAAGGACTGCCCTGCAAAACAACCTTATTATTTTAGTGGTAAAAAATAAGAAAACAAACCATACTACCATTTTCAACAATAATTCAAACGATTATTTAGTAATTGTAGTTTACAATGTAATATTACAGTACACTGTTTAAAAAAATATGTGAAATATATTTTTTTTCTTTTTTTAAAGAAAAAATAACACATTCTTATTTTCAGTTTGTTTAAAATTACAAAATGTAACTATTTTTAAAATGTAACTAACTTCGTGTATGCGTGACTGTTGTATGTGTGAATTCTATTATGCATGTTGAGTCATATTTTAGGAGTATGTATGTTCACATGTGTATGACATATAATATCAATTACTGCAGGTCAAAAAAAGATAGAAAAATCAAAAGATAAGAACCACACAATATTAACCGTGTTTCAGAAAATGTAACTAACTATTAGAGGAATATAAACAACTTTAAGGAATATGTATATTCAATTTGGTTAATGTTAATGTTATGATGAATGTAATTAAGTTATCTTTAAAATGTCATTCAAATATTTGGTACGATTGCTTCTGCACATTGCTGCTCAACTTCAACAATGAAATCCTTTTCCGGATTGCCTCTAAGGAAAATGTAATTGACTATATAAATATAACTGACTTTTTACAAATGTAACTGAATTCTTTTGAAATGTAACTTATTTTAGAAAAATTAAAAAAACAGTGTATGAGTGTTACTACACATTTAAAAATAAATTTTAAATCAAACAAAAAAGAAAATTTTAAACGAATTTAAAATATTTGTGTTAAATCATCTAAAATGAAAAAGCATGCCAATAAAAATAATTTACTATCGAAGACCAGATTCAACAAATATAAATTTGTAAAATCAAGTAATTACACACAACTGCATAACATAAATCATTTCCGATCTGATGTTAGTTGTTTTTAAAAACAATAATGGTGTTTTAAAAAGGAAATGAACTATTGATTATTGATGTATAAATAATTCAAAATTCAAAAACAAAACAAGAAATATGAATTATAAATGGAAATGATTTATTGTCACCGTCATTAATTCTATATAGGTGGAAGATGATAATTGTTACTGACTCCTTAATTATGGGAACAGTTACCGAATAAAGAAAAAACTACTAAAATGATAAAACAGATATTATACACATGGGGCTTACTTGGGGCCTATGAAGATGGGGCATGTCAAACATTTTCCGTATAATATATACAATAATGATTTTTGGGCCCCAATTGCTAGACCCCATCATAAGCCCCATGAGGTGGCAAGTTTGAATTACCTATATTACCCCCCCCCCTAATTAATCTCACCGATTTTTCCATAACCGGTCCAATAAATGCTGAGGCAGTTATGATTTGGGGTGATTATTTCCCTTTTTAAAGATTCTAATTCAATTGCACGATCAAAAAATCAAAAAACACGATTTTCTTTTATGCAGATTGATACGTTGTAACGAAAACAAACATCAATTCCAATTTTTATTCAGATTTGATCGGCGGAGAAGAGAAGATTTCAACATTTTTATTTGTGTGATTTGATTGTGGTGCAAACCTCCAGGTTAAGGTTTTTCAGATCCTAAAAAAATCACGATTTATAATTTTTAGATCCACATTGATCAGTAAAAACGAAAACAAATATCGAAATCTTTTTTCTTTTCAGTTTGATCGGTGGATAATATAAGAATTACACAATTCATTTATTTTGTTTGCGACCTGATCGTGGTGTAAACAATGGAGATTCATTCAGGTTAGACATTTTTCAATATGAATAATTCATGTTGATCTAATTTTTTTTATCCCTTTGAATCATCATATACTTTTTTATATCGAATTTAAATTAAATTCAGATACATGTTGTGTAGCTGGATTTAGATGCATTTTTGTATTTTTACGTGTGATCTGTATAGTCGATTTTTACTGGTGTGTATGTGTATATTTATGCATATTGAGTCATTCAGCATATTTTTTAGCTTTGAATAATCATTATTAAATTTATTAGATTCAATATTCAACAATATCGAATATGTAGTTGTTAATTAAAATTTCAGATACACTTGTATCTTGAATTTGTTTTCCAGCCCAATTTAAAGTTTGATAATTTATTTATATGGATTTGATTTATGTGTATCCGATAAATATTTAATTATTTATTGTCTTATATATATAAAGACTTGAAAGGTTTTTTATTGAAAATCTATGCACTGCTCATTAGTATGTGGACCATAAATTTTTTGTTTGGATTTAAGATACAGCGCTGTATCTTAATTATATAACATGTTGTAACTTTTTTCTCTAGCAGGCAGTGATGACGATTTTATGGATGAGCCATGCGAAGACTCAATCCATTCGAAAAACATCAAATGTTTGAGTTGTGTAAAAAACATCTTGATGCTCTGTATGATGACTTGACGAAACAAGTCCCCTGATTACAATGACTGTAGTGTTGGTGATGAGCAGAGATGCCAGATTTAATTGTCCACTCGCCTTTCAATGTTCGAAGTAAATGACAACCACCATTAAGAAGGAAGGCACATAAGTTCTACAAGCCGAAGAATAAGAAAGCAAAAATACCTCAAGGATGTAATATTTAGAAGGTTGTAGAGGGATGTTTGAACAACACATTTGATGTTATAATGTGTTATGTCATTGTGTTTATGAACTTCATTTTACATTGTCATAATGTTTGTTGTTATCAGATTTGCATGGTTTATTATATATATCAATTATATTGTCAAAACACATTATAATTTCATATATGAATCACTTTTTCTTTTGCAAATTATTCAGGTTTTCAGATACACTACAAATTTACTTTGCCAGGTTTTTAGGTAATACCAATTATTCACTATGTGACAGATATAGTCAATCTTATATGATATATTTTGAATTAAGATATACCTAATAAACACCTCACAATAACCAAATATATTTCACATACAAAGGACCTTATATTTGCAATTTATATTGATCTCTAATACAACTTTTCAGATACACATGCAAATTAAATACATCTGAACTGTATCATATATGAAGTTAAACACAGAACCAAAAACCAAACAATTGTTCATAAAACATCAACAGTACATTGAATACATAATTTCAAATTTAGAACCAAAAATAAGTTTCCAGATGAATTGAGTCGTCAAATGCGTCATCCATCAAATTGTCCTCGCTGTCTGTTGAGAAATATAAGGGTTATCAAATGTTATATAATTAAAATTCAGATACAGTGCTATATCTTAAACCAAAACAAACAATATAGATTTTTAATTACCAGAAATGTTAATTAATAGTACATATATTTTAAAAATAAAGTCCTTCAAACCTGTATATATATGTGTCAATAACCAATTCACTATTAATAGGGTACACATTAATCAATTATATATATATGTATCTAAAATTGAAACTGGGCTGGAATACAAATTCAAGATACACATGTATCTAAAATTAGAAATAACATCTACACATTCAAAACTAGTAAATATTAAATCTAATGAGTTGAATAATGGTCATTCAAAGCTACAAAAATATGCTCAATGACACAATAGGCATACAATTACACATACAGACCAGTAAAACTGACTGTTCAAATCATACGTAAACATACATGCATGCAATTAAATCAAGATACACTATGTATCTTAATTTAATTTGAAATCGGTATCCAATAAAGGTATATGACGATTCAAATAATCAATAAAAAAAATTTACTTCAGTATCAATTATTCTGATCAAAATAAACCTAATTTGATTGGATCGCCATATTTTATTTCCGGAATCAGATCGCGAACAAAAATAGATGAACCGCGCAATTCTAATATTCTCCACAGATCAAACTGAGAAAAAATAAATTTCGATTTTTATTTTCATTTCACCGTTCAATCTGGATCTAAAAAAATATCTACATATTGAAAATCGCACAAAAAAGAAACGTGTAAATCGTAATACCTAGATGTTTGCACCACCGTCAAAACGCATAAAAAAACGTTGAAATCTTCTCTTTCAACTTAAAAAAATGAAATCACTGATCAAATCTGAATGAGAATTGAAATTAATGTTTGATAATTTTCAGATACACATATTATTAACAGTTGAAAAAGGTGTGAAAAAGAACTTCGAACATTAAGACGCTTTCATATTTGTTTTCATCTTTTCAAGAAGTGCAAAAATTCATAGAATGTTTATGTTTATTTCGCAAAAAAAAAAAAAGACGTGGTGAGGTTTCAATTAGTGCAAGAAATCTAACCCTTTTTTTTTGCTATTGTCGGCGATTTTTTTTGTGGAAGATGATCAAATGAACTCGTCATCGCCGTTTTTTCTTTTCTTTCATTAGTCCGGTTCACCCAAATCGGAAACCCTAAGTGGTTTAAAATTTTTTGAAAAATTTCATTCGGGGAGGAAAGATTAATGACGCTGTATTTTTTGGGATTCTGTATCGATGATTAATGGTGGGATGATTAATGGTGGGATAATTTCTAAATTTGTTAGAAAGGTAGTTATATCATTGACTTTTTTTATGTTTGAAAAAGTCAATCAAGGAACCAATAGGATTATGCCACCTATTGGGACTCACTAATGAGATCTAATTTCTGGGGCCTAGGTAGCAGCACTGTAATATATATTATGTTATCATAGTTGTAAAACGAGTTACAAAATGGATTGTGTTTGACAGCGCTCAAAAAACCCATCAAAGGATTTAGCAAACAGGTGAAGAATACAACAGAAGGACCCAGCCCGAACCCATGAAATCTAGTCGATGTGTGTCCAATGGAGGAGGAGAGGGACGAACATCAAAACATAACGAGGCCAGGGTGGAGGAATAGTCAGACTTTGGCACCTTCGACGGGACGGACATCGGGGAAGACAAAAAAGCGTTAGACTGCCGTAATCTGATGATAACCATTTTGGGAATTTTTTAATCGCTTCAATCACCACAAGACAAGAATTATGGATTATAATCAAAATTACATCGTCCGACCCCCCATTGATACAACGGAGGCGATGAGGGGAGTTGGAGGAGGAGGGACATGGAGGGCTCATTTGGCGATGGTGTTGGTTCAGTTGTGTTACGGGGGTTACCACGTCATAACAAAGGTTGCTCTGGATGTTGGGGTCAATGACGTTGTATTCTGCGTCTACAGGGACCTCATCGCCCTCTTCATCCTCTCCCCCATCGCCTTCCTCCGCGACAGGTCGCTCCCTCTCTCTCTCGATTGATTTGTCATTTTGAATTTCCCAACTTTTCCAAGATAGCTGATTTGATCATTCAAAAATCTGAATGGATCAAATTTGATAACTATATTTTTCCTGTGGACAGAAGAGTCCGCCTTCCGCTAACACGCTCTCTCTTATTGCAATTTTTCGTCTTGGGGTTGACTGGGTAAGCCTGTAACTTGGATCTTCATCTTGTTGCTGTGCAAGTGACTGCTCCATTGATATGCTTGAGCTCAGAAACTTGCAGTTTTTTATGGTTTATTTGTGTGTGTAGGATATTTGGGAATCAGCTTTTATTTCTCGTCGGCCTTAGCTACACAAACCCTACTTATGCTGCAGCTATTCAACCTGCAATACCTGTCTTTACATTTCTCTTGGTTTCCATAACAGGGTAATGTGCTTTTCATTTTATGAAGAACCTTCTATTTGAAGTATGTAGCATATTCTAAAATTTTTCTTTGTTTCCTTTCACTGGACTAGTCTTGTTATTATCTCTAAAATCCGAGTGCAATCTGATGATTGGCAGGGTTGAGACTGTGAATTTGCTCAGAAACGAAGGACAGATGAAGGTTGGGGGTACCCTCGTTTGTGTATTAGGAGCCATATTGATGGTTCTGTACAGGGGACCAACTGTTTTTGGAAATACTGTGATTCCTACAGCTCAAAGTGATATAATTGCAAAGTCTCAACCAGAGCCTGCGGGTTGGGCAGTGGCTGGTTTACTAGAATTTAGCCTTGAAAGGTGGAACATTGGCATATTGTGCTTGGTGGGAAATTGCTTTTGCATGGCAGCTTATTTGGCTTTGCAGGTACTGAATGTTTCAGCCTCACTTTCTCAATAATAGCTTAATCATTTGAGAGAGAGTTTATCTAGTAAATTGTAAACTATGCTTCATGTTCTGTCTGACATTGGGGGAGAGTATTTTGTGATTGCTACAAAAAAAAATTGCACTTCACTAAAAAAAATCCATCTCAGGCTCCCATGTGTGTGAGCAATAGTTGAAAATGAGATTAATATGAAAGTGAAGATTAGCTAGAATATATGATCCTCAGCATGTAGAAGTGACCTTTGGCCAGAATAATTACTTGTGCCATTTCATAGTATATGTTTCATTCATTAACCATCGTTGTTTGTTATTTTCTTATGCAATCAGAGAGGTTCTCCAATAACTTGGAATCATATTCATTTAGAATTATTGTATGAGTTTGTTCATCATTGTACATGGATCATATAGTTTTCTATACTTACATGTTTCTGGGTTCCAATGCGGATCTGCATCAGGAGTGTTTGTGTAAATGAGCTGTTTGGATGAACGTTTGTGTTGGGTTCTGTCTGTCTTGTATCATATGATCTGTGATAACTCCTCAAAATCATAAACTTCATGATATAGGATATGTTGACTGGTTTGGAGGTGAGGCACCCAATCCCCACCTTGTGGAGCATTCATTGTTTTTTTTAATAAATTTGCAGGTGGTGACCTCCCACTTCTGATATTAAAAAATGGATATGATCAGGTCTCATTTTACAGTAATATATTTAGATGATTCAACATCTCATGTTGTAGTAGAGAATTTAAAAGGAAATGAAACAAGCAATATGCAAGGAGAGGATTGAAAATTTTCATAAAAAGAATATTGTGTAAAATTAATAAGTCATGTGGAGATGCTGGTTCTCTCTTTTAATTTTTCCCTTTCATGTAAGGGTAAAAATAATGGATAGTGGTTCTGCTGTCTACTAATTCTTCCTTTATTGCCCCACTTTTTTTCCAGTGACGTGCTCACATGCATCATTAAAATAGCTGCCTTATTGATTTCTTTTCTTTCTTTTTTTTTTTTTTGGTAAATACAGGCTCCCCTATTAGCAAAGTATCCTGCCAGCTTATCAGTGACTGCATACTCATATTTTTTTGGTGCTCTTCTGATGGTATTATGTGGGCTTTTCACTACGACCGACTATCAGGATTGGACTTTGACATGGTCTGAGATGGTTGCTGTGTTGTATGCTGTAAGCTATTAACACCCTCTTTCTTCATTTAAACAACATGGTGAGAAAGGTCTACCTATTTATAGACATGCCATGGTGCTTGCTTTCCAAGATTAACCTACTTTTGGTTGTGAACTGTTTAATATGGAACAAAGGCGGTACGCTAAACTTGTTCTTGATGTGTGTGCTGACTTCATTCAGATTCTGCTTTCTTATTCATCTCATCTGATATGGACATGGCTCTAATATATATAATGGGTAGGCTGTTCACATTTCAAAGGGTACTCCTAATTATTTAATAAAAGGAAACTCCTAATGTAACCTTTTTATGCCATCTGAAAGTACTTCATAATGTACTGTGATAAATTATCTCACTACAGAAATTCCCAATTTTCCTTTCACTTATGCAGTATTAATGGCTGAGCCAACCCTTATTTAGTTTACATATCCTTGCATCATAATATCCTTTTTTATTGTCCACTGTCAATTTTAAATTTCTCATTATTTTTCAAAAAGAAAAAAATGTTCTCATTATTTCTTCCTGCACTAATCTTGTATTGTTATGTACCAGAAAAGTTTTAAGTATTGAGTATTGTTGTAGTATGATACATTGATGACTTGGCATATAGTTTTTCTTATCTCATCCTTTATCTTATCCCTTCATGAAACTGTTGAGAAATGTCTTCATCCTCCTCAAACTGTCTTCCATGTTTCCTTAAAGATTAGGGATTTATATTCTTTATCTTAAATACCAAAAAAGAGTGAAACTGGGAAGAAATTGAAAATGAAGATGTATATTGAATTGGTGGGTAATGGCCCATTTGGTTATATTTCATTCTGTTTCTAAAACGCAAGCAATAGATTTGTTTTTCTTCTTATTTTATGCTAAATTATTAGATCTGGAAAAGAATGGGTTTGTCAATGCTTAATTTTTTAAAGAGTGGATATGCTATCATTTTTTTTATCAGACTACCCTTAGCTAAAAGTTTCACATACAAGTGTGGTACATATCTTCTTGACAGACAGAAAAGAAGGTCCATTGGGACAATTGGAGGATCTGTTTACTTCCCTCCAAAAAGATAGTTCCTTGAAACATTTTGCCGAATGACTCTTTATGAATCATGCCAAACATTATACTTCCAAAACTAACACAACAGAAGAACTGAACATTTTCAAATGGGCCCTAAGATGTACCCAATAAAGTAAAAAATGTGTCATACACTATTGTAAAATACATGTCAATGATTCATATCAAGCACAAAATTATTGTTTGAGTTTAACGTTTCAGTCTGTTACTTTTATTCCTTTTCCTTTGAATCCATGAATCTCACTAATTATATTCTAGTCCCCATTGAACAGTCTCAAATTGTTGAACTTGTACACACTTACAGTCTTATGATTTGTTAACATCATCTCACAGAAAGACTTACATTTGTTTTGCCTCTGTAATGGGTCTTCACTTTATAGGATTAAGAAACTCCTTTCTTTGTGCTCTATTGACAATCTCATGTGCCGGTTTTATCAGGGTATTGTTGCATCTGCTCTTAATTATGGACTCTTGACATGGTCCAATAAGATCATAGGACCTGCATTGGTCGCATTGTACAATCCACTTCAACCTGCAGCATCTGCCATTTTATCCAGAATTTTCCTTGGGAGCACTATATATTTGGGAAGGTTAGCTGAAACTTATAATGTTTCTTTTTCTGCATGCACTAGTGTGTTTACCTTGCTGACAGTGCCATCATATACAATAGCAGTTCCAATGTTTGTCTTGTTCTCTATAGATCTGCTTTTTCATAATCTTCGGTCGTAGAAGAAATCATTTATGAGTGGAATATATGTTAATCCCAGTGGTTAGTGTTAAATGTGTTTGTGTTGCACTCTTCCAGTAGCTTTGAAAGAAAGTTAAAATATCTGATTATATGAGTTTTCATATGGACAGAATATGTTTGATGCATAATCACCTATAAATAATGCTGCATAGAAGGAGAATTTTGATGAACGAATTGTACCTTGTGAGCTATTCCAATCTTGAAATTGTATGAGTGATTTAGAAATTTGGATTCCCATATGTGAATTGGAGTACCATTGGTCAATCTGGACTGAGTTTGCATCTCTCCACACTGGTTTCTATATACAACTTTTCCATATAGTACTTGATGATGAAAATATTAGATTACAATGTGGGAGTTTTAAAATCAAGTTGATTCTAGACTTCTAGTCCATTCGTCATTTATTTTGCTGATGATATTTTGATTATTAGTTGCTATATGATGATCCTAATTTTCAGATTTTTCCCATGGTAATAATAAATCATTGAACAATTTACACTGGAGAGATTCATCTAGGCTAATTCTTAACTTTTGTCAAGGATCCTTATTGATGACCGGAATATTATGCTAATGCCAAACAGTCACAGAGTACTCCAGAATGCTTGAAAAAGTTTGGTGATTGGATACCTCCCATAGCTATCAGCGGAACATAATTCTTTTCATTGAATTGTGCGTTTAATACCTTCAGAATCCAGATATTCATTTAGTTTATTACATTCATCATAATTTAAAAAGTTAATCGTAATTGTTGTCACCACTTTCACACCCGAACTGAAGTTTTTGCATATATTTGTCATACTGATGGCAAGATACATCTAGAAAATTGAATTATTACCATACTTATCCCATATGATTACGAATATAAACTTATTGCACCGAACAGACACTTTGTTGAATATCTGCCATACATGAACTTTGTTAATATGATCCTAAATGCCTTCCTGGTGCTAATGATGTTTTCTTGTTTCAATTTCAACTTTTCTTGTCCCCATTGGTAAAAATTTTACTTGACAAAACTAGGTAGCAGCGACACGTATTTCTTGTAAATTTTGTTGTGAATCTGTCTATTTGAGTCTTTAAATTATGCTTCCAAACGTCCCATCTGTGGCCCCATTTTGTGCCATGATTGTGAAAAAGTTTGAAATTATGTGAACAAACTAACAAGTTGCTGGTGTTTGCTAGCAGCATTATTGGAGGGATGTTTATCATCTCTGGCCTCTACCTGGTCACGTGGGCACGTTATAGAGAGCAACAGGTGGCTACGGGGATTTCAATTGTTGATCGTGAGCCCGAGCCTCTTCTTCATGAAGATGCACCCATCCTCAAAGACTCCCACGAGAAAGGAAATATATACTCTGGTCCCTCCATGTCATCCCCAAGGCCTTGGTTGGAATTTCACAAATCATGATAGATGATATTCCTCCTCTACTTTGCTGCATAGTTCTTTATTCCTTGTATCTAGTGATGAAAGAAACATCCACTCACAGGAATGGCCTTTTTCTTGGCATGGTTCTTGCACTTCCAAAGTAATATAGCAACTAGTCTTTATTTCTTAACCATCCACCTTTGTCGTTATTATTCATTTCCTATTCTTTACAAGGAACTATATATGAATGGCCTAGGCAACGCCATTTCCCAAACTGAAAGAAGACAAAACGGTCCCTCTTGTATCTCACTTGGAACTTCCATAGGCAATGGCATCCATGAAAGCAGAGAAACCCCAAAGTAACCCCCAGGCTGCATCGGGGCAGCCAAAGATTCAGCAAGCGAAGGCTGGTGCAGCAAAGCCAGCCGTGAAGAAGGTGGAGCAGAAACCACGGGAGCCAAAGAAGGTCTTTTTCTTGTGCTCTTTATATTGCATGGTTCCATTCCTATTAGCGTATCACAGGATGAGATTCTCTCTGGTTACTACATGGAGCATCCCTGTGGTGACCAATGAGAATGCGCCACGTAAGTCTATTAAAAAATAAAACCTTCAATTAAAAAACTCTTACCGGTAAGAGTCTATTCAAATAATTTGTTAACTTTTTCTCCCTATACGTGGCGCGTTCTCTCCTTGTACGTGGCACATTCTCTATGGTTGCTACATGGTTGTTCCCTGTAGTGGATCATTGAGGATCCCATCCCGTTTATCAGATAGTAGGTTATTGATGAAGCTGTTGGAATGATTGTACAGGTCACTGGTCCAAAGCTCGCTCCAAAAGCTAAATAAGTAAATGGGGAGGATATGTTTGCATGCAGCACTGGACTATCTCCACCATCATTTATGTAGTACTATAGTTGGTGTTCTGGTTGAATGGAATAAGAAGAGGATGGTCATCTTATGTTAATGCTTTTGATAGTAAGTAAAAGTTTCCATGCTTCTGTTGTGTCATGCTGTTAATGAGTGATGACAACAGGTTTTGTGGTTTCCTCATACAGCGTTGATACACTCGTTGTTTTTTTTTTTTTTTTTTTTCAGTCTGTTTTGTAGTCTCATATATTATGATATATTTTGTTATCATAGTGTATGAAGTAAAAAAATAATAATTTTTCACTACGAAAAAAATATATTAAATCACTAATGTAACTCAATATATACGTTATTTTATATAACAGTATTTACTTCAATAAAAAAAGTATAATTATTTTTAAAAAAAAAGAAAAAGAAAAACAGTGTGCTGCAAATAGGACTTCCTCACATAAACCTAATCTTAATTTTATTATAGATATAGCAATAGACATCTAACCATGGCTGGTTGTGGTCTTTTTTTGTTTTTTGGCTGGTTGTGGTCTTTTTTTTTTTTTTTTTTCAATCACAACACGGCCAAGGATAAGAGGGAACAGGGTATTTTCTTCTTCATCGATTCATCTTTTTAAATCCTAAAAAAAAAAATTTCATCAATTCAGATTGAAAAGGACTAAGGGTGCGTTTGGTTGCGCGATTGCGTAGCGTTTGCGATTGCAGGAAGCTGCATTTGCAATCGTGCAACCAAACAGTTTTATAATCACAGTTTTAAACCCAGCGATTGCAGGTAAATAGTGCTCAAAAACTGAGATTTCAAAAAGCTGAGAAAATGAGTTTCCTGCAGAATTAATTTTGCAATTGCAGATTCCTGCAGAATCAGTTTTGCAATCGCGCAACCACACGCACCCTAAGTTATATCAAAGAACATTAATGCAGAGATGACAGGAGAGTATCTACACTTTTGAAAGAGATTTTTGTAATAGTGTCTGCACTGCACGTGTCATCTTCACAGTAAGCAACCATTTAATAGGTTTTTGTTTGCTATGGTTAGAAAGGGCCTAGAGGGGCGAGTACAGGACTCAAAACCCACAAACCAAGTTCACTAGTGACTAACACCTCTCCTCGTTAGCGAGGTGGTGTGTGTACCCGCTTATCAACGGTGAATTCAGATTCGATCCCTGTCCGACCTTTACACGGGATGTCCTCGGCCCACTGGGCTACCTACAAAAAAAAAAAAAATTCACTAGTGACTAACTCTCACCAGGGGGAAAAAAAGTTCACTAGTGACTAACTCTCACCAGGGACTATAAAGGCTCCAACCTAGCCTCTCAACCAACTCACTAAGTGAGTGGTGGTAATCATTTAATAGTTGATGCATGCTATTATACTAAATGATAGTGAGTGGTGGTAATCATTTAATAGTTGATGCATGTAATCACTAGGGACTAAGTGATATTGCAAGTTCATCACAAAATCAATCTAGAAAAAAAAATTCAAATTCAAAAGTATGATTTCCTCCATTAAGAAATCATCTAACCACAGTTATCTCATCCAAAAAAACCCAATCAACAACAATAACAACCCGAGATAAAATAAAAAGATCAAAGAACCAAACCCAACAAATATAATATTTGAGTATTGCAAAAGAAGGGACGTATCATTATACTAAATTCCAAATTTCCGGCACTCAACTCCATCGAAATAATAATAATAATAATAATAACAACAACAACAACAACAACAAATAATCTAATCGATAAAAAAAATACAGCACAAAAAAGTATGCATTTTCATATCTAAAGAAAAAGTGATGTGTATAGATTTAAAATCAATCTAGAAACAAAAGACTGAAAAATTTTAAATTAAAAAACAAGGCTTTTAACAATAACTTTATGGGTTGAAATGGGTCTTTATTCTTTTTGTAATTTTTAGTATTTATAACCAGGTAGAGATCTTATTGAATATCTTGGATTATCAAATCAACTGTTATCACATTTTATAAATCAAATTTTAAATCAACTATCATCATTTTTCATTTTATATATACAGAGAGAGAGAGAGAGAGAGAGAGAGAGCAGTGAAACCGTCCCTCCATAGTCACCATGGCATATGAGGTATACAAATACAAGTTGGTGTTGTTGCTGCCTCATCTGTAAATTGGATCTTTCCTACTATCAAAATTTATATTAGTATATCCATGTTCATTTTCTGTTTGTTTTCTTAATCTCTGTATCCCTATTCAAACATCATTATCAGTTTTGATTTTGATTGGAGTAGAAATATTCACAATTTTTTTATAAAAAAATCCAATTTATTCTATTTTGCTTCTAAATAAATATATATATTCAACTCCACCTAAATTTATTGCCACCACCGGTTTGCCCAGAGGAGTAGCAGATATTTTGCATCAATTCATCCTGAAAAGGACAAACGAACAATAATGCAAAGCTATAACCAATCAATTCATCTATTATTTCTCTTTGGATGTGCCTCATGATATTGGTACGGAGTAATAATCATTGAATATTGTGGCCCTAAATCCTACAAGCAGCGGATGCCATTGGCACAGTGTTTAAGAGAAAGGAAAATGAAATAACCAGTATGTACTCATCGGATAATTAAAATGCATGTTATTACGAAAAATCAAATATATATTTAGATAATCAATATATATATTAAAAAAAATCATAGAACATACAACTCATTGTATACTACAACAACATACAGCTTAACACCTCCGTAGCAGATGGGGATGTAAATGGGATTGAATAGCTTTCCACCCAGTTGCTAAGGGTGCGTTTGTTTTGACGTAAAATTTCATTATGTGTTATTTTTCAAGAAAAATGGTTACGGAGAATGTATTTGGATGCCTCAGAAAAAATTGGTTACGAAAGTTAATTTCTGTAACAGCTTTAAAATCCTGATTTTGGGATCAGATAGATAGAACCGTACGCCGTTTTTCATGAAACAACAAGTCTTTCAAATCTTCACAAACTTCTCCACCGTATTTTTGTGTTATAAAAAATCATATGTTCTTATCTTTTATTCCATCTTATCTTATCACATGTATTTTAATTTTAAAATATTTTATTTGTTTAAATATTCGATTGTTAAATGTTTAACTAACAAGAGTTTTTTTATAATAGAAATATAAAATTATGAAATTTATGTAGATATAAAAAAATATTTGAATATTTTTTCATATGTATAAATTATAATTTTTATTTAAATATAAATTTTTTTATTTGAATTATAAAAAAATTTAGATAATTTGAAAGGATATAATTTTTTTTATTATTACTTAGAAATTCCTTTTGTAATATAGAATGAAAATAAAAATTTTAAACTTACATTTGGTTGAATAAAATGTGAAACAATAAATCCTCGGGGGTTGTTAAAATATGATAAAAATTTAAAAGATTCTAATTATCAGAGGATATTTTGGATAACAAGACATGATTATAAAATATTTTAAGATTTCCCAAATCAAAATAGATTTTCAAGATCTAATATCCTGATTTGAACATGAGTAATTTATTTACAGACTCAAAAAAAACAGAAATCAGATTTAAATTTAATAATATTTTATAAATCACAATATTTAGGATACATAGAAATAAAGGATGAATAAAAATAATTGAATCTTTTTAAATATATTTTTTTATATTTATTTGTTTATTTTATTAAAGCCCCAATAATACAAATATCAAGAATCATGTAAACATTTTTATTTGCACCAACCATTCAACAACTTGATATTAATGCATATAAATGAAAGATTTTTTAAATTTATAGAACCAAACAATAAAAAACAATTTCATTAATACAATTTACGAGAAAACAAACGATATGAATCATTTTTGGTAAAATAATTTCGATACAACCAAACACTGGAAATGGTTTTCATTTTTCAGAAAAATATTTTTCACGTAAATTGAAATCCCTAATAATTCAAATTACATTGAACCAAACGGACCCTAAATGACACGGTTTTTCACCCAATTGCTAAACGACGGAGTTTTAAAACAAAACTGATAAATAAGTGAACCTCTTTCTTTGCACTTAGACACTCAAGTTACAGGATCAATATTTAGCCTGCATATGATTATATGATTGTAAAATTAATTTTAAATAAAAATTAAATTTAAAACTGATTTTATAAAAAGCTACATTTCCATAGTTTTGGATCTTAACTTTTGGACATTTATCACACAAATTTATCAGCAATTACGAGATCAATTAATCTTTAGCTTGCATATGGTTACACGATTACAAAACTGATTTTAAGTAAAAATTGAATTTAAAACTAATTTTACAGAAAATTGCCTCTTCACAATTTTGGAAATATTAGGTTTTGGACATTTTTTTACACAAATTGTCTGTAGTTTTTTGTCCAATTTTTTCTGTTTGGAAACAAGTTTAGGAAAAGTAGTTTCATGTAAATCCAATAACTGCCGAAACCTGTTTCCAAACGGGCTCGTAAGTGTGTTTTTTTAATATTTCTGTACAAACAAATTGTTAAAGACCCTTGTTAAGTTAACCAGGTGGAATACATCTGGTCGGGGGCTATCTCTAAAGGGATCGGATTAGGTCCAACTGATGTTGGATAATTCGATTGTCCAATCATAGGTTTAGAACAAATAAACTATTTGTTTACTTGTTTGGAAATCCCGCTGTTAATCCCCTTTCCAAAGTTGGAAAGGGGATTTTTATTTTGAAAATCCCGTTGTTTCCCGTTATTTTGAAACGGGATATTTCCCGTTGTTTACTTGATCGTCCGATCTTTTTAATTTGAAATACGTAAATTAATTGAATCATAAAAAATAAGAGTTTAGAATTTCATTGTATTGTAAATTTAGTTTTGAAATCTTACAAATTATCTCAATCATATATAACAAAATAAGAAGATCAGACGGTCAAGAACGCATCCCGTCTCTAAAATAGTTTATCTCCAAGCTGTTCGGCAGTGAGAGCCACCATGGAAGCAATTAGGATCCTTAGAAGGGTAAAACGAAGATTTGAGCACAGTGAAAGACCGGTAAACAAGCCACATTCATAGAGAGGGGTCAACCCGGCTATAAAAAAAAAGCGGGACTCAAGCGGGAGTTAACGAACCCAAAAGAAAACGTCAAGCCCGCTGTCAAAATAAAAACACGGGACCCTTAATACCCCCCAATAGTTATTTTCGACCGTCTGATGTAAAAAAAAATGTGTCACTCTTAGATAATAAGTCAAGCAAGATCCTAGTAACAAAAAAGCCGAGCAAAGGATCCAGACCAGTCACCGACTGTCACGCGAGATTTGTGTTTATCTTATTTTCTCCACCGAAGATTTAAATCAATTAGGTGAGGAATAGGAAGGCACACCCCTCTTATTTGTCATGTAGCCATCTCCCGCCCTTACTCAAACCTATACTCAAATTTCACTTAAAATTTGAGTAAAAGTTTGATTTGATATGATGTGTCTCCAACCATCACTTCTATGTTTGGCAACAAACCCGAAAAGCAGCATTTAGCTTTTGGGATCACATCAATTCAAATACATCACCATTTAAAAGCTAAAAGCTGTAACCAAATAGGTCAACTTAATTACATCATCATTACTAGACTCGAAATCTGTGTTTTATAAAACAGTCGTCATCATTACACCCTCAAATCATCATCATTACACTCTCAAAAGGTGTACATAAAGCTGTAAATGATAAAAGTTATTTTTCAAACTTTGATTCCAAACGCTACCTTTGTGTTTTACTCAAATCTTTAAAAAAATTCACATCTTCTTTTAATTATTACCTATAAACATTTTTTTAAGTCCTTTTGCCAAATATTTTTAACTCAATTTTTCTTTACTTCAAGATATTTAAAATAAAAAATTATTATCATCCAATTTTTGAAAAAAAATAAAAATAATATTTTTCTATTGAAGTAAAAATAAGAAGTTAAAAATCAAAGATGAAGACTTAAGAAAAAAGATTTTTTTTTTGTTTCAGTAGTTGGTGAAACATTTGGGGGGTGGGAAGACGAACAACTTCGATGCGTGCAGGGACATGAACGGGAGGAGGATCCACCACGTCAACGCGGAGAAGAGGCTCGAGGAGTGGAGTGTGGAGGCGGAGGAGCGGAAGCTGGAGAGGATCGCGGAGGCGCTTTTGAAGAAGAAGGCGAAGGAGGTGCGGAAGGGGGCTGTGAAGGGGCCCACGGAGAAGTACGTGGAGAAGTACAGGGAGGAGTCAGAGAGGTGTGCGGGGGAGGTGGAGGAGGCGGTGAGGGAATCGTTCAGGCTGTATGAGGAGCAGAAGCGCAAGGCACTCCCTATATGAGGAGCAGAAGTGCAATACATAGTTTTTTTGTTATTTTTGTTACATTTAAAATGTAACAGTCTTGTGCATGTGTGTAGCAGCGGCGGCGGGGGTCTCTATAATGATTGCTTCAGTTTCTATTGTGATGGTGGTTTTAATGAGTGCTTCAACTTCAATGGTTTCGTTTGTTCTTAGCCGTTCCAGGGAGACGACGATCTCGGAGACCATAAAAGTTTGAGCTTTTGAAACACGAGTGGTGGTGGTGGTGGTCTCAGATATGGACTATCCGGGATAACCACAAAAGCGAGGTCGACGGAGAATGTGAAGTAAATCGTGAGCCAGGTTGGGTATTGTTTTGTTTTATTTACATTGTGAAAATTTTGTATTGATTAATATTGTTACATTTTATACATGAAACAGTTAATGAATATTGTGATTTGATGCGAAAGAGACACATTTAAGCAATACACAGTATTTTATTATTTTGTTACATTTAAAATGTAACAGTCTTGTAAATGTGTGTATTATTTTTTTGTATTTACATTTGAAATGTAACAGTCTTATAACGACGTAACGTTATTTAACATACGAATTCATGGATATTTCAATGATCAATCATATTATTATTCATGACTATTTGGTTTACAAAGAGTCTGCTACATTATTTATCCTCTTTTTTTGTTTCTACAATATTTTTTAACATGAATTTCATAAATGTTACATTCACATATTTATGTTACATTTATGCATCACTGTTATATTCTGTTACATTTACACAATTATATAATCATAAGATTGTTACATTTACATTTATGCATTACTGTTACATTTTGTAACAGTTATAATCATAAAAAAATTAAAACTTTTTCTTTTGTTATTTAGCTAATTTTGGTGTAATTTAGGTAAGTTTTAGTGTAATTTTGATGAAAGACAATTTATGTAATTTTTGTATAAGTTAGGTAAGTTTTGGTGTAAAATTCATAAGAATTTCAATATTCAAATTTTGAAATAGACAAATTTTATAATGTGATATATTTTTCAAAATAAGTAAATTTTAAAATAAGCAGATTCAAATTAATGTGAAAGATTAATAAAAGAAAAAAATGAGAATTTGAGTTAATGAGATCTATTTTTAATGAGAGACATATATGTATTTTATCAATTTATTCATTTTTAAAAATCAATACAAATCGATCAATAATGCGACGACACTTACTCATGAAACTATGAGTGCGGTATATGAGTTGGAGTCTCGATATCATCGTCCTTTAAATAAATATTTAGATGTAGAATTGAAGATGAAAAAAATAAAATAAAAAACAAGATAGTCACTTTCATCGGTCTATCACGCAAAGCCGTATTGCAAGTGTCAAGTTCACGGTTGCGTCAGACGTAACCCTCTTCTAATCGATGATGTTTAACTACAACGACAAGCAATATGATGATCTCGATCTCTATTTCTCTTTAGACATAGAGCTAGACACCTATTGGACGTACATACGTCGCAATAATGTCTCTATGCTTTCTCACCCGCCATCCCATCATCACCACCCGTACTACTATTCCCCCATGCCACGCTCTCCCACTAAACAGTATCATCTCATCCTCCGGCGAGAAACCGGCCCAGTCACTGCCTAGCAGAAGAAGCACCTCTTCTTCTCATGCACCTCCCATATTAATAATACCAACAACAAAGACGAAGCAGCCACAGCGGAGAGCAGTGTCGTCGTCTATTCCTGTGATGGTGTGCGATGCATTGGACCAAGCCATCAACAAATACATGGAACCCCCTCTGTCACCGTCAATGGACCCAAACCACGTCCTTGCCGGGAACTTCTCTCCCCTCGACGAGCTCCCCCCGACCGACTGCCCTGACATTGATGGGGAGGTCCCAGCCTGCCTTGACGGGGCGTACATACGCAACGGTCCAAACCCACAGCACTACCCGCGTGGGCCACACCACCTCTTTGACGGGGATGGCATGCTCCACTGCCTCCGCATCTCCCGGGGCCGCGCTTCTCTCTGCAGTCGTTACGTACGCACTTACAAGTACAACCTCGAGCATGAAGCGGGTTCCCGCTTGTCCCCAATTTCTTCTCCGGCATCCGCGGCGTCGCTGGGATCGCTCGGGCTGCGGTCTCCATCACTCGCGCCCTCACGGGACAGCTCGACCCAAGGAACGGTTTTGGCCTCGCCAACACCAGTCTCGCCTTCTTCGGGGGCAGGCTCTTCGCCCTCGGCGAGTCCGACCTCCCTATGCCATCCACCTGTCCCCGGACGATGGAGACATCACCACCGTCGGACGGTGCGACTTCGACAAGACTCTGTCCTTCGGGATGACTGCGCACCCGAAGACGGACCCAGACACAGGGGAGACGTTTGCGTTCCGATACACGTTCGTGCGGCCCTTTCTCACGTATTTCATGTTCGACGCCGACGGCACAAAACTTCCCGACGTTCCCATCACTTCTCTGACGCGGCCTTCGTTCCTGCACGACTTCGCCATCACCAAGAAGTACGCGTTGTTTTTCGACATACAGATGGGGGTGAGGCCCATGAACATGATTCTGAAGGGCGGTCACCCCATCGGGTCCGACCCGGCCAAGGTGACGAGGATCGGGGTGCTCCCCAGGTACGCGACGGACGACTCAGAGATGAGGTGGTTCGAGGTGCCGGACTTCAACATCGTGCACTCAATCAACGCGTGGGACGACGACGACGAAGAAGGGGCGATCGTACTGATAGCACCCAACGTGTGCCGATCGAGCACATGCTCGCGAGCATGGACCTCATCCACTGCTCCGTGGAAAAGGTGAGGATCGACCTCAAGAGCGGGACAGTGATGAGGACGCAGCTGTCGGAACAAAACCTTGACATGGGGGTGGTCAACCCGGCATTCTTGACCAAGACGAATCGGTACGCTTACATGGGACTGGGCGAACCCATGCCAAAGATGTCGGGGGTTGTCAAGCTGGATCTCGAGTTGGGAAAGACCGTGGCCACCCGACTCTATGGACCTGGCTGTTATGGTGGGGAACCACAGTTCGTCCCCGATGTCAACAATGATGATGACGAGGATGAGGGGTACGTGGTGTCGTACGTGCACGACGAGGTGAAGGGGGAGTCCTCGTTCTTGGTCATGGACTCAAAGTCTCCCAACTTGGACGTGGTGGCCTCCGTTAAGCTTCCCCGGAGGGTGCCCTACGGCTTCCACGGTCTGTTCATCAGCGAGGACGATCTCTACAAGCGACAGCATCCACAATCCATTTCTTCTTCATCATCATCTAATTAAATTAACACACACAAACACGTGTAATTTCATTATTTTCATTTTCTGTAAAAAAAAAAGAAGTATTTATGTTGTGAATCACTATAGATTGTCATGCATGCATTTCGAGTCAATCTAATCAAAGTTCAGACTGAGCTAGATCATTGGACTTCATTTCTCATGCAAGATCATTGGATTTAATTTCTCATGCAGCACGATCATGTATCATTCAATCACTACATTCAATCAAGAATTATGGATGATTTGTACTTATCAGTATTTAATTTTATTTGTTAGATTTATCATGTCTTATTTGGATATTTAGGATTAGTTAATATTTAGATATCATTGAGATATGATTTTTTTTAATTTTTAGTTAGGATTTGAATTTGAATTTTGAATTTAAATTCAAATTTGAATATTAGTTAGGATTAAATAAAAATGTGTTTGTTATTTTTAAGATCATAGTTTACAGATTTAATAATTAATTGAGATTCTAATCTGTTAAAGATTGTCTAAATCGTGTAAACCAATTACTTAATAAGCATTGATTATTTGAGTTATTATTTTCCGTTCATTTTGTTATTTTTGGCGAATATATCAACTATGCCCAACGCCTTGTATTTTTACTGAAGAATCAATAGCGTCGATGGAGCGATTTCGTTCCTTTGATCGAATCCGTAGAAAGTGTATTCGTACACTACATCAGTTGGTATCAGAGCCAATGTTGCAACAACCACCGCGAACCGCCTTTGCAGTTGAGCACCGTTGCCGTCATCGAGAGCCGTTGCCTACGAGCCCCGCCGCCGCCGAACAGTCATCGTCACTGCTGCCGGCAAGTACATCCACCACTTCTATCGAGAGTCGCCGCATACCGTCGTCGTCGAGCTGTTTCTACTGTTCAACCCATATCCTATTTACATCACATTTATCCCATTTATATAATCTATATATATCTCGTTCATTCCCATATATCTCATTTTAAAAAAAAACCATCCTCAATACTCAGCCGATCCAATCCGTACGACCCCCCACCTTCCTCTCCTTTCAATTAAAAAAAAAATCATTTAACCCCTCGTACTAAGTTTTCTTTCCAAAACATAAATTTTTCTTAAAAAAAAAAAAAGTTTTCTTTCAAATCACCCAACCCCAATATATTACTTTTCATTCAAGTCCAACATGGATTTTTTCTTTTTAAAAAAAACCCATGATTCCTGAAAATCGAAAAATACAAAAGTCGATTTATCAAATCACTTTAAATCAAAAATACAATGAATTAAAAATCGATTTCATCACCAAATCGTTCAATCAAACTAGGGGTGCAACTTGGGCGGGTTAAACCCGACCCAACCCGGTTATGGGCGGGTTTGGATTGGGGTTTTTCTCTGTCAGTCAACCCATGAACCCGAACCAAGAACCCAATTTGGGTCGGGTTCGGGTTTGGGGGTTCACCCGCAGGCTCAACCCGAACCCGACCCCATACAGTGCTGCCATAACAACATACCTATATCTAAAACCCTAAATTCCTAAAACACAATAAACATCAAATTAGAGTATCTATGTTTGTTGTGTTTGGGTTAAATTGATATTCACTTTTAATTATTTGTATATAAGGTTTAATTAATAATTAATTAGAGTTTGTTTTGTTGTTTATTAAATATTTTGTATGATATTTTAGGTGTTAAACCTAACCCGACCCGACCCGAACCCGACCCAAACCCGGCCGAACCCGACTTGACGAATTCAACCTGAACCCGACCCAAACCCAACCGAACCCATCAACCCGAACCCGACCCACCGGGTTGAGGTCGGGTTCGGGTTGAGGCCGGGTTTGGGCTCATCGGGCGACTCTCTGCAATCGGGTTAAATCGAACCCGACCCAACCCGACTCAACCCGCCCGAGTTGCACCCCTAGATCAAACTCGAGGGATCATTCAATCAATGTTGAGGACCAAGATATGGAGGATTATAGATAATTTATACTTATTACTATTTTATATTTTAGTTTTATTTGTTAGATTTATCATATTTTTTCTAGATATTTAGGATTAGTTAATATTTAGATATGATTTTTTTTAATTTTTAGTTAGGATTAGAATCTTGAATTAAAATTCAAATTTGAATATTAGCTAGAATTAAATAAAGATGTGTTTGTTATTTTTAGGATTATAGTTTACAGATTTAGATAATTAGTTGAGATTCTAAACTATTAATAATTCTCTATAACCTGTAAACCAATTGAATAATAAGGATTGATTATTTGAATTATTATTTTCCCTTTGTTTTTGTTATTCTTGACGAATTTATCAACTACGTCCAACGCTCTGGTATTCTTATTAAAGAATCAAAAGCGTCATTGGAGCCTACCGATTTCGTTCTTTAGATCGAATCCATAAAAGAGCGTATTCGTACGCTATATGAGTTGGTATCAGAGCCGAAGTTGCGACAACCACCGTGAGCCGCCTCTGCCGTTGAGCACCGCCACTGTCGAGAGCCATTGCATATGAATGTTGTTGCTGCTACCATCAAGTACGCCCCCACTTCTGTCGAGAGTCGCCACGTGCCATCGTCGTTGTTGTTGTCGAGCTATTGCCACTGTTGAACCCATATCCCATTTACATCTCATTTATCCCATTTATATACCCCATATATCTCTTCCATTCCCATATATCCCATTTGAAAAAAACAATCATCCCCAATACATTCTAGGGGACGGTTATTTAAACCCTTGTTTAGTGGAAAACCACCTCAATTGGAAAGTAACCCAACCAATTTTTTAGAACCTATAAAACCACCCCGCATTAATACTATTGTGTAAAACCACCCCTACCGAGTCCACACCCCATTTTGAACCAAGCCCACCCCTGTACTATTCGACAAACGTAGTGTCGACCAATGTTACATATGTCGACACTTCTAGTGTCGAACTGAAGGATTACACAAACATTTTTTTTGTTATAATATCGACACATGTATTGTTTATATGTGTTAAATATGTTATCAAACGGAGTGTTGATACTAGCAGATTATTAAAAAATAAAAAGAGTTATGTTTTTCAAACTAACATCTTCTTCTTGTTTTTTATTTTGTGTTATATTTTGTCCTTTGAAATCCATGTTGATAAATGATTTTGATTCATTTCCTAATGATTAGTTTGATATAATTTATTTTTTATCTATATTCAAACCAGACTGGCAATATAAACTAACAAGGACTCATTTTATTCAAATATGTGATTGATGTTAGTTTTAAAAGCACAACTCTTTTATTTTGTGTGTATAAAACTCTTAATTTCTTGTATATGATTGAGTATTTACTTAATTTTTTACAGTAGAGTATGACTCCCAAAGAACGTATTCGACCTACAACTTTCAATCGAAAATATTATTCTAAGGACATGGCATCAAGTTTTCGAGATGATAAAGTTCAAACATATTCATAAGAAGTAGCTTGCAATTATCTGTGGGTATCGACACTATCATTGTTAGCCATTAGCATTTTTCACGACATCTTATATGTCGACCGATACTTATTTTTTTATTTTTCAATAATCTCCTAGTATCAACATTCCGCTGTGCAACATATTTAACACATATCGATAATACATATGTCGATATTATAACAAAAAAATGTTTGTGTAATCATTTAGTTCGACACTAGAAGTATCGACGTATGTAGCATCGGTCGACACTACGTTTGTTGAACAATACTGGGGGTGGGCTTGGTTCAAAATTGGGTGTGGTCAGTAGGAGTAGTTTTCCTTTGATTTTGGGTGCATAAAAGGATTAATCACATGGTGATTTTCTAATTGTATGGAGTGAGTATATAACTCCCCTACATTCAGCCAATATAATCCGTACGACCCCATCGTTTGTTGGAAATGCAAACGGGGTGGCCACCAAGCGAGTGCGTGCCGGGCGGGTTTGGGGCATTCCTCTGGGGGCTGTGCTGCAGCAGCTCAGGCGGCAACCGCGCACCTTTCCTTCCGCTTGCCCACTTCCCGGTTGGTGGGGGCTGCGGAACGTTTTTTGGAAGGGTGTCTCCTAGCAAGAGCGAGGGGACACGCTCCCTCGTTGGCCGTCGTCAAGGAGACAATCCGATCTCGGTGGGGCGTTGACGCTTGCTCACGAGTTCGGAGGGTCGGCGAAGGTACTTTCATCATTTGCATCCCAAATATGGGCGTGCGAGAGGACATGCTCAAGGCGGGTTGCATGGCAGATGAGGAGGGTTCCTTCACCCTCTCGGCATGGGCTTCGTCATTGGGAGCGCGGCCGGTGGGGCTACGTAGGTGGAAGGTGCGTCTCACCGGTTTCCCTTTGCATTGGATGGACGCGGGCTGTGTTACTGAGTTGGTGGAGAAATTCGGCACTCTCATTGATATCACGGAAGCTGATATGGATGCCGAGGGTATGTTCTTCAAGGAACTGGTTCTGGAAGCGGCGTCTCCCCCTCCAGTCGGCCATATACGAGTGGCGTGCGGAGCAGAATGGTTCATGATTACCATCTCCGCCTCGGAATGCGGTGCACCCAAGCGGTCCTGGGCGGAGGTAGTGGGGTCGTCGGGCTCGGATCCGCAGTCCCATGTCCATGCGATGGAGACGCGCAGAAGTCAGCCTTCGGACCTCAAGTCCGGAGCTGGTAGCTCGGTACTCAAGAAGCGACGTCGTCGCAGAGCCAGAGCAGGTACGGAGCCGGGGGGTTCGGCGCGGGTCCATTCCGAGTTGCCGAGGTGGAGTGTTGTAGGTGAAAAGTCTTCATCGGGTTCGGCGTCAATAGACGAGGTGGTCAGGCCAGCACATTCTACAACTTGTCCTGTTTGTCAGAAGGATGAGAGGACCTCACGCACACTTCCAGATGTAAAGGTGGGACAGATGGGGCCGGATGGGCCTGGTGAAATGGATCCGGGTTGGTCCTGGGTCTGGTGGGGGAAAGATCCGATTAATGGGGCGGACTTATTTAGGCGTTCCAAGGTGGGATCTTCCACGCTCGTTCACACGAATATCACGTTGGCCCGGGAGGGGTCTCCGATCGTCCCCGGGGTTGTTCCTCAACCTTTATCGACGGTGATGGAGTCCCTCAGGTGTCCGATAATTCCGGATAGAGGCAACGGAAGGAGACGAGGAGGTATCGCCTGCGTCCGAGGCGAGGTCGGTGGTTCCAGGGGTGTCGGAGGAAGAGTCGACTCAGGGCATTGGAGGGAAGCGGATCGGAAGTGGGTCTCAGTTGCCGGAGCTTCAGAACGGACAGCCTCTGCTGGGATTAGAATCGGGAGAGGAAGAGAATCGGGGCCACGGGGTCCCACCGCCACAGTCTTTGTCGGAAGGGGATATAATCATATGTCGCCGGGCGAAGTCCATCGGCATGATTGTGCGCCAAGAAGATCAACGCAAATTCGTGAACCTTATCAGAGAAGCGTTCAGCGATGGGATGCCTTTCCCGGAACGTCGAAGCTCTCAGAGTTCGGGGGTCGACGAGGAATCGGGTTCGTCCCGTCCATCATCGCCCACGAGCGAAGTGAGTATCTCTCCCCCATCATGTTGAAGTGTCTTACGTGGAACATTCGGGTTTGCACGACCCGCAAAACAACGTGCGGTTGCAGAGGTTATCAGAACGAAGGGGGTGGAGGTTTGTTGCATCCAAGAAACTAAATTCGAGCGGATGGATCGAGAGACGTTGCGCGGAGTGGGGGGAGGTCGTCTATCGGACATGGTGACCAAAGATGCTGTGGGAGCTGCCGGAGGTCTTCTGACGGGATGGGACGGTAATCGATGGGCAGTATTGGATTCAAGGGTGGGGGTTTTTTCCGTTTCGGTGTTGCTACGGTGTAAATCGTCGAATTGGACATGGATTTGTTCGAATGTATATGGCCCGGCGGATGGTGTTGGCAGAGACTTACTATGGCTTGAACTATCGGAGTTGAAGGCAGCGTGGCAGGCACCGTGGTGTATCTTGGGGGACTTCAACATTACGCGTTTTGCGACGGAAAGGAATCGAGGGGGTCGGGTCTCAGCTCCCATGCGGAATTTCTCGGACTGGATCTCAGAAGAAGCTCTCCTGGATTTGCCTCTGGTGAACCAAGAATTCACTTGGAGCAACTTGAGGGAGGTTCCGGCACTTGCGCGGCTTGATCGGATCTTCATCTGTCCGGAATGGGAGGAGCATTTCCCTGGTTGTGAAATGATCGGGCTTCCGCGTACCACCTCTGATCACTCACCAATTATGCTCGTATCGAAGCCACCTGGACGTAACAAACACATATTTCGATTTGAATCATGGTGGCTCGAATGCGAGGGTTTTGAGACCTTGATCCGACAGTCATGGAACAGCGGGGCAGGTATTCTGCGGGGAGCACGTTGCATAGCGTTCAAGCTAAGGCGATTGAAACAATGTCTGAAACGATGGGGGCGGCTCGAGAGACTTAGACGTACGGAGGAAAAATCAAAGTGCGAAATCCGTATTGCAGAGATTGACAGACTGGAGGAATCTCAGGTTCTTACAAGGATGGAAAGAATGGAGAGAGTGGAGATGAAGGAGAGCTTTGCGGGGATACTTCGGAAGGAGGAGATTGAATGGCGACAAAGGTCCAAGGCTTTATGGTTGAAAGCGGGCGACAACAACACACGTTTCTTCCACAAGCAGGCTAATCAGCGACAACGGTTGAACAGAATTCAGCATCTACGGGTGGATGAGATCGAGTTAACCGAGGAGAAAGAAATTCAGGACAGTCTAGTGCATCATTTCAAATCAGCTTTTCGGAAACATAAAAGGTGGAAACCGGAATGGATGGATGAGGACCTCAAGCAGTTACGGGACGAGGATCTTGCAGCGCTGGAGGGCAGATTTTCGGAGACAGAGATCAAAGGGGCCCTGTTCAGTGCGGATGGAGACAAGGCACCAGGTCCCGACGGCTTCGGTCTACGATTCTTCCAGACGCATTGGGGAATAGTGAAGGAAGATGTATTACAAATGTTCGATGATCTCTATGAAGGGAGGCAGAAACTTGGTTGCATCAATGCTTCCATGATCGTGTTATTGCCGAAAAAAGAAGGGGCCGCAACAGTAGGAGACTACAGACCCATTTGTCTATTGAATGGGGTCTATATGTTAGTGGCGAAGGTTTTGGCCAGACGGTTGAAGATGGTCAGTAAATACTTGATCGAGGAGCACCAAACAGCATTCATCCCAGGGAGAAATCTGCAAGAGGGCTTCGCCATCACGCAAGAGGTGGTGTCGAGTTGTTTCTTGGACGGTCGAAAGGGAGTTCTACTCAAACTTGACTTTTCCAAGGCCTACGATCACATCGATGGGATTTTCTCTCTCAGGTACTGCGATTGCATGGTTTTGAGGACCTTTGGGTTAATATGTTGTCACAATGCTTTGGTTCGGCTTCTGCCTCTGTTTTGGTGAATGGTGAACCGCATGGTTTCTTCCCTGTCAATCGAGGGCTTAGGCAAGGGGATCCTTTATCTCCTATCCTCTTTGCTTTGGTTGCTAATGTCCTATGCAGAATGTGTTTGGCGGCGGCGGAGGAGGGATGTGTGGAGGGACTGGCTGTTGCTCGAGAGGGTTCCAAGGTGCCGATCATACAGTACGCGGATGATACTATTCTGTTCAGTGCACCGACCGTGGAGTCCATTAAAGGCTTCCATTTTATCCTTCAATGTTTTGAACTATTATCCGGTTTACACATCAATATCGCCAAGAGCTCGCTGATTCCGATCAACATCGAGGAGGAGGAGGCGGGGATGCTGGCAGCGGCTTTGGGATGTCCGGTGCAAAGACTCCCCACCCGCCACTTGGGGATGCCGTTAGTGCGAAACAAGGTAAAATCTGGAGATTGGAATTCCCTTACCGAACGTATGGAACGTAGGCTCGACGGGTGGAAAGGGCGGCTACTGAGCAGTGGAGGACGGCTGACGTTACTACAGGCGGTGGTATCTAGCATGCCCATCTTCTTCCTGTCTACTTTTCGTATGCCGGTGGGTGTGGAGCAACGTTTAGAATCTATTCGACGACGTTTTTTGTGGAGCGGGGCCAATAAAGAGGTGAGTAAACCGCATCTAGTCAAATGGGAATTTGTGTGTCTGCCAAAAACAATGGGAGGTTTGGGAGTGAGGAAATTAAAGGAGATGAATCTCGCACTTTTATCCAAATGGACGTGGCAGTGGATGGCGAAGCCTGACTCCCTTTGGGTGCGACTCTTCAGAGAGCGATACTCATTGGCGGCAGGGTCGCATCTCCCATGGTTGTTCACAAAAAGTTCATGTCTATGCAAGGGATGGTTTACGGGGATGGAGCAGTTCGTCAGGGCATGTGTATGGGATGCGGGGGACGGAGGCGACATTTTGTTTTGGACGGATAGATGGTGTGGTGAGGAGGCGTTTGAGTCACGGTTCCCTCAAATGTTCCACATTTCCTCCGACCCCGAGGGTCGTGCATGCAGGTACTGGGAACGCAGGGCTCAATCGGGTGCATGGAGGATACAATTTGTCAGGCAACCCACTCCTTCAGAAGCGACACAGGCATCAGAGTTAGTGAGGATTCTGGCGGGAGCGCCTCTTGCTTCGGGCATTCCGGACAAGGTGTGTTGGGGTCGCACATCGAGAGAGGGATACACCGTACGTCGGGGATATCTATGGTGGAGAAGATTGGCACCTCACTCACAGGAGATGGTCACGCATAGGGGGATCATATGGGACTCTGCAGTTCCTCTCAAGGTGAAGTTTTTTGTGTGGTTGGTGTGTCACGGCAGGATTCTCACAAAGGCATATGTATCGAAGTGGTGCCCCAATATTTCGACCGTATGCGTACTTTGCAATGCCAACACAGAAACGGTGGATCATTTGTTCAGGGAGTGCTCGATGGCAAGAGAATTGTGGGAGAGGCTGGGTTCACTCTGTCACATCCGTTTGACTTGGGCTTCTTTGGACGAATTCTGGTCAGCGTCGAGGAGAATGGCCAACCAGGGGGACCGCAGGATGGAAGCTAAGGTGCGCCGTCTGGTAGTTCCGGCCGGCCTCTGGGCGATCTGGCTCACGAGGAACGCGGTTGTCTTTCGAGGACAACGTTTTTATAGGGAGAATTTATGGGAGGCCACAGAAGGTTTCATCAGAGACTGGGGTCGTTACATTGTGGGTACCACATGCATTGAGCTACACCGAGGAGGTGCCCCTTAGCTTGTGAGGAGTTAACTCGTGTATGGCGGTATTTGGAATAGATTCCTCATCTAGTCCTTTGCCTGTAAGTATTTTTATTTGTTTCCCTTTGGATGTTGTAACCTCAGTCCATATATGAAATTGAGGTAGCAATCGTCTACCAGTTACATCAAAAAAATATAATCCGTACGACCCCCCACCTACCTCTCCTTTCAGTTAAAAAAAAATCATTTAACCCCTCATACTAAGTTTTCTTTCCAAAACACCCAATCACAATATATTTCTTTTCATTCAAGTCCAATATAGATTTTTAAAAAAAAATCCCAATCGAAACAATACAAAAGTCAATTTGTCAAATGACTTTAAAGCATAGAATCAATATACGGTGGGTTATATCATCAATTGCTCGGACTTCATCAACAAATCGTTCAACCAAACTCGATGATGAGTTTTTCTGAAGAGGAAGAAAATAATGCAGCACGTCATAGATCATTCAATCAAGACCACCATATGGAGGATTATAGATGATTTGTATTTTAGTTTTATTTGTTATATTTATCATATCTTTTATGGATAATTATGATTAGTTAATATTCAAATATCATTCAGATATGATTTTTTTTATTTTTAGTTAGCATTTGAATTTTGAATTTAAATTTAAATTTGAATATTAGTTGGGATTAAATAAAGATATGTTTGTTATTTTTCAGATTTCGATAATCTATTAGGATTATGGATGGCAATGGGACTGTCCCAATAGGGTATCCGACCTGACCTTGGGGTTCGGGTTTGGGACGGGTTTGGGACAGATAAAATAAAACCTTGGGGGGTTGGGATGGAAAATGGGTTTACTTAGCAAAACCCATCCCGAACCAGCCCGGGTTGCTATTAATAATAGGATTAAATATATATTATAATAATTACATTTTTGTTATTTGATATTTCAAAAAAAATATCAAAAAAATAAGAATGAATAAATTGAAATGCTAATTGAAATTTGAAATCATATAAACACACGGGTTGTCTTTTGGTATTAAAAAAAAACATTATATTTATCACTTGCTATGGAGATTGAAAGTTTATATTTCTTATTTTGTGGAATTTATTTAATAAATATTTATTTTTATTTAAAAATTTAACTTAGATTAAATATTATATAAACCCGACCTAAATGGGACGGGTCAGGGCGGGTTCGGGTTTTTTACATAATTGTTAGGATGGGTTTGGGATGAAAAAACTAAACCCGTCACGGGTTTGGGATGGATTTGGAACAAGATTTTGGCAGCGGGTTTGGGATTGGGATTCACAAAACCCGTCCCTACCCACCCCATTGCCATCCCTAATTAAGATCATAATTTACAGATAACTAGTTGAGATTCTAATCTGTTAAGGATTCTCTAACTCTATAAATAGACCTATATAATTAATAAGCATTGATTATTTGAGTTAACATTTTACCTTCGTTTTTGTTATTCTTGGTGAATATCAATTACACAGGAATTTTAATCATCTGGTATTTCTGAAGCCTTTCTTATTGAAAAATCAACAGTGCCACTGGAGTCTACCGATTTCGTTCCTTAGATCGAATCTGTAGAAGACCGTATTTGTACACTACATCATTTTCGGTCATGATTTTTTCAATTATCAGTCCCTCCATATTTTTTTATGTCCCCAACTTCGAAGGCATTTTTTATCAGTCCCTTACAAAAATATATTGTGATTTTATAAGTATTTTTATTTTTGAAACTTGAATAGAAAATGTTTGGTGAAATATCTAAAACTAAACTATATTTGCATTGTTAAACGTTCAGTGACAATGTTATTCCACACTACATATATCCACTCAATCCGAGATTGCTTTATCTTATAGCTCTAGCTAGCTGTCTAATTATAATTGATTACATAAACAAAATTGAAGATTTTTTAATTATTGAATTTTGATTTAAATGATTTTTTTTTTTGAAAATTGGGAAATATCAATTTAGATGTTTTGAATGCGTTTAGAATTTTAAATTTAAAAATTTAGATACCATTAAAATTTGTATGCAGACAATTAAAATTTTATTTTACATGGTTCTAACTTTTATTTAATTAGAGCTTTAGTGATTTGGTAATCTAACATATTTATATTATTTTTTTTAATTACATTTAAGCTACTATTATTTTAGTTATTTATTTATTTAAATTTGAAATCTCATTAATACAATATCCGAGATTTTCCCTTACTATTAAAAAATCTTGGTTATGCCACAACACAACACACCATATTTGATTTGAAATATCAAATGATGAAAGTTGAAGATAGGCTGAATAAGAAAATACATCTTAGTTATAAAAATGTTAAAAATAGTTTCAATGTATGTTTCTTTTATTTAGAGGATGAGTAATTTAGAAATTTTAAATATTCATTAGCCCCAAATAGACGAACGTTCGGTGCGGGACTAACAATAATAAAAAATCATTTGAAGTTGAAGACTTAAAATGCAATATGAAAAAGAGAGGGTTCAATCACTAAATAGCATAGTTTACACGGAATTAAAAATAAAAATTTCAAAAGGTAGTTTAGGATTTTCAACTATCCGTCAACACAAACTAGGTCTGTCAACGCGTCGCGGGTCGACCCAAACCTGACCCGAATCCGACCTGATAAAAGGCGTAAATATCTGACCCGAAGGACCCGACAATCAAAATAGATATCGGGTCCGGGTCACCCCGACCCGATCCTATGTACCCGATTAACCCAACCCAAATATTATGTGATTTTTTTTATTTATGATCCAACCTTAAACTCATGATTCAACCAAATATTTATAACTAAATATTGAATAATTATTTAAAATTTTGAACATTTGAAATATTTTTACAACCTTTTGACTTCATGTAAAAGCATAATAATTTAAACCGTATTCTAAATGTTCTCTTATAAAATATTTAAAAATAAAAATAGTGAAAAATTATTTATAATACATTAGACTCTATTAAAAAAAAAAAAATGAAGCCATTGTAGGCCTTTGAAAAGTTCATCAACCTTCATTTGTTTGGCCTAAACTTGTTAATGGATCGACCCAACCCGATCCGACCTGAGACCCGATATGGATCTGACCCGAAGGACCCGACAATCAAATGGGTCAGGTTCAGGTCCAACCCGACCCGACCCAGACCCGTTGACAGGCCTAACCTAAACAAACTGATGTCTGATGGATGGATTAATAACAAAATAGCGTTTAAAATTAAGGACTTAAAAAGAATATGAAGAAGAGTGATTCATCACTAAATAGCAGGACTTAAAAATAAAAATTTCAAAAAATAATAAAGAAAAAGAGAGAAAAGATAAACCCGTCCTCCAAAGAAAACCACCACAATATTCAACATTTCTGCATCAAAAGGAATCATTTTCTTTTCTTTTTCTATTTTTTAAAAAAAATTCAAATAATCCATTTTAAACTATCTGAAATTCATATAACCCCATGTTTTTTTCTAAAGTCTATATTAACCCCTAAAAATCTCTATATAAATCTAAATAACCCTCAGAGTTGCACTTCTATTGACATATGAGAAATATTATATGAATATGAACCCTGACTGAAAACATAATATATTAAAACTCCTTATAATGTATTAAAAATATGAAAAACCCTTGATAAATTACGATTCTACCTCTCTTAATAGATA
Source organism: Acorus calamus (assembly GCA_030737845.1). Lineage (NCBI taxonomy): Eukaryota > Viridiplantae > Streptophyta > Magnoliopsida > Acorales > Acoraceae > Acorus > Acorus calamus. The sequence continues at coordinate 17,779,670 of CM060877.1, read as the reverse complement.
TAAAACAATATCCGAATGTGTAAAATCGTTAATTAAAAAATATTTTTTATATTTTAACATGTTGTAGGCAGTTTTTTATATATTGTGTTTTCAACTAATGTTAATCAAACAAAATATTATTCATTTGTCAACGAAATTTTAATTTTGGATTATTTTGATTTACATACATGTTTTCAAGGGTTTATATGGACTTCATGAAAAAAGTCAGGGGTTATATAAATTTCGAGCAGTTTACTAGAGGTTACATGGATGCGTTTTTTTTTTAGAGAAAAAAAGAAAAAGAAAAAAGGGAAATCAGGAGATCTATAAAGAAAACCTCCAAGGGTATCGCACAATCATAAGTACCAAATCACGCCTTACAAAAGAAAAACCAAAACCTTTAAATCGACTCATGAAGAATGGAAGAAAAACCAAAATCCAAATTAAAAAAGAACCAACTTTTGATATACTCATCAACGAAAAAAGAGTAAACATGACCCATATAAAAAAAATCCATTAGAGATGAGAAAGAAAAGGCCAGATTACCTTTATTTAATTTCTTAGTAGAAACTCAAAACTACCCCCTTTTGATGAAGAGAGGACGGGACCCAAGACAGTGACTCGTGTTTGAGAGATGAGGCTTTCTTTTATGTGGGTAGATGTGTTTTGGGTAGGGTAGTCGATGGTGATGGAGGGGCAGGTGCGTACAGGACTACAGGGTGACGGTAAGTAACATCGCCTGATGGGGTCCCAGGAGTGACTACCAAAGCAAAAGATCTTTAGAAAATGTGGTCTACCTTTCGTGCTGATTGTGCTAGCCACTCAAAAATGTTTTCTTTCCTGTTCCGCTTCCTATAGCACTCACTGGCCGTGTTCATCTATAAATCATGACAGTGATTGATGCATGCACCCCCCCACCACCTCCAGATTAACGGGCGTACAGGGCCAGTGACGGTCACCTCGCCTATGTCCCACGTGTTTATCTTGCCTGAAAGGGGTCCCAGGTGTAACTACCGAAGCAAAAGATCTTGAGAAAATGTGGTCCGTCTTTCGTGCTTGTGCTAGCCACTCAAAATTTTCTGTTCTGTTCTGATTATTATGATTCCTATAGCACTCACTGGGCGTCGTCATCTATAAATCAAGACACTGGTAGATGCATCCCCCACCACCTCCAGCATTATCTATCCCCATCTTTTAGTCCACAAATGGATGCTCTGTCTTCCTCCTTCATCACCACCAATTCACTCAACCTCTTGAGGAGGCCTCAGTTAAATCCACCTACTTCCCCACCTCTTCTTCTCAACGTGTCGTCCATCAGGACCGAGGACCGACCCCAAACCCAAACAACTACTAGAAGAACCACATCCCGTCCTAACAATAACAATAACAAGTCATCATCACCACCACCACCACCATCAAAAACAACAACAACAACAAAAGTTAGGCCTTCCAATGTACCTACCAAAAGCACACCACCAACGCTTGAGGCAGCAACTTGGTTGAACCTGCCAACCACGCTTTGCAATTCATTGGATGGTGTCATTAACAACTTCATCGACACTCCCCTTAGGCCCTCAGTGGATCCCAAGCACGTCCTCAGCGACAACTTCTTCCCCGTAGAGGAGCTCCCGCCCACCGAGTGCCCGGACATCGAAGGCGAGCTCCCGCCCTGCCTCGATGGAGCCTACATCCGCAACGGTCCCAACCCGCAGCACATTCCACGGGGTCCCCACCACCTCTTTGATGGGGATGGCATGCTCCACAGCCTCCGCATCTCCCGCGGCCGTGCCACCCTCTGCAGCCGTTACGTCCGCACATACAAGTACACTCTCGAGCAGGAAGCCGGCCACCCTGTCCTCCCCAACGTCTTCTCCGGTTTTAACGGATTCGCTGGGATCGCCCGCGGTGCCGTCACTGCTGCGCGCGTTCTCACGGGCCAGTTTGATCCGAGGGGAGGTGTGGGCCTCGCCAACACCAGCCTCGCTTTCCTCGGAGACAGGCTATTTGCCCTCGGGGAGTCCGACCTTCCCTACGTCGTGCGTCTTTCACCGGAGGACGGCGACATCACCACCATCGGACGCTGTGACTTCGACGGGCGGCTGTCCTTCGGGATGACGGCGCATCCCAAGAAAGACCCTGAGACCGGGGAGATGTTCGCGTTCCGTTACGGCCCCGTCCCGCCCTTCCTCACCTACTTCACATTGGATTCAAAGGGTGAGAAGCGGCCCGATGTTCCCATCTTCTCGATGAGGCAACCCTCGTTCCTTCACGACTTTGCCATCACGAAGAAGTACGCGTTGTTCTGCGACATCCAGCTGGGGATGAGCCCCATGGACATGATCATTGGTGGTGGTTCCCCAGTGGGTTCGGACCCCGCCAAGGTGCCCAGGATCGGCGTGCTCCCGCGATACGCAACGGATGAGTCACAGATGCGTTGGTTCGATGTTCCGGGCTTCAACATGATGCATTCCATAAATGCCTGGGATGACGACGATGACACGATTGTCCTCATCGCCCCAAACATACTTATGATTGAGCACGCGCTGGAGAGGATGGACCTAGTCCATTGCTCCGTGGAGAGGGTGAAGATCGACCTCAAGAGCGGGACTGTGTCACGGACGCCTCTATCAGAGCGGAACCTAGACTTCGGGGTGATCAACCCGGACTACTTGACCAAGAGGAACCGGTATGCCTACATGGGATTGGGAGACCCCATGCCGATGATGTCCGGTGTGGTGAAGCTGGACCTGGAACAGGGCAAGGCCGTCGCCACCAGGGTCTACGGTCCTGGTTGCTATGGTGGGGAGCCCTTCTTCGTCCCACAAGGGACGATTGACAGTACTGAAGAGGACGACGGGTATGTGGTGTCCTATGTTCATGATGAGGTGAAAGGGGAGTCGAGTTTCGTAGTGATGGATGCCAAGTCATCGGGGCTGGATGTGGTGGCAACTGTCAAGCTTCCTCGGCGGGTGCCTTACGGATTCCATGGCCTTTTTGTCAGCGAAGATGAGCTCAGGAAGCAGCGGCCGCCGGTGCTATGATTCATTAATGTATTGGATAGTATTATATTTCATCACATACAACAAGGTCCAGGTGCTGATGGTATGCACATAGTCATCTATAAATTAATGTAAACAATTAAATCTGTAACTATGATTTTACTCTTTGAATATGAAATTGGTAATATATGTGTGTATATATACATGGAAGTGTGACTTTAGTAAAGTGTTTTTTGAGACAAAGGTAATCCATTTGTATGAATATGAAAGAACTACAAAAGGTCAAGGTGACAGGGAGATAAAAAAACAAAAAACAAAAAACAAAAAACAAAATGGGAGGGGATAGAGGTGATGTTATACACAAGGCATAAGGTGTGTGCCGCTGATATATAGTACAAACGAAATACCATGAAACGCCCCTCCCCATAGATGGAATTCTACTCACTCCATGATGCAAAAATGGCCACCGGAGAATTCGATCTTCCTCGCACCTACTAGTGTCTGATCCCAGTCCGTGATGAGGTTGACAGACTGCTCCCATAGGTTCTCCATGTAAAAACGCTGCCCCTTGAAAATCTTCTCATTTCTAGCCCTCTATATAGCCCATAAGACCGCTGAAATCATTCCGTGCTTCACCTGAGCATGCACCCTCAACTCCCCGCCCTGTATTTAGTAAAGTGTTAGCCACCATAAAAAAAAAAATCTATTTTTTATTATAAAAAAAATAGAAATCTCCATGAGGGTAGATTATAAGAAGTCTACCCTCTACAAACAAGGAAAAATAATGATAAAATAACAAAACATGACCAAAGCCCACATCCTTCCAAAATATTTGATCAGCGCAATATGACCATTCCCCTGCACCTGAACCGCTTCCACTCGGCCCAATATCTCCCAATCTTTGATATAACCAGTTATCCCTTCCCATATATTTTCCTTGTACAATCTGGTTCATCTGAATATTATATCCTCCATTGCTGTCAATGCATGATATTAAGGAAATCCATTATATTATTTTACTTGGTACAGTCCAACAAGTAAAAAGAAAGGGAGCCTTTACAACCAATCCCACTTTTTAACTTCATTTCTCTCTCTTGAATATATAATTTTATTTACAAGGTAGCTGCAGTATTTATATACCTATATTTGGAAAATACAGATTTAGAGTCAGAAATGATATATACTAAATTAAAACTAGTTAGAACATCATCTAAAAAGTAATCGCTATCACGGTAGAGCTTCGAATTAAGTTCATAATTTTCAACATATAAACCAACTATAACTAACATTTGACTATTGAAACAGAGGGAAAAAAAAAGAGAGTCAATTTCTCAACAGAATGGAAAGGAGAGTATAGGATCAAGATACTACGCCAAATATTATCCTAAAGAGTAACAGTGTTTGATGGGGATTGGGGAAAGGATAAGTCAGAAATTTGGTTGCAAGCGATGCATCACCTCACGTTTCTGATCACCTGCACTGTTGACATTGAAAGGCTTGTCATGACATAGAGTTTCTCGTTGAGAGGCCAAGATGGCCCTGCAATTGACATCCACATCAATATATAATGCACTCATAATTGCCCGACCTTTAAATTTTACTGATTGAGAAGACATTGGTAACTGAAAATATCCAATTGTGTGGATCGGATCTCCATCAAAACGAGTCCACAATTAGCACTAGTAGAGTTGTACTTTAAGATTAGCCTGCATATGCAATTCAATTGCTTGAGATTTATGAAGGGTCCGTTTGGTCTGTGTAATTTGAGTTCCTATAAAATTCATCTTTCCTGGATAACATTTTCTTGAAAAATGTAATCCAAATCCAACATTTGGTTGCATGAAAATAATTTTATGGAAAAATTATTTCTTTGTTTGTTTTCTCAAAAAAATATATATGTCGAATAATTAAATCTATCACTTTAAATATTTTATGAATATTAACAACCAAAGATATCAAATCTAACCTATCCTTGTAAATATTTATTGAATATTAAAAACCTTAAATAAAAGAAAAAAATTTAAATGTTAAATAACAAGTTTTTTTTTACAATATAATATTTTAAAATTTAAAAAAGAAATAAATATACACAAGATATAATCTTTCTCAAATAACAAAAAATATTTAAAATGGATCTAATCTATCCTTATTATTCTCCAAAATAAAAGTATGATAGTTTCAAAGCTTAACAAAATAAATCTTAACCAAAGTTTAACGTGATTATATCATTATTAATATGATTTTAAAAAATAGTTTTTTATAAAATATTATGTGAAGAATGTGAAGTCGATAGCTTTGAAGAAGATTTAAAAGATATTATCAAATTAAATCTCAGATAACATCTATAATATATCTTGAAATATATGGTCCTTTTTGCAAAAATACCAAAAAATTATATTCGGTTTTTAAAATTTTTATCATTTTTAAACATCTTTAAACGATGTTTTTCATATATTTAATTTTTCTATATATCATATAATCATAATCTTTTTATATTTTTATCTATAGTAAGAACTTGAGAATACTTTTGAAGAAAAATAAGATCAATAATGTGGCGTACCATCTTATAAACTAATACCAAAATCAGGATTTTAAGGCGGTTATGAAAATCATTCTCTATATACGTTGATAAGAAAAACATATGAGCTCGGAAGCATATACCTCACTGGACAATGTGCATTCTGTTAGAATTTGTGACCAAAAATACATTAGTGCTGTAACCGCCCCATTTAATTGAGAATGTTTTGGAGGTTCATTCACAATTAATCACAATTAAACGTTATAAGTGCATGCTTCAATGGAAATCAATTGCATGTATTTTGCAACGTTTAACTCATGCATTTAGACCACACGGTTTGATATTTAGTTGAATGCATGCGTTTAGGTATAATTATCTCCTCCTATAAATTATATGGTTCTCAATCTTCTAAAGATCAATCCCCAACTTATTATGAAATAGAAAAAGGCTGAGAGTTTAATTTCCTATCTATCAATTGGAGCATCCATTCCATATATCCATTGATGGTCAAGCCTTATTAATCTATTCCGGGCATCGACAATACAAATATTCGGTTCGAGTACTCTACTTGATTGCATTACGGGAAGTCAGCGGAATTTTGCGGGTCGAGTTGTATCTCGAAAACATTATGTCGGTGAAACTTCGTGCGTATGGAGAACACATTCGTTTCAATGATAGCTTCTCTTATGTGCCTCTCGACCAAATGATTCCAATCATTTTTTCTTGATCTTATTATCTTTATATTATGAATCATATTATATATGAGTCCTTCAAATTAATTACTTATTGAAATACAACATTTTTCATGATTTCTGATAATTAGTTCTAACAATCTTCAAACGAATATTTGTTCTTAATTGGAGTAAATAAAATAAATATTTTTTGGTTAGTACATATTACTACCAAATCGGATATTAAAGAATTCATATTTTTTTGTGCGTATATAAATGTTAATGCATGATATATTTTATTGATAGACATGCTATTGATTGTCAAAACCATAAAATTGATTTTCTTTGGCTTTTATGATTTTGTTTTAATCAAGACAATAATTCTCTATATTTTGATTATTTTGGATGTCCGTTTTCTGTTATTAGATTTTGATTTAATAAATGAGTCCACATGATTTAAATTCTATCTGTTTTGTGATGGTTGAATTTGCAATGCATATTCTATAGAATTCGTGATGAAAATAATTCATGTATTTTATTTATTAGAGATGTCATTTCATAAATGCACGGGTTTCATTTTATGTGTGAATTCATAACGTATGCTTGAAGTAGATATAAATGAAAAATTGTTCAAAAATGAAAATAGTTGAGTGATCAATTATTTTTTTCTGGATCATTTACAATATGCAAGAAATGCTTAATGGACGTTTTGGTTTTGAATGTATGCATGTATAAATTAAATATGCATGAAACAATATTTGCATGTTAAAAATTAAAGTTCACCACTGTATTGTCGATTATACAACAATATCAGGTGAATAGAATGTGAGCAATCTGTTTTTAATTACATATTGCGTTATTATTTTTATGGATTATTGTTGAAAGGTCTAAATAATGCACAATATTAAAATTATTCCCTGTTTTGGGGTTTTTAAAGTGTTATGCAAAATGTTTTTATTCATGCAGTGAATGAGCATAACCGATATGTTATATTTAGATATGAGTTACCATCTTTGTTATCTATTATATATATGTGTGGTGTGGCGTTCTTATTTTCTCTGAAAATTATTGAATTTAAATATATTAATGGGTCACTAATTTTGATTGTTTAAAAATAATGAGTGCATTATGTGATTTCTATATGACCATTATTATTTTTTGTTGTTTCATTTTTTACAGTTACCATTATCAATATGAATATGATAATTAACTTGATTAATGACTTACTATTTCTATGAGGTACATCTTTCCGTTTTATAACAATTACAATTAGTGGCATGAGTTTATCCTGCAAATTCTCAATTATTTGCTGTGAGGATTTCAATAGAACCTATTCTTCAGATCTGTTGAGCTATTAGAATCATATTATATGAGACTATTAGAATTCTCCTATGATATTTTATTTTGATAATCATTCTTTTGAAAGTCTCCATAATGAAAAATGATATATTTCAAGGCCAGTATTATATCACTCAATACATGCAATCGAGATATTCTATGCGATCAGGAAGTTATATGGAGTTATTATTATTCTGGACTTATTGGCATTCTAGATTCTTTCATATATAAACCACGTGATCTACATATATTCTTCTACATATATCATATATGCTAGTAATCAGTTCATGGAAGATCACATTATTATATGGTTTTCTTGAGGTATTTTATTCTACATGTGTGGCCTTCATATTTTGTATATTATTTTATGGTATTCTGAAAGAATATTCAGTAGTAAATGGGCTCTATCTGATGTATGTGCCGACTATAGACCAAACTTGTTAATTACCTATTTCATACATTTATATTTTATGGTAATCATGATCATATGCTAATAACTTTGGTCAAATGACATATTTTATATATTCATGTCAATGTAGGGTTGCATGTGATGTGTAGAGAAAACTGAAATGAAGTGTAACCCCCCGTATGGGGTGAGGCATTGAGTTATTCGCTCCTGATAGCTATACTAGGATAGATCTCAATCTAGGTTGAATAAGCAATTTTTTGTTTGGTTGTCTTTTCTATTATTCTCATTGGGAAACATAAAAATGATTTTTTTGTTGTTTGGTTCACCTTGTATAAAGTGATGATAAATGATTGATAAGAGATGAATAAGAGTTTATGACTTTTTAAATGACAACTATGCCCCTGGGGAATAGTGTGAGAGATGTATGATTGATTTGATAGATGTGACAGTTTTGGAATATGTGTGAGAATGTTAGGTGAGATAAATTTTTTAAAATGACAGAGAATGATATTTTTATCCATTGGCAAAGATAAGCCCTGATAAGCAATTTCAACATTTCCTTAGAATAATTATCAGGCTTTATCCTAACTTATCCAGACATAACTATCAGGGTTTATTCTATTAAAACAAACAGCTTTTTTGAGTTATTCTCATGTATTCTTCCTTATTCTTGCCTTATGTTCCACGCCATACGGGCTTGGCTCAGGCTCAACTCGTTTACAAACCGAGCTTTAAAAATTGCTCTAGCTCGGCTCGTTTGTCTAAACGAATGAGTTTGAGCAAGATTTAACCAAGCTGAGCCCAAGCTACTCGGCTCGTTTACCAGCCCTACTTGCCAGGGACTACAAAAAATTAAATAATTTACAGATAGGTCCCTTCAAGGAGTAAAAAGGAATTATCCTTTAAATCTGGGGAGTAAAACCCAAATACGAAGAAGTGAGGGATTGATCACTAAATACGATGGTTTGTGGGGAGTTAAAAAAAAACCAAAAAAAAAAATTGCTACATGTTTCTTCTAGCAAAAGATTAGTGAATCTACCATTGAGATACATCATTTATTTCAATTGAAGAATTATGGATGAGCGGGTTTGGTTTTGTTTAAATTTTATGATTAAAAATTATTTACGATTAAATTCAAGAAAAAATATAAAGAGTTACCTAGAGTCTTTAAGGGTATTCTAGGATATCTTCATGGTTATTGGTGTGTTTCAACTTCAAAAAGGGCACAGAGTATTACAAACATTTAACAATACTTAATGCCACCTTTAGTTGCATGGAAGAGGAACTAGGAAATGGAAACAAAAATGGTTAAATTCACATAATAGTATTCATGTTTAGCCTTATATCCAATTTATTTAAGTGAGATCTCATATGTTCTTTTGTAGGGTTTGATTCATGTATATTTAGGAATCATGGTTAGTGTTTGAATCATTTGAGAATGATTTAACCAATCAATAGAATCTGTTTCAGGTATTCAATCAATAGCATAAGCAGGAAACAAAGAAGGGGGCTGTGATTGGTTATGTGAAAGTAAATAAGATCCTCAAGAAGATCAAATCCACATAAAAGAAGGTTAAGATTTAGCCATATGTACCATATGATCTAATTAGCCACCCTTACACAGTCCAAGCTTAGGACAAGAAGGCACTATCTGGGTATGTTAGGAATGTTGAGTTTGTGAGACTGTGACCATCTCATAGCACTGCATATGTATAGGAAGACCACATTTGACAACTCAAATGCATGCTCTACCATGTAAGGTTAGCAGCTTCAAGAGTTTATATGTTTGTTGTTTAAATTCTCCATTGCCCTTGTATATATGAGCTGGTTTTCAGGAGGTCTCATATATGACAAAAAGGTTTTTAAAGAAAAGAAGAGGTGGTCTTCGGTCTTTTACTTATTTGAATGTAATTCTATAGATTGGTTGTGAGAGTTTTTCTTTTGCTTTATTTACTTTATTATTTGTTTTGTTTTTTTAGTTTAGTTTGTGTTGAAAGCGTCTTGAGGATTGATGGTAACATAAACTCAATGTTTGAAATGTTGAAATGTTTCTTAATTGTATGTATTGGTTTCAATTTTTCTATTTCTGAACATTTTAATGTTTCAAAGTTTCAATGTTGTATATTTCAATTTTTCAGACATTCAAAGTTACATGACATAGGTCAATAGCTAGATGGGACAATGTTTTGCTATTTTAATGTCTGGAGCTCCAAAAAAAAATTAATCCTTAGTGTTTTGTTGCTAGTATTGACACTGATATTGTCGAGTCAGAGCTCATCCGTCGACATAACATCTGTCGGCACACCCAAAAAAGCCAATGACAATCTAGGTTGTCCATCGACAATAAATATGTCGAGTGATACAAATTTTTGACATAAATGGTGTCGATGTGTTCATTTTACTTTTAACTCTCCCTTTTAAACAGTTGGCAGAACTAGTGTCGACGTTAATTGGTTCCTTCAACGGCAGAAGTGTCAACTTCGTTCCAGATACATTGATATGAGATTTGTATAACCGTTAGTAATGTCGAACCCACTACAAAAAAACTCAGGCTTTCATTATCTGACAATCGACATCGCTTAAGTCGATAATAATCGGTTCTCTTGACAACGGAAGTGTTGAACTGGTTCCAGAAAGGGGGTGTGCACATGATCCAAAAATAAATGGATCTTTTTAATAACAAGTTAACAACCCGATTAAAGGGATCTGCACCTAAAGATGAGGGGTGCAATTACAGGCACCCTTGAAGCAAACAATGTCGGCGTTATCCATTTACCAGCCACACACGTGGAGAGAAATATGTGGAAATCAAACACACAAAAATTTATCTACACTCACTACACCACAGTGTTGCTAATAATAATAACTGTAATATAATAAATATAAAATCATCTTCACTCAAAAAGTATAAATATAAAATCAACAGAGTTAGGCGATGGTGACCAGCAATTGAACGGCGGCCAGGAACGAAGCGTGTTGGGTCCATATCCAAGTGGACTGCCAAGGGAAGTGGAGGACTCACTTCGATCCTGTGTGTGTTCGCTCATTCAATCTCATCTCCACGCTGTTCCCTTCGATCGCTTGTGTTCCTTTTCGAGGTCGGTTCAATACATTCCCCTTCCTATCATTTTTTTTTCGTTTTTTTATTTTTCTTTTATCTTGTTTGGTTCCTTTAATTCATCTCCTCTTTGTTTCTTTTTTTATTTAATTTCTCGTTAACCAATCTTCTTCAACTATAAGGTATTCATGTGTGTCTGACTGTGTTTCTTCTGCGTGTTTATATCCTTGGTTGTCACCGTTTGCTTTATAATCCCCTATTTGGGGTTTAGAATTAATGAAGTGATTCCTTTTAGTGCGTGATAGGTAAATGAGGGATGCCCTGTTAGATCAAAACATTGACTCTTTCTGAGTTTCTGTAACCTAGAAATAATTAGATAATTTGTAGCCATAAGGTCTTGGGTTCAAATCCCACCGCTTACAATATCTTCCCGACCATCAGTTACAGAGGAGGATTCACTGTTCCCTTCCTGGATGGTTGCCCATGACATGTATATTGTTGTGAAGATACCTCATGTGAAATTGGATGGTTAAATAATACCCATTGGGGCTAATAGATTTGACACACAACCTACAAGTACAAGTATGTGCTTTGCACATTTCACCATTGCATTTATGATAAAAAGTGATATCATGGAAATTATTTAAGTAGGGGCACGATTGAATGAGTTCCAACTGCATCCATGCCTAAACTTATTGGGACCTTGTGACAGACCAGACAATCTGCCTCATAAAACTAGTGACACAAATTTCAACATAAATTAAAAATCAGGTTGCCACATGGTCACTGAAGTTATTTTAAATGTATCTGCTGCTTGCTCACTTGATAACTATGATATGATGTGTCTGATTTCTGGATATTCAATGGGGGACAGATTAAATTGAGTGACATGCTTTACAGCTTGACATGAATTGAACTCATATATCAGTTATTTCTAGAATGAAACCTGCATGCAATTTGTTGTGCATATATAAAGAATCATTGATATGTTATTCTATTTCATGGTCAAGGAAGAGAAGAGAATGGAACCTTTTTATTTATTTATTTAAAACGGTAGGCCATCACCTTCGTATTAGATAAGAATGGAACCTATTTGGATGCGGTTTAATCAATTTGTATTTGAAATGGTGGAACTGGAATCTGGGAAGAAAGAAATGTGCTCTAATGTAATGTGTTTTGGATCTTACTGGATGGCAGAAAGTACAAGGGTAGTGAAGGTTTAGGGTGCGGTGGTCAGGCTTCATGGCTGGTTAAATGAAGTTGTGGGAGACTAAAATCAGAACGGAAGACATTCATGGCATTAGTAGTCTCATGGCGATTAACTTGAGAGTCTAATAGGCACTAGAGAAGGTCAAGGGTGTGGTTGCTGCCCTACTTAACCACTAGTAGTTTCATGTATAAGGATCTCATCTGAAGAGTAAGTTGGTTCATTTCATAAATCTTCTCCCCAAGTGATTATTCCATAGACTGCCAATGGAGCAAACTTCTATGTCAGGTTCCATGTCATTGGTCACCAACATCCATAGATTCTTATAAGAATTTGGGTTGGCTTTAGAAATCCTTTATCTCCATAAAGTCCTGCAAGAGGTCACTCCACATATGAGACCACCAGATTCTGCGAATCATCTTACTTGACTTGAATGACATATTAGATTCCACTACATGCTTTATTAGATCTCAAGATTCTGTTTCATTAATTATTGTTTTGGAGATCTTGAGTTTATTTTGCCAATTTGAATGTAAGTGAAGTGTTTGTGCATTGTTTTTCTGTTTTTCATTTTCTCTGTTTCTCACCCTTCACTTGGACTTTTGTAACTTTGATTTGTTTAAAGCAATCGGCATAGCAACTGTTTATCATTCCCCCAAAAAAAGAAAAGTGAAATGTTGTTGGAGCATGTATGCCAGAATTATTCTTGTTTACTGTCATTTTTGGTTGATACACTTACGTGAACCAATTGATGTTAAGTTGCTCCTGAGCTATTTCTCAATGCAGGTTATATGGTTTTTTGGGAATAAAGAAAATTATTTTCTCTTGGTTGTTTCCTTTTGAAGATTTTAATTTGTGATTGTTAAATTGAAAAAATAATGTCAAAGTTGGTATCTAATTTTTCACGTGAGAGAATTAGAAATTTATGTGGCACATAGCTGATTTTAACTAATGCAGACAGGTGGCTTGATTGGTTTATGTTACTTGATTGTTAATCGTTTTGAGCTGCAGATATTGCTATTGCCAAAGCAATAGTTTTACTTCAGTTGCTTCCAGTTTGTCTTGCAGTTTAATTGAGATCTTTCTGATTATCTGAGGAGAAATCTATGAGGATGATAGAGTTGTTATTGGTTATGGTGATCCTGCCTTGTGATAGATTCAACTTGAAATTTTGATATTCTCGATCATTTTGAGAGAGAATATCTTGCTCCTATATGTACTCTCAAATTTTCGGATATTACTTTTCTCGTGTTTGTTCTGTTGAACCAATCTGCATTCATTTTATAGAGAAATGTTTATGGTTGTGACCATGTGTTTGTCCTGTCTAGTATGTACTCTTTTACGTAACTACGTTTGATTTTTGAAGAGCACGAGTTATTTGCTTCTTTACCTGTATTTTTTTTTCAACTTTCATTTTGAGGATGCGAAGTCCCAAACTGCAGCAGTGCAGCCAATGTTCTTAATTTAAAATAACTTCTCAGTCTTGTTCCTTGCAGTTTTGAGAGGAAATGAATGTATGTATTTCTTTCTAGTTTTGTTTTTTTCTTTCTAGTTTTGTTGATTTGTCCAATTTTTTTTTTTCTTACTCCTCAATTCAGTGTGTCCCAGAAGGACTGCAAGAAATCTATGGCTCTTCAAGTGATACATTCGCCCGACCTCAAAGACAAACTCTTCCTAAAACACCATAGCGGTCTTCCATCAACTTCCAGGTGCAAAGTTCCCCCAGTAAACCTCAATGTGAGGACCAGAATGAGGAGGTCTGCTGTGAAGTGTTCATTATCTCCGGATAAACACCAAAATGAAATCTCTGAGTCAAACAAGCTAGTTGAACTCCCTCTCTTTCCACTCCCACTGGTTCTCTTCCCTGGGGCTATCCTTCCTCTGCAGATCTTTGAATTCAGGTACCGAATCATGATGCATACCCTCCTCCAGACTGACCTTAGGTTTGGCGTCATCTACTCTGACAACTCAAATGGAGGGGTTGAAGTCGGGTGTGTGGGAGAGGTTGTCAAACATGAAAAGCTCAACGATGACCGGTTCTTTCTCATCTGCAAGGGACAGGAGAGGTTTCGAGTGATGAATCTTGTTAGGACAAAACCTTACCTTGTTGCGGAGGTGAAGTGGTTGGAGGATCGACCCTCCAGCAGTGGTAAAGAGGATGTGGAATCCCTTGCAGTGGAGGTTGAGAACTACATGAAAGACGTCATCAGGCTTTCAAACAGACTCAATGGGAAACCAGAAAAGGAGGCTCAGGATCTGAGGAGGAATCTCTTCCCCACCCCCTTCTCCTTCTTTGTGGGGAGCACGTTTGAAGGGGCACCCAAAGAGCAACAGGCATTACTTGAGCTGGAGGACACTGCTTTGCGGCTGAAGAGGGAGAAGGAGACACTGAGAAACACGCTTAATTACTTGACAGCAGCTTCTGCTGTTAAAGATGTGTTCCAATCTTCTTGATCTCATGAGTTTTCACACGGATTGCTATAAGCAGATTGATCCATAGCTAGGGTCTGTATATTTGCATTGGGGGTACATTGTCAAAAGTTTATTTTTCTTTTTAAAATACCTAGTTTGAACAGCACTCCTATCTCTGGCTATTTAATCTGTCATGTACAATTCTGTTCTTGGTGAAGAATGTAGGTTATTTTGGTGTGTATTGCACATTTGGCTGTGTAACATTTGATAATGGTGGACAAACTCTATCCACAAAGAGAGATTAACAGTAGCAAGACTATGAACTCATATTCTTTGCATAGAATGGACTAATCTTTTTACAAGGCAAATCTATTAACTAGGGGCCCTGAAGTTCCTTGAACAAAGACACACGAAGAGAATTAATGCAAATATAATTATAAATAATAATCATGAATTGATACGATATTAAGCTTTGGAAGCTGTCATCTTATAGTGTAGTCCTTCGCAGACTAGGTATCTCTGTTTCTTCAGTAGTAAGGGCCGCCACTGCTGCATCAAAACAGTGGCCATGATCAGCTGCTGTTGGAGAGCTAACATTCACAAGCTCATAAAAGTAGGACATTGTGACTGATGTCGGTGCAAATGGGCACTGCTCAGTTAAACAAACACTATACTCTTCTCTTCCTACATCTTCAAGTTTAGGCACGAAACGCTTATTCATGGATGTGCCATGGCCGCCTCCTGTTCCTCGTCATCCAACTCAACACCACCACCATCACCAGGCAGCAGTGGGTACTCGATGGACTGCAGGAAGTTGAAGTAGGCGTACTTCATATCGAACTGCATATCATACCCTGCAATTTCACACATTTGACACCCAACCCAAACTTTCATCATCTCCATTGCTAGAACACAAATAAATATGGAAACAAAAAACACATCATTATTTTTTATAGAAATCAACAGTAGGTTTATTTCGGTAAGGAGAACTCAACAGTAGTTGATGGCGATGGTCCGTCCACTGCTGTCCGGTGTTTGCCTCACGTGATGGAACCACATACTTGGCCTGCATTTAATTTTATGTGTTATTTCCTGTAATAATTTTCCTCCCAATCAATCATCAACGAATACCAATGGAAACAAAAGGAGGAAATGCATTCTTTAGATGCTTAGAGGGGCAATTAAGCAAACACATTATGACTCACAGATAGAGTATGTCGCCGGGGTTGACGGTGCATTGAAAGGGCTGAGGCCCCTCGAAGTAGAGAGGGTATGAGGACCTCTGCCTCTCCTCCTCCTCCTCTGACGGCGGGTAGGGGTCGACACTGCACCAAGGCACGTGCCTCTCCAACTCCAGCGCCAGTTTCAGCCTCCCTTCCACCTCGTTGTAGCTTGCGGCGGGGTACCAGCGGATGTAGAGGCGATGCGCGTCTGTGGGTGGGAGCAGTAGGAAGTGCTTCTTCCCGGAGACGACGGCGTAGAGGTTCTCGTAGTGGTCCTTGTGAAACCAAGTCTCCGACCGAACTCCCCCGATCCACAGGTTCACCGCCTCCGGAGGCCGTCCCAGCGCCTCCGTGGCCCACCCAATCTCCGCGTCCGCGTCCCCCGCCAGCGCCGAGTACTCAGAGCTCAGGCAATCGTTCTGCTCCTGGCAGTAGGCCACCGCCGAAGATGAAGATGAGTCGATCACAAGGCGGAGGGCCTCCTCGAAGGGCACGCCACGGCGGACGTGGGCGGAGGAGAAACAGAGGGAAGAAGGGTCCTGTGGGTGTGGGGAGAGGGCGTCCGCGCGGCCGTCCGGGGTGAGGTGCACGGACACGTGTCGACCCTCCATCGCTCTGCGAAGATACTCGTCTTGGGTCCAGAGGGAGAGGGCTGGCCAGTGGAGGGTGGCGTTGGAGATCACGCACGGCTTGTTCGCCGACACGTAATCCCTCAAGAACGTCAGTGGCGTGGGTGGGCCATCAAGGCGGTCCACGGAAGGGGTAGTTCCCAGGCTGAGCTCCCTCACCTCCTCCACAGCGCCGCCAGCTTCGCCCCCATCATCTCCTGCCGCTGCCTGCCCATCCTTGTATATTTCCTCGATTCCTCCCTTGGTCGGTGGTATCTATTAAATATGGGCACTCCAACTTCAACTCTTCAACATAGACATGATAAACATATGCCCCCAAAAAATATGTTTGGATGAGTGAACATGGTATAGGTATGGTAAACTAGTATAAAATGGTATATGGTAGAATTAAAGTTATCTAAGTTATTTATAATGGGCCCACTGGTCATCACCTCTTATAAATCAACTGTCAAATCAACTATCATTACTTTTTTACATTTTATAAATTTTTATCCATACTTTATTCACATTTTACCCAAACAACAAAAAATTTATTCTTACTTCAACGAGAATAATTCAAAACACAATTCAATCCTTATTTATACTAGAATAATCATAAACATGAATAATTTAATTCTCGAACCAAACATGGGCTATATATATACATACAAAAGGACCCGAACCCACAAGGATGTAACATCATCCTTCCATGAGCGCAATTTGAAAGAAACAAAAAAAAAACAATCAAATCTCATCTCCCAAAAAAATTAATTGATAAAATTCTATCTTCCATTGGTCATATAATGAAATCTATACACTGAAAGAATGCTGCTTGAATCATATGTGCAGGTTCCTCGAGCTTTACATGCAATGCAACCCAATTCCTGGGCTGCTGCTCAAGGACAGTGATAGCATGCATCTATATACAGTAAGGACTCTGAAATATACACAACAAAATTAACATTAATGATAATAATAAGGAAAATCTCCCCCCCCCCCCCCCCCACACGTCAAAACAGTGATGAGCCAATGCAAGCTTAGGCACCTCAGCGCATCGATGGAAGGATGGGGTGCATGTTGAGGCCGTACCCGCCAAACGAGCCTGGTTCTGCATGCTTCACCCTCCCAAGCATCCTGATGTGACGTAATAACCTTGCCAGAAAGGCATCGTGGCATATAGTTGAGCTGTCACAGACAACAGCTACATGTTTGCGCGCTCTTGTGATGGCCACATTCATCCGCCTGCTCTCTCCAAGAAACCCAACTGCCCCTATTGTATTTGAACGTACCTGCAAAGAGCAATGAAATCAATCCCTGTGTCATGATCGTTGTAAAGATGATGCAAACTATAGCCTGCTCCCCCATCTAATCTATAACTCCACCCACAGCATTTAACAGACCCTTCATTTTCCGTAACCAGCATTGTTACTGAAACAGGAACCCAACAACACGATACAGCAGACCTCCCCAAATCATTAAAAATTGTGCCTTCCCACAGGTTTCAAATTGTTTATATTCACCTTCAATTGATTAATGAAGTTGAGAAAGCATAGCAAGCAAGAAGAGTCTCATAGCTTTTGAAATTTGCTAGTTGCTTAATTTTCTGGAGTGAAAATCTGTTCCAGGAAATATCTTATTTCATGACGACTAAATATTTCCGAACAGCACAGATGCTAACAAATGGAAGAAACAATATCAGAAAGTAATTCCATGATGTCTAGTGTTTAAGCATACCATTGATATAATCACAGCATCAGCCTCACGACCTTGAAAGCTATCAATGGTAGAAACCTCAACTCCAAAAGCCTCTGGAAGTTCATCTAACCTGTCCCTCAACAGCTGTACTTGAGCAATATAAGGAGATTGCACTGCGATATCAGTTGGTGGAACTCCTGCATGTAGAATTTGGCTTCAGAGTTCAATTAAGAAAAGGGACACCTAGCTGCTCGGTAATTGATTCCATCAGCAACATACATTTTGATGTCTAGTGTAAAAAAAAATTCTCCTTAAGAATAAAGGAAATCTTGGTTGAATTAAAAGAGGAATCAAGTGCATGTACATTGACATTTCCAAACACGTCAAGGCATTGACATGGGAATTATGACTAAATGAAAGTTATATTTCAAATAAACTTTAAGCACTACGAAACTCCAATGTTACAACAAATTATGCAACATGAAGGCATGCAGTCATGGAGAAAAAAGATAATAAACCATTCCTTGCCCTATTTCACATCCAACAGGCCAGTTCCATTCTTCCATAAAAATGAACTAAAGTATTGTTCAGTGCTTCAAAAGGGACCTAGTTACAGCCTATTACCCTGTGAAGAACCCTTTAATAAACCGGGTAACAAAACA
Source organism: Acorus calamus (assembly GCA_030737845.1). Taxonomy (NCBI): domain Eukaryota; kingdom Viridiplantae; phylum Streptophyta; class Magnoliopsida; order Acorales; family Acoraceae; genus Acorus; species Acorus calamus. The sequence continues at coordinate 17,760,891 of CM060877.1, read as the reverse complement.
ATCCAGCCCAAGAAGATGATTACCAGATGAGAAAAAAGCTATAGGCACATGAAATACAGGCTAGATATGTGATTCTACACACAGGAAAATCTTTTCATCTGTTGACCTCACAATTTGAAAACGCAAGCAGTTGTGGTTCCATGAGAGTCCTGCCAGATGACTCATTTGAAAAAAACATAGCTGTGTTGGTAGGTGAGAGAGAGGGAATGCAAGAATGCATGCAAATTGTCAATGATTTTATGTCATCAGTTCAAATTAAGGCCAGCCCAGTCTTCAAAGACTGACCTTAGACACATTAACTTGTACAGAAGAGATACCCGTGTTACTTAAAGATGCAAAAAAGTGTTGAAGAACATCTTTCCAGAATTTTTTTAATGAAGGAATCCTCTTCCAAATTTTTGTCATATGAATTTGTTGGCATTATTCATAAATAACCTTATGACATTTGAGACAATTTTGTTATGGCATTCTATGAAAATATTGTTCAGTTTATTTTTTTTACCAATTCCTAAATCATGCCTTGAGGCATTCCACCCGTAATTTTCAAGAAATGGATGCCAAGAAGCAAGCACAAAGCATGAGAAGAGCAATGCATGTATTTTAGCATGTAATTTTTTCACAAAAAATTTCCACATCTGAGAAAGAAAAAAGCATACCAGAGTATATAAGAGAATATATATGCTGCACAACAATGTCTGCCTCTCCTTCATTATAGTAGGAGCCTGTGCCAGCAGGGTCCAAATGCTCCTCGCACCCAACGTACAAGGTGCCATATGGCATCCTTGTATCAAGTAAGAGCAGTGGGCACTGCGTAATCCATGTAGCCTGAAAAAAAAATGTTAAATATTAAGCTTCCATGGAAAAATAATGCAAAGTTGAATAGTAGAATTAAATGAAGTTCTGAATTTATTTATGTGAACTAGCATAATTCATTAAACTCATGTCGGCACCCAAGTAAAATCCGTTTAAATGATGGAAGGAATAATCATATGCAAACTCGTTTAGATCAGAATACTTGAGATGTAAACCTAGCCACATGTTAGCATATTACTCTTGAAAGGCAAACTTATATTTATAATCATATGTTCTGTGATACATCATGCCATTTAATGGCAGACATTTTTATTCCTATTATTGCATTTATGCACAAGAGTATATAGGACATATTACTCAGTAGCAAATTAGATGTGTTTTTCAAGGAGAATACTAATAGATGGCATGTTTTCTGGTTTACAACCAGAGGTTATGACTTGATTCCAGCTTCCCCCACAAGAAAAATGAAATTTAAAAAGAAGTGATGTTAAATCATAATATTAAGGCAAAGCTTTGACTGAAAATCAGCTGATTGAGAACACGTTCATCTCATTTCAAATAAATTAACTTGACTGATTCTTTTCCAAAAAGAATCATCACAATGGAAGGTAATTTGAACAAAGTTATAAAATCAGAATCTCTTTTCCAAATGATATACGCACACTACACTGGCTAGATGCCAGAACAATTATAAGAGATGCAAATAATATTTTCTTCCTCATCCATACCTTAACTAATGGAGAATCTACAAGAAGACGCAAGGCCACGGTTGACGAGGACTGCAATAGTCCACCATACATTTCCTTGGAAGCCCAACGAGCAATGGCATCATGCATTCGGTACTGAACTGTCAGCTTGGTGGCCAGCACCCCTTTGTGCAAGCTTGATGCCCTTTCAAGCAAAGATATGCCAAGTCCACCTTCCAAGGCTTTCCTGGACAGGATAACTGGGGCTAATTGACACTGATCACCTGCCAGTATACAACGCTTGCCTTGCAAAATAGGGATCCAGCAAGATGGCTCGATTGCTTGGCCTGCTTCATCTATAACAACTAGATCAAAACTATCCAGCCTTCTGATCAGGGGATCAGCTGCCCCGGTATTAGTGGCAAGTACAACTTTTGCACTTGATAATACTTCATTAATGGTTTCTTTCTCTTTCTTCTTCAAAGCCTTACCTAGTTGTTTTAAGAGCTGGCGTATACCCGCAGCTAATGAGTCATCTCTTAGACAGTACCTCAAGTCCTTCCTCAGATCAGCTTTTTTCCTCTCAAACTCTGTCTTAAAATTGGCAAGCTTACGGTTCACAATTTCTCCTAGTGATTTAGAAGCCACGGATGGTGAAATTCGTGCCGGATTTCCGATACGTACGATGTTCAATCCAGTGTTTGACAGCTTCTCCACCATGTTGTCCACGGCAGCATTTGTGGGAGCAGTCATAAGAACCCTTTCACCACGAAGAACTGCGAGTTCTATAAGTTTCATGAGCAAGCCTGTCTTGCCAGTACCAGGAGGCCCTTGAATAATCGAAACAGGACGTTTCCTGTTCAGGCCCAATGCTAAAGCCCTACGTTGGGAATCATCATATTTTCCGCTCTCTAGCAATCCATCCAGCTCTGCTTCACCAAAATCCACAAGATGATTCTGCTCCATCCATGCAACATCATCTTCATCTCCAAAGAGCGTAGCAACAACTGAAATAGAAGGATTTTTCTTCTGCAAGCCATTCTTCTGGAGCAGCATCAGTGCCTCACAATTACGCTGGATGAGAAACAGATGACCAAATCATAAATCACATATCCAGCAAGGGAAGGATGCATATAAATATCATCTTTGTATGTAAAACTTATGACATGACTAGAGTTCCAGGCTTCTAGCACATAGATTAACATTATTTTCCCCAAAAGGGAGTAACAAAAAGAGAATTAATGAACTGAACAGAGGAAAAATTCAATAAAGAGAAAAGCACAAGAAAATATGAAATCATCGCCAACAGAGAAACCAGATTTCACATGAACTGACAGGTGAGAATTCTGGTAGAAGAATCAATGAGATACAGAATGCAATTACTGCCCAGAGCAAGATATTGTCTGAATCTTTTCGGACAGAACAATAGTAAAGAAAGAACATACTGATCTAACCAAATTAGAGATTGCAATGGGATAAAACCAAACCTCGTAAGTAAGTGAATCGGCCAGCCCATGGATGCGATCAATGCGTATGCTCTTGCCAAACAACTTGGAGAAGGTGGGATCCCCGTGGCGGGACTCCAAGGCCACAGTGATGCTGCAACCATCCTCCCCTAGGTTGTTCACAAATCCTTGCATGCAGGATGTGGCTCCAGCGCCCCTACTGTCACATATCCTCACGCAGACCATGTCACCTGGAGACAGGCTAGTGGGTGGTAACCGATGGCTTCCTTCAACCCTGAAAATTACAAGATGCATCCCCCCCAAACCTACAGGCAGACACAAGTGCTTGAGCTATGCATAAAAATAAAAATGAAAATCCCAAGAGAATGTGGGGATGCGATTCACGAAAGGGAGTATCGGGGGAGCTCACCAATGGAGGAGCTGAGGGCATGGAGGTTGCAGATGGTGTCGCACTGCTCCTGTCGGGACTGGCCATGGCTGACGAGGTACTCAATGGGCTTGGACGAGTCAGAGCTGTTGTCTGGGGTGGGGACGGCATTGAGTTCCTCCTGGATGAATTCGAGCTCCGCGTCACGCTCGATGCGGAGCAAGTCTGACATGTGTTCGACCAAGCTGTCGATCCTCCCCTGCATGGCCCTGGCCTTGTCAAGGTCCATCCCAAGTCCACCATGCACAGGCTTCTTTTTCGACTGTGATGGTAGCTTCCTGACAACAGCCCGGTGCTGCACTGCAGAGTGCAAATCCATTTCCGCGGACGATCAATATCAAGGAAATCTTTTATGAAGAACGGATAGTTGAGTTAATTCAATACCGGATTTGGCGAGGTCCTTGAGGAGCTTCCAGGAGGAGGTGGAGCGCCAGTCCTTGTCGAGGAGGGATTTGGAGTGAAGGTCCTGCAGGACGGAGCGAAGCTCGCGCTGGAAGTGGTCCAGAAGAGTTGGGTAGTGGGTGCAGGCCTTGAGGCAGAGAGCCTCCAGCCCCTTGGGCATGGGAACCGCACCGAGGAACGGCTGTGCTTGGATCACGAACGTAAGGCCCTTCGCTCGTCCCCCTTCTATCGCACTCGCTGTGACGTTGGTTTCACCGAGGATGCGTTGCCTGGCTTCAGAGAAGTCGCCCTGGAGTTCAGCGGAGGCGAGGTCGGAGGCCATGGCGCGCATGCCCTGGCTGATCCAACGCACCACGCATTTGCCAAGTTCACGCCGCCCCAGTGGATCGCCGTTTTGGTAGACCGTCCTCACGCTGATGGAGGCCTCCTCCTGACTCGGCACGCACGGCTCCTCCTCTTCCCGCCGCTTCGGCTCCTGAAGACGGGGTTGAGACCTTGTAAAAGCCTTCTTATTTTTCTTTGTAGAGGAGCTCTTGCTTATGCTGCTGGTGCTGGTGTTCTTTGTGGTCGTAGTAGAGGAGCCCTTGCTTGTGCTTCTGATGCTGGTACTGGTACTGCTACTGCTGCTGCTGCTGCGAACAAATAGACGATGGAACCTGGAGGTTGATAAAGGGCGATGAAAAACCCTCTGGACGACGGTGGTGGGCAGTAGGTAGAGGAGGGATGGGGAGGAGTTGACGCCGCGTAAGCAAAAGAGGGAGGAGGCGGGCTTCCCTGCTGGCGTGACGAAGCACGCCGTATCCATATCTCCTCCCACCACCAATCCAAAATGTTGAGGACGAATGTATTATTTTCAGTCCGGAGTTGAGAGCGGGATTTTTTTATATTAATATTATTATTATATATATATATGTAAAGAAAAAAAATCTATACTACATTCCAATACTGTTGAATGAGATTTGTGGTAGGAGGAGAAGCAACGAAGTCGAATGCCCGTCTCTGCCCTCTTCCCTGCACTCCACACGGCACAAAAAAAATAGAAAAAAAAAATTAAAAAAACAAAGAGAGAGAGAGAGAGAGAGAGAATCGTAATATTACATTTTTTTTTTAATTGGGGGCGAATTCGCGTTGGGTGATTCCCGTCCACCAAGTAGGAAGGGAAAGAAACGGTAGTCATGCACTCCAAGTCAATCACCTGTCAGTACTGTTCATTGAGATTACGTGTCATGCACGCGATAGTATATTCACTTTGCTAAGCAGTATAGTTGGCAGCACTTTTTTTTTTAATATGAATTATATGCATTTTTATTTCAATGTGAATCAAAATAGACAATGTCTGAATTAGATGTGAGAAAAAATAAAAAAAAGAAAGATAAAGAACGTGAAAAAGATACATGAGCATCTCTCACGAACACCGGTAGATAATATATCTAACTGGGTTTCTTAGACCGACACTCGTACCACTCACAAGAAGTCCTCGCCCACATGAATGTGGGTTGCCCCCGCCAACCCGCAGCCCCACTCCGTGATACTCCCAAGCATCAGCTCTCAAACCGAATCGAAATAGAAGGGCAACCCCATAAAGATCACCACATTTTTTGTGCGCCATATTGCCATACACACGCTAGAAGAATAGTTCGCAGCACTTGAAGGGAAGAGGAAGGGAGCTATGGAGGAGGGGAAGGGGGAACAGGCAGGTCGAAAGTGTGTTTGAGATTTGTGTTTGAGATTTTTGAAGCATCGAATGCATTTTGTTGGAATGATCATAACCGAAATTGAAAACATAATATAGGCAAATGCATTTTGTTGGAATGATCATAACCAAATTGAAAACATAACATAGGCGAGTTTGTCCTGAAGTCATAATTTCTAAGAGCATTGATAACCCCAGTCACTTTTACAGCTTCATTTGCTCATTTGCAATATATATTACGCTTTCGTAGTTTATATTATACTATTACAATGTATGAATTTTTTTAAAATTTTTTAAAGAAAAAATATATTAATGTCTCAATGTATACTTTACTTTTTATAGCAATACGTACATGTTCATAACAAAAGAGAAAACCAATTACGAGGACAGCATGCTGGGCTGGTGGCGAGTAAATGTTCCATCTATCCCCGTTTTTATTGGGTTATTATTGCTTTCCTAGTTTTTTTTATTTTCTTATTGTAGTATTTTATGTTTTTCTTTATGTATCTATGAATTAAATTTTTGGATTTTTCAATCCAATAAGAAAAATTCCCTTCATTATTGTAACAATATGCATTTTCATTTCCTTCTCTATTCTTCTCATCTTCCATTTAGACCTAGATTAATCTTTTCTTAATGAAAATTATTGGTGGTGTACCGTTTTAAGAAGAAAAAAAACAAAACAGCAACAGAGGAATTGCCCAAATACCCCTATAGACCACATCCAATAATTTATGTGCCCCACCTTTTCAGAAAAAAAAAAAAAAACTTTACCCATGCTGACCCCCAGAATATCACACCACTTTTCATAAACCCAATTTTATCCCTGCTCAAAAGCCACACCCAATATCATCACCGGATTCATCCCTTCTTCTTCTACTTCTAAAAGGTTAAGGGCATATGAATAATTAGGTGTGGTTTGCAGGGTATTTAGACAATTCACCCTTTTTACTTTTTATTTGTTTTGAATCAGAATGTAATTAGAATCAGAAAGCTTACAAGTAACTGACCCCGTTCACCTGAATAGGCATCAACCACGACCAACCCTGCCTCAGCCTGCCTGCTGATCCGATATAAACAGCAAAAAAATCTACTTTTTGCATCCTTTTTCTTTCCCTACAAAACGACCACCGAATCAAATCTTTCCCTACTCTATGATTTTGATGAGGCAGGTGGTTACCTTTAGATAGCACCCATCATGACTTCCTCGTCCACCCACCTAAAACCTACCAACGAATAATACATTCAGAATACCAACCCCATCCCATCTCCTCCCTTACAGGGTCAGCATTCATTCCCAGTGGCCTGGAAATGAGCCCATCGGTCACTCATGACTCACCCAAACACATGCACATCATGTTTGACATAATCCAACTATACCTGCGGCATGCCCCCCCAGGCTTTCTGCAGTTTTCAGCAGCGTTCCTCAGTTCAAGCACTGCATTTCTTTGAGAGATAGAAAAGAAACAACTTAGATTTGAGGACTTCTTTTTTGTAACAGTACCCTACAACATTTATACAAAGAAAAACAAGTCAAGGAACCGCTAGTGAGCTAGCCTGCTCCAAAGACTTCCATGATGACTCAAGGCGCAGCAGGTGCAGCTTCTCAATGAAACGCTCCAGAACCTCCGCCTCCTCAACGGGTGCAAAGGCCATGCAGATGCTCAGCTCCTGGACGGCTTCTCCATACCTCCTGCAACATTCCCAAGCAGATTCTTATTAACAATAAAAAATATTTAAAAATAAAATAAAATAAAAGTTTAACCCTCCACAAACATATGCCAATTTAAGGACCCAGGCATTTAAAGGAGAGGGAATAAGCTAGAGTGCTACCGGCTGTAGAACAACAGCATGCCATGGTCTCTCCTCAGTGCCCAGTTATGAGGCTGCAATATCAACAGTCTTTCTGATGCCATGATAGCCAGCCTACATCACAATGGTAGTGCAAAAATATTATATCTATAGGTCTGGATGTTCCATTTTGGTGCCAATAACAAGCCAATCCCAAGCGCGAATATTCAATTTCTCCTGGATGCAAGTAAAGTGAGGCAAAAAAGAGTAATGCCCATCAAAATATATCCTATTGTTCCCTTTAAGAAAATACAACTTAGCAGGTAAAATAATTTGTTTTCATCATTTGCCTGCACTCATCATGCCCATCTTCCATAAAGCAAACTCAAAATTACAACTGGAAGTGCTTTTAAGTTCTTCATGTATCATTTTTTTTACTTACATTTTAAAAAACTGCAATTGAAGAATTGACAATAATGACTTACCAAAAATAAGGATAACAATGTTCCTAAACCATTGTCAAACAACAAGAGACTGGAGAATATAGAGTTACCTTAACTCTTGAGGGCGCAACAAAGGAACCTTTGAGCAATCCACCTGGCTAAAGTTTCCATTCCCATCATTTAACCGTCTGAGTGGTGAAGTCAACATCAGTCCATGATTTGCCTTGGAAGCACGCTTCCAATGAAGTCTCTGATAACCAAAATAAGGTGGAGTGATATTTGAAGCAAATAGAGCAGTGTCTTGAAAATAAAAAAAGAATAGGTAACATAGGAGCTTACAATCAAATTGGCCAACGCAATCCCAATAATATCTCTGTTAGTTGCTATGTCAAGCCCTGAAAGTGATATGCTGTTCAGGTCAGAAGCTTTTGACCTTGGATCCTCCACACATCTTCCATTTACCACGGAAAACAAGTTGTGTCCTGATGAAGATTTAAACATTTCCTGCAAAGGGGACAATAAACCCATGACCAGCGAAGTCAGGACCAGCATATGAACCTAACAAATAGACATCATAAACTTGCATGAAGAAGGTGTTGAAGGAATAATTAAGACATTTGAAAAAAATAAGCAGAAGCATGATAATCACTATGACTGCATCAGCATTCTAGCAAGTTAAGGGGAAATAACACACTGGGTCCAGAGACAGGGTTTTAGCGAGCTAAGGATAGAGCAGCAAAGAATGACATTACCAAGCAATTTATAATATCAATCTGAAGACAATATTAACCCAGTCTCTATAATTTGAGGAGGTTTTTATTTAGATAACAGGAACTACCAAGAGTCCATACTTAGTAATTAACAACCTGCCCTCAAAAAATTTCTTTATGAACAAAAGGAATGTAGCACTGAAAACAAACATGAGAAGATTAGAAAATCATTTAACAACATATAACATGAAAATGAAATTTGGAATACCTCCAAGTTCCCAGTCTGAGGCCATATCAAAAAATCCTCCCCAAATCGAGATCCTACAATAGTGACTCCAAGTCTCCGACAAACTTCAATGTAAATGATGCTTATTATAATGGCTGTCAAATAGGAGAACCATATGGTCAGAATGCATGACTAGTCCATCCAATCTATGCAAGTCTACTTGATCACATACAATGTTTGAATTATGGACGACCTGGTGATACAAAGGAAATTAAGTGATAAATACAAGAAAAATATGAAGAAATACCACTGCCACATCCAGAGCTTAGTGCAGTATGCAAGTAGGAAAACTTCGAATCAACGACTATAGGATATCTTTTGAAACATCTTGTTTCAAAAAGAATAACGTTCACAGCCTCCAAAACTTCCACTAGATGGCAACCAATCTCTCTTGATACCAGCTCTGCTTCCACTTCTCTTGCTATAACATCCAACTCAGTCAACCAGCCAGATATGCTCTTGCCGTTCAAGGGAATAGCTTCTAAACTATTGCATTCTAGATGATCCACAGATGATGATGGGGCATTTCTCCTTTCACTCTGTAGTGAACGAGCATCCCTCTCTCTATTAAAAGCTAAAAAAGCTTCATCTTCAGCTGCAATATATAGCAGTGCCTGCAATGCATTTCACAAATCAGAATAAATTATTTTCCTGCCATGGCACTCTAAGTCACCACATGGATAATAACAACTGTAAAAGGATAACCGTCAAATGCAAGATTGTTTTCCATATTTCTGATGAATGGAAACCCAAAAAACATCCCAATGGGATTGACTAAAGTATAAATATATTCTGCCATGTCAATGACAACATTTCTCATGGGATCAATCCACGCATCCCGTTCCAGACAAAAAAAATGAACTGAAATGTGGCACCATGAAAGTAGCTAACCATTTCAATGTGCCACATGTAGGGACAAAGGAGTAATTCCATGGGCATATAAGGATATCTTCTTCAGTAATAAAGATGAATTCCACAAGCATATGGCAAGGAATTTGTCAAGAGGCAATTAGTCACCAACGCAAAACATGAACTTCACACACCTATTCATTATAAGATAAGATGATGCTGATATACTGCGTCTGTAATACAAAAAAACCCGGAACTATATAAGGGAAAAGGGGATAAAAAACAGAGAGGAGGAGGCATGTAAATCAGTTTTAAAATATAAACATGGTAAAAGAATATGCAATTTAAATATAATTCCTCCAAAGGGGTCAAGGAATCAAAGAGAATTTCACAGAGGCATGAGCTGGGCGGCATTGGAATATAGATCTTCTTATTCCATCAGAATTCAAGCAAAGTACCTTAGCGAGAGAAACATTCCTGTCCTTGTAGCGGAAAGAGATCTCCTGTGTAAATTTCTCCCTGGCAATCTTGAGGACCTGCAGCCGTTCAACAAGCTGAATCATGACATTAGTGGTAAAACAAAACAAAAAAATTATTTTTTTATTTTTCGTTCAGAAGAATGGGTTTGTAAGAAAATAAGATAGAAGAAGTAGAATTAGTGGAGGAAGGATGGCCCAGCATTGTGTATGGAAAAACGATCGCGGTCGACCGATCAAATGCTAGGCGTGTACCTCCACATGGGAATCAGAAAGACGATCCCTCGTCTGACTGCCTAGGGAGGCAGTGACAGCCAAGGGGGGCGTACTTGTGGTCGTCCTCGTCCTCCTCTTCCCCATCATCACCATCATCATCGTTGCCGCCTCCATCCCATTCCACCGATAATTATCAAACCTGATCGTAACAAGTTGTAAGGGATGTGTAGCGTGGCCAGCATCACAACCCCTCTTTCCCTATTTTTACAAACTATGATTTTTCATCTCACACATGACCCCCAAAAGAAACAATAATTTTGAGAAATTCTTTTCCACCTAATGCTCTAGATCAAAACCCCTCTCCAATTTGTAGACAAACCATGCATTATAGTAGAGACTAGAGGGGGGGAGGGGGGGGGGGCGCAGAAAGAGAGAGAGAGCAGAGAGTAGTGGAGGAGATATACCTGATCAGGGATGAATAACCGCCGGGTGAGAAAGATGAATGGGTCACCGAGGGACGGCACGAGATGGAGTTGCCCAGAGGGAACAAAGGCAACGCCGACATCGTCATCATCCTCGTCACCGGGAAGGTGAAGGGGAATATGTCCAAGCGTGAAGAAGAGGGGCAACGGATGGGCTGAAAGATCATGCGCGACCGACGATGATGCTGATGTTGAAGGCGGGAGTTCCTGACAACAAGAAGAAGGCCTTAGACGAAGACGGCGATGGAGACGACGAAGGGCGAGGGGCTGACAGAGGTACGGGACGGGGGAGACCCTCCAAGATGATGTTTGATGGGTGGGAGCGTGAATAGGAACTCGACGGGCCACAACCCATGGCTATGCCACACTGCGACGGCCACTGATGATCACTCCACACCATTTACTCTTTCCTCCTCATTCGCATCATATAAATGATGATGATATATAATATATAAAAAATGTACCAGAATACAATAATTTTTAAATAGGAGAAACGAGAAAGAAAGAGACCAGGACTAATTCCTTTTTTTTTTCTTCTCTCTCCCCTGTTTCCTTTGTCGTCTCCTTTTTCAATCTCTCTTTTCCTAGCGGAGAGAGAGGGGGATGTAATTAGACAAGAAATGATAATTAGGCTAGCATTACATTAAGCGTGAAGATGATTGGACAGACTAACTAACTGAATCTATAACGGCATGAATGAGTGCATCATCGCAAGGTGGGTCTGTTTAATTATCGGAGGGTCCGTAGCTAATTTTACGATCGAACTGAAAAATCTATTTTAGTATGTTTGTTCCGGTCTTATAAAAAAGTTCTTTGTAAGGGTCGGCGGAGTTGGTTTGTCATTTGTCAGGAATTTGAGACATTTTTATTTTATTTTTTTTATAAATAATAATAAAAAAATGAGAGAGGAAAAACATTAAATTATAGAGGTTGGTTGATGACGAGTAAATAACACGTGGAGATAAGGTTGGCGTGGTGGCCTGGTGGGGTTTGTGTCCCCGATGCACGATTTATTCCTTGCTCGCTCCCCTGTCCTGATGACGACGAGATCCTGCTGGCATTGGCTAGTTCGTCTATTATCCAACCCGTGACAAACGCTTGATGCGGACACGCCACTCACATCACATTCGCGAACTCATCTTCCATCATACACCGAATATGCCTTTGTAATATCTCCTCTCCTTCAACCATCATCGACTGGTATTTTATTATACTGCACCATGTCCGATGCCACTTCATCAAATAATAAAAGCAAAAAAATCCAGATTGAACAAAGTGATTTAAATAAATTTGATTCTTAAAAAATCTATTTTTTGTATTTTTTAAAAAATATACATTTTGTACTGAAAACTATAACTTTTAATTAAGCTAACTTTTGTAGAAATGTTTGAAAACATGTTTGCAATTTTTACCTTTTTAAAATACAAAAACACGCTCAAACGCGTTTCTAAACACCCTAAATAGCTTGCTTTCAATTTTGATGGAAAAAAAAAAATTTGCTACAACCTGGAGCGGTTCATATCACGTGTACCAATATGAGGCAAAGAAATTATATTATATCTTCGCAAATTGTGATACACGAATAAATGTGGTTACTTTTACGGCTCCTCTCCACTCTGACCAATGACAGAAGAAGGTAAATCGCAAGTTATTACCTTAGGTAGTCTCCTACATACGCATGTTAAATGACTACAATTTTGCTAATTTATTCACTGACTAGTCTATTGGAATGTGAACAGGCTGCTCGTCATATCATATACATCTGTCAAGAAACAAATCAAGCTATTACTGTTGTATCAGTGAGGCAGCAAAACCAAATAACTTGTATAATAATAATAATGTAATTGGATTAATTACAACAATATGCAGAATGACGGGTAAATGAATCTCCATTAACCTATATTAATACAAGAAGTGCCAACAATTGATTTATCGCATTGCATGGTTGTGCCTCACACGTCGAAAACCTACAACTCAGTGGATCCACTTTTCAGCCGCTCCATGCGAGCCTGGAGACCTGACAATGCCTTCTCATCCATAGGGAGAACATTTGTCTGTATTGGGATGTCTGGGTCAACTAGATCTGAACCATGATGTTGGCTCTGTAAACTGTGCATCACATTACCATTTGTGTACATCAGAGGCCGGTTTCCACTATCAATGTTCCCTGCTGCCGCTGCAGCTTGAATGCTTTTCATCCGCTCCCTGATTGCATCCAATGTGCCAGGGGTCACTGCATCAATTTTGTGAAAAATCACACTTCAGATATTTTTAAGCTCAAAGCAGATAAAGAGTGCTTTTTTTTTTTTTGGTCGGGGGGGGGGGGGGGGGGGGGGATGTTGCGGGGGGGAGATACCGACCTCCAGATGAAAATCTGTCAACCCGTTCCTCTCCAACAAGTGGCCTCAGCTGTAACTGATCATTAAGCCCTCTAGGAATGGCAGCACCGACACCATCATCTTCGTGATACGCAGATGTCAACTTAGGGTTCAGCGGATCGGTCTTTATATTAAGTGACTTTGTATTTCCATGGGGGAGGGATGTGAGTTTCGGTGAGGACAGTGTCAGTGCTGCTGGAGGAGGTGTAGTCATTGGCAAATTTGAGGGCGTCCTCCCAGCTGCAGCATTCTTTTCCATCTGAGAGGATCAAAAATAGGTCACTAATCAAACCATAGACATGACAGTTCTATATAACCCTCAAGATAATTTAATACCAACCATGATATTATATCAAGGGAGCTTATATGATATCTATGGAATATAAAACTAACCTCAGATAGCCCATCCCTTATATATGTCCGAAAAGCCTCACTTGCATTTTGGAGTTGAGCAAAAATATCAACCTGAAAAGACCAAAATATGTCAACAACCTGACCACATGTTTGCATACTACAGCAAGAGACAAAAACTAAAGCACCTAATCTGAAGCTAATCTAACCATCCAACCACCACCAACTTTGAGATATTAAACATCTGGTTACCTTTGGGTACAGTTGAGTGATACGATACAGTTCATATAAACCAATAGTGCAAGTCTGCTTGTCACCTATTTTTTTGAATACAGCAGCAAGTTCTTGCTGTTAATTGCAACCAACCAAAGATTGATAAGTGTGTCAGATAAAATGCAGAAAATATCTTTCAGCAACAAAAATAGATATATGCCAACAGAAACCTCAAATACTTGTGATCAAATGAAGCATGAAGAAGATTTCTGACCTTCAGCTGTGCATCTGCTGAATTCGTTGCAGGGGATGGGTTATTGGAAACAGAATCACCCCAGTGGGTTTGCCCAACGGGGCCAGATGGAGTCAACATTCTAGCAGCTGCAAGAGTCTGGAAAAAAAAATGAAGCATTCATTAACTTGTGAGAGTGTTTAGAAGAAGAATTTCAAATGAATGTCCATGCCAACCCAAAAGCATAAACACTCTTATTATACCTGTAGATTAAGGTCAATATAAGCAAGAATTATGGGTTGAGGCTCCATGTCAATGGGTACCATAGAAAGGTGACCCTTTATGGCTGTTCCACGAAGCTTGACAAGTTCATGAAGGACAGTCTTAACCATTCGCAACGGCTTGTCATCAGCTCCAGCCCTACCCATACATCCCAATAAGACTCAAGTATATACCAAAAAACCATAAAATTATAGACAAATTTCAATCATGTCAGGCATAGTTCTAATAAGAGCAGAAGAGGTTCAAAATGTTTATTACTGTTTACTAGTACTTTTCATGACAGAGATAGGACATGTTAATCAACTCATCTTTCTCTAGGGGAAAAAAATCAAACATGTACAATCCTCATTTCCAAATAATACAATGAACTTCCCATTTCACATAAGAAGAAAAACTTGACATCTTAATAATAATAAAGACTAAAGAGTATCATACCTTTTCCGTATCTCTTCCATCCCTAATTCTTGAAGATATACATGAATGCTTTGAAGGATCCGGTCAAGATCAACATCATAAATTGTACTCTGAAGAACCTGCATGTATTGTAAATGCTTTATTAACACTTTCAATACAAAAGTCAGAACAATGAGCTCAAAAGAGGGGATCATGCAACATGGATATTTACTTTGGTAAGTTTTATAAGACATTTGACAACTAGATCTGAAAACTTCTGGTTTCTGGCAACCAAGCTCTCACTTGATGCCGGTGACGGCCATTTTGAAGGGTTCAAGGGTCTTAATAAATTAATCAGAACAACAAATGAATGTGTGCGCTCTGCATTATCCTGCACAAACAAACAGTAGACATTAATCACAGACAGTCAGGCATGCATAAAGCAACTAAGTATACCCAAGAGAAGAAAAAAATTGCAAACCAGAATCTTAAGCATCAGGATATTGAGGGCTTTCAAAAGTTGGCTCCCGTCATCCATCTCAGGAACCCTTTCATCTAAAAGCCAAAGCAAAAGTTCTGTAATGAGGTTGTCAAGAGTACTCTCCTTTACAGCATGAGCAAGTTTTTTAATTTGGAAAGCCTGCAGAAAAGAAAAGTATCATTAGTTAGCTTCATTGCTAAACCCAATCTTCAAATAGAGAACCAAAAGAGCTGTACCTGCATTAACGTGTTCAGTACATATTTACATGACCTTGAAGAGGCTCCAGCAAGGCTGAAATCAAAAGCCTTTGACACCTAACAAAATATATATATATATAATATTTATAAAGACAACAAAGACATCCGACAATCAGTTTGCCAAAAAGGAAACAAGAATTCCTTACCATAGATGCAACACATGAAACAAGTTTATCTGCATCCTTCACAAGTTCATCCAATGAACTACTTTCTGAATCATTTGTGGCCAGGGTGAGCTCATGACACACAACTTTCATACCTTCAACTGACTGCAAATATGCAAATCTGTTATGACTGAGCTTTGGTACGAAAAATGCTTTTATAAAATACAAACAGCAACAAAATCCAATTCAACCAGTCAATCAGATTTCCCATCACCAAAGAATTTGATTTTGGCGAGCTTGAGATGGAAGTAAGGACGACCATGGAACTGGACCCATGATCATGGACATAAAAGAATACCTCAAGGTTAAACCATAGTTCCACAAATATGCTCAAAAGCATACTTGATATGTATACAAAGTATCTGATCTGTCAATTCAAAGAATGGATAAGGGATAATATTCAAAACAGAATAATCAATACATCAACTGAGGTTTGGGTTATATGTATGGATAAAAAGGAAACCTTTGGTTAAGCTGAACGAGGACTGCCCGGTCTAATAGGGGTTCACTATCTTTATAGAGAAGACAAGCTAATTTTGGTGCCCAGTATCTTTGGTAGGAATGAGTAAAAAAAGGCCATAACCTAGAATGATCCCCCACCACAACCTAGAATAGTCCCATACAAAAATTCTTCATCCAAGAGCAACCATTCAGGGCCCATATAGCATACTGCCCCATGTGTTTATTGAGTACATGAAAGTAGCAGCTAGTTCTGTGTGAATCCAGATGACTATTTACAAACACTTCACTTTGGCTTGACTATTAAAAGTATCTTTGGTAAGAATGAGTAAAAAAAGGCTATAACCTAGAATGATCCCTCACCACGACCTATAGAATAGTCCCATACAAAAAATATTCGTCCAAGGGCAACCATTTTGGACCCATATAGCATACTGCCCCATGCGTTTATTTAGTAGATGAAAGTAGCAGCCACTTTTGTGTGAAACCAGATGACTATTTACAAACTATTTACAAACACTTCACTTTGGTTTGACTGACTGGTGTACAATATGAGCTCACATGTGGCATGCCAAAAATGGCCATCCTACATTGGGACATTAGTAAAGTAAGAACCTTCTAGTTGTCTACAATTAATAGAACCTTGCTCGATAATAGGGCCACCAGATAAAATTGGCCTACTCAATTTTGGAAACACAAAGGTCGCAAAGTGGTGACCCATTATTATGTGGAATTGGCTTGCCCCAAAGGAATCAGCATAAGGTTTATGACAAACAGTACTAGCATTACTAAGTAATTTTTTCTATTTTTTAATAGACCATGACTAACTGTAAGGCCCTGCAAAAACACACAAGTGTCCAGATAACTCTAGGACAGGTTTCTCTAAATATCTCTGTTACAATAGTAGGGGTCACTTAGGGTGTTAGTTAAAGAAGGCAGCATGGCACTAACAGGGGATATTTCAGTTATCAAAAAAGGCTTGTTGTTTCTTATGGAAATGCAACAAGTTCTCCAAGGATGCATATAAAAAAGTATTTATTTCTTACCAGTTCTATAACAAAAATTCAGAAATACAAAAGTAAAAGATGATGTATGCTGATAAAACAACTAGATTGCCACAATTGGGCAACAAGCCAACAACGAAGAAAAAAAATCAAATAACAGCATGAAAACAAGTTGTGAGCACAATAAAATCACATTCACGGCATCATTATATCGATGAATAACAAATGTGCAAATTTGAGCGATCAATCATAGTACCTGCTCAGGAGAACCCAATGAGATGATGTCCAAAGCTTCATGCCAGTCCATTGGGCCATTTCCAGCAGTTAGTGATCGTGGTATGGCATGACGATCTACATGAGACTCCGACAATCCAAGATTTTCCATGCTGCTGAAAAATGCCATTATCAAGCAATGAAAAGGTAATAAAAAAACCTTGCAATATTGCAGCATCAACCACAAAAAACAAAATATCAACCACATGAAACAGGAGATCAAGAAAGCAGATGCAAAAAATTTTAATGCCAAAGTTTATAATACACTGGATTATCCAAGTGCTGAGGATACCTTGTTAAGATGGGTTTAGAGATGGAACGTGAGAGAACTTCTCCACTCTGTTCAGCGACATCTAATCTGGAGATTGATAACCCAGAATAGCTTAATTTACGTCATACAATCAGTGAACAATGCAAAGTAATTGCTGATGATTGTGGCAATCAAGATAATCACAAAAATTTATGAAGCATAAACAATGAATAATTTGCTGGATTGACACACGAGGACCAAATGTACTTTTATAACAGATTATGAGGCAAAATGAATCCACAACTGACATAATAAAGTAAAAACGAATACTTTATATGCTAATTATTTTCCACTATGCATTGTGATTCAATTAATTGTGGACAACATTTAATTATCTGGGTTACTAACCAACATGCTCTCTGGCTTGGCTATTCAAAACAATTATCTAAATTGGACACATTGTCAATAATAAATTAATACATTTAGATTGCATCCATGTGACCTGAATATCTGACCAATCACCTAGCTCAAATGTCAAGTACTGTATCGGCTATGGGAAACATTTTTTTTCAAAGAATCAATAGGAATTATTTTAGGATTTAACACAAATAAAACGAGTGCACGTCACACTCAGTTACTTCTAAAGAGTTTTGTTGAGCCACTACAGATCTTATTTGTTTCGTCTTTCCAAGTCTGACTCATCTTTCAAATTTCTAGAACATCTTTTTCTTGATTAGTTGCTCAATCTCAATCACGTAACAAAATAAAAACATGAATCAAAGAATGCACAAGGGAAGTGATGCACTCACATAAACAAAATAAGAGGAAAAAACTCCATCCATTTCTTGAGGGTAGCTGGGTAGGACATGCATGATTGAAATAAAACTTCATTGGATGGTGAGGCCAGTCTAATCTCGTTTAGCTTTTAGCTTCTATATCACAGAATTGACTCGATAGCTTCCTACAACTTTTCCTAACTTCACAAACAAATCTACCTTACTCAAAACACCAAATAAAGATATTGAGATTGATCGTACAATTGTTTATGGAGATACATGAACAATTGAACATGTCCTATTATTGTATATAGTAGATAAAAAAAGTGTTCAAGCTCCTGTGAGCATTAAAGAATAACTTAGTAAACAACAATAGAAGAACCCTCATCCCATCAATATATATCAGGAATAAGGCACATCTCAATACAACATGAAGCATCATGAAAGATTGAACTAAATCAAATGCTCAGTCGCCATCTTGAGGTCAATCTAAGCTAAGGAATCTATCAAACTCCTGGTATAACCAATTAATGGGTAGCCCATGAAGCTACCAAGGTGTCATTAGCCTACATGGTTTTCCAGTATACATGATGAGAAAAATGCCAAGTTATATATCAAGAATAAGACAAGTGGAAAAAAAAAATACAGACCCATTGTCTCGAACAGAGCGCCTTAAAGCTGCTCTAGCTTCACCAGGTCGGCCTTCCTTTCGCTTGTCCATCTCCCGGGCCTGGATTAGAAAAACAAAACATAAACCAAACCAGCAAAATTCAGATGCAACTGAAAGTAATATAACACAGACCTTCCACTTGAATCTGTCATCCAGCATACTTTTTTGAGCATCTGATAATTTCCCCACATATTTCCAGACATCCTCCCCTGTAGCCAACATAACACCAAAAAATACCAAAGCAGATGTCTTAAATTGTAAGAGCATCATAGAAGAAATCAAGAAACTATAATAATTGTGAATATTGAACCATGGATAAGAATTTTGAATTAAGGAAACAGACCTTGTAAGTGGCCTGAAACATCAAATCATACACCTTGGCTTATTCAGTTTACAATAAATCCACACGCACGGTTTGTATAATAAAAAAAACAATTAACGAAGTTTCATTATATACCATACTTATTTGTCAGAATATCTTATAAAAAACAGACTAGCTCTCATCATAAGCTAAAGAGTCATACTGAATTAAGAAAAATAAAAAAGCATTGTGCTCCATTTTCCTTCTTTTTGCACCAAAATTCATCATTTTTCTACCGAAGTCTTAGATCAGATGATGAGAATGAACTGTTTCCAATTCACCACTTTGGTGTAAGATCCGGCTTAAGTGTGAAATATTTTCCCTTTTCCTTTATACTAATAAGTTCAATCTGATTTTTTACTTTCTAATATAATAGATCCATATATCTGACATCCATAGAAAAGGACAATTTGATTATATATTACAGTGTGGATTCCTTTTACAATTGCAACTCTTATGCGGCTTATGTAAGTTTATGATTCGTGACTCAAGGTAGGTGTATTACATGTAATCCAAAATGGGAAAAACATAAATCAACATATCTTAGACTAACTAGAGTTTTATATGCGCTAAAATATCATGCATGCCAAATTTGCATGGGTCATATATTATATACCTCAATCATAACATAGCTAGCACTACCTATATTCTAATATTTAGATACCAAGTAGAAAGTTGAAAAAAGGGAGCAAATGTATCAAATCTGTGAAAATGTGAATATTTCTGATTTTCCCCAATGCAAACAAGAGGTTTTCTAAGGTCATTACATACCAAGATTCTTGTAGGCGGTAGCTAAAGTATTTAGAGAAGCTTTCCTAACTTCACCATCTCGTTCTGAGGTCAAAGCAGCAACATGTTGCAAGGACTTCAACTGTCCACCAACCTGATGGAAAAGATATCAAGTAAATGTCCTCTACTTACATGAGAGTTTGTGTTGTGTTGTGTGTGAGTTTGAGAGAGAGAGAGAGAGAGAGAGAGAGAGACAGGGACTATAGGGGTTACCTCCATTCCATGTTGATCAATTAAAAAACCAACAATGTCAACACATTCAATCCTAGTACGACTGTTTTTGGAGCGTAAACCCTCCAAAATATAAGGGAAAAGCTTAGATGCGGAGTGTATGTAAGTAATTTGCTTCATTAGTTCACGCATTTTCTCTCGCACTTTTTCAATGTTATGTCCAGACTGCACCATGAGTAGAAACCAGGTATGAGTGATTTTAACATGAAACAGCAAACACATGTACAACAGAATAAGGATGAGAAGCATGAGATATACATATATATGTACCTGAACAAAAAAAAAAATTTATATCATAAATAAAAAAATTGTTCATTTAGTAAAAGGCATGAAATGGATTATTTGAAACACAGAATCAAAAATTATAATTCTAATCATTTAGCAACATGAGCCCTAACAGTGACAAGAAAATCCAAAAATAACCTTCTCTATCAGGCATGGAAGGAATATTGCCGCTTCTGCCTCACTCAGAGTATAGCCCTCGTCCTTCAATGCACCAATCAATTCAGGAAGGAATTCCAGCACCTGTTCATTGTCTCCGATTACATAGAGCTTACAAAACCACTAACCCATCTGTTCCATATAAAAATGGAATTACCTTTAATAAGCATGTGGTGTTCGACTCACATAAGCGCAAAACAAACCACCTCAGCAATATGTCAATAAGTTCAATCATTTCCTTGCCACTGGATGGAAGAGCCTGCAAGACAGTAAAACCCTAGTTAACCTACACAAAACTCAAAAAAATTTGTAAAGTAGGAGTCAGATTATGTGCACAGCTAAGCTACCTTCTGCAATAACTCAAGTCCCTCAACCTGCTTCTTGAAATCTGAACTAAGAAGTCGCCTGTTAAGATCCTCCCTAAAATATTTTATAAGATCATTCTGCAAATCAAGACAAAGAGAATTCTTATTTAAGTCTGGGAATGATCCAGGAAAACAAAGAAGCTGTTGTGAGCATTGTCATTAAATGCAAACCTCGAGATCTTGAATCTGCTCCAGCCGTGGCTCCTCAAATTTAAATCTTCGAATAACAATTCTCTCCCTATCATCCTGAAAACATAACAAGCCTCTTAAGAAGCTTCCAAAAGGGAAAAAATGGTAATATCAGAAATGTCATGCATTTAAAGTACTTTATTGGAGTCTTTGACATTAAATAAAGCTTGTGATTGCGCAGCATAATCTTGAACAGATGCAACAGAATCTGCCTTAGAGACCCTTGTAGGGATGCCTCTCTGTCCACAAGAGGTAAAAAATAACAGATGAGATAATCAACATCAATAGATCATGATAGTAGAAGAAATTAGATTTAAAGAAGACACAAACCATAGGGGCAGCTCTGCCAACATGTTTTGACACATTCAAAGGTGCTTTCCCAGCCTTCGAGGCTATTTTTGATGTCAAACCGACAGAAGACATCCTCAAGGATTCAGATGCATCTGATAGAATATTTTAAAAACATATATGAGTAAATATTGGCATAGTTATATACACATGTATATGTACACACACGCGCGCGCACACACATTTATTTCTGCAATAGCACACCTTGAGGTGAGACACCAGGTCTCAGTCGTTCAAGAACAAGAGCCAAAGCAGGCCCACGTATGTCCTTTAGACCCTTGTTCAACTATGACAAAAAAAGGGATTATAGAAAATGTTGACAAGTCAACAACAACAACAAAAATTACAGTCTGGTTTGTCCACTTACTGCTTCCTGTCCACAGACCTTCATAATTTCGGCAATGGATGCTTCAGCTGCTTTTCGAACATCTACTGATTTGTCCTAAATGATTCCACATGGATAACACTCATAATATGCTGCATTAAGATTTGTCAAGATGCTAAACAGTAATAAAATCAAGTAATAATTTACCGCTAAAGCAGCAGCAGCCGGTTTCAACAAGTGCAGAGCTTCAGATGGCTCAATTAAACCAGAAAGGTTCTTAGATAACCACTCAAAAAGGTCCTTCTTACCCTCGGCACCAAGCTTACTGTCAGCCAAAGCCACTGTGATGTAAGGAACCTGAGACACACAGAATGTAATGGTCCTGCATTCAGTCAACTTTCAAATGAAATACCTCGTGATTTGTTATCTCAACAACAAAATTTCTGATTGACATATATGCTCCATAACCAAGTGAATTCAACTGTTTAACATCGATACATTAAACATCACAAATGAGTTCAAAAAAAGATGGCACCTTGAAAATGTCTGAGCTCATGCATATGGTTGGTCAATATGCCCTAAGAAATAATAACATAAATTAGCAAATACCATTTTGTCAAGTTGAACAGCAGCAAACCAGGAATCTAATGCGCTCAGAGTGCATTCCCGCATCTGCTTCTTATTGTCCCCTAGGCATTTCAGCATATCTGATAAAATTCCCTGTCATGAACATGATCTTAGTCAATAAACAAGAATGGATAGCAATCATTCTGCTATAACCAGTCAATTATCATTGCAGCAAACAATTAAACCTTGCTGGACTTCTCAACAGGAGGACCCATTGCAGAGGCAATAGCACCAATGGTAGCAAGGGTCGCCATAACCAAGTTTTTATTACTGTCATACAAACGACCTCTTAAAGCTCCTAGTAACTCCACTGGAAGTCCAAGATTGCCATCAATAAGCAATAAAAACAGTTAGCAAAAACAAGTGCTCTATAAAAGCTTTTCTATTTCCTAGATAGAAAGCACTTATAAAAGGACACAAAATGTGAGGACATACCAGTCCCAGCCGTTTGAATGCGCTTGTTAGCTTCTTCTAATATTTTATTGACAGATTCAATAGACTCCAAACGAACCTGTCACACAATTTGTCAACAAGTCAGTAAAATTTCATTCCTAGCAGAGTGAATCCTCAGCTTATGACCAATAACTGAAATTAACTGACCTTCCAGTCAGGACTTGCCAAGTTTTTGAGCAGGATGGGAGTAATCTTCCCACTGATATCTTCGCGTGGCAAGCCATCAAGACCACCTGAAGACATGGAAGAAGTGTCTGAAGCTTTAATGGTTTTCTTTGGTGCTGCTGCTGCACCCTGCACAACAAAAAGCACTTATAGAGTAAACCAATAAAGATGTGGACACTTCTTTGGTGAAAATTTTAAATACCTCAAATGGGTTTTTCTCATACTCTGCATCAAGTGCACTAAGAAGTGCGGGCTTAACATCCATTAAAAATCCCTTAATATCTGCAGAAACAAAATATCTTAGACACCAATTAAAAACCAAAAGGCATCAAGCAGTTTGTCCAGCCAGGTATATCACCTGGACCCACAAACTTGTGTAGGGCTCCAATAAGTTTAATGGTTGAGTTTCTTGTAGCAGCAGTACTGGATTGCAGTCCTGTGTCCTTGCAGAAATCAATTAAATCCTGTACAAATAATCAGATAATGTCTTAGCCAAGAGGAACATGCCAAACACACATACTATATATGAGAGATAGAGAGAAGAATACAGAGAAAGCAAGCAACCGAACAAAAAAAATCACCTTCAACTTCAAATGTGAAACACCAAAGTCTTCTACAGCAGTAACCATCCATGCAATCCCCTCACTAAGGACCTTGGGATTTTTGTGCTCTTTCATGATCTTATAAAGCTGTGGCATAACCAGAAAAGTAATGACTATTATTCTCCGTCTGAATTCAATTTCCTTAGTTAAAAATAGGGAACATAGGTGGAACGAAAGTGCAATAATTATCAATAAACACAACTGTTTTACCCGATCAAATACCAATCCTGGACCAACTGCCTCACAGAATGTAGTAAGGCATTTCATGGCCTGGTTGCGTGTTTTAATATCTGCTACCCGTTCACTAATACCTGTCAAATACTTATGTGGAATAAATATATGCCAAATTGAAGCATGATTTTTAGAAATTGCATAGACCTTCTGAAAAAGAACATGCAACCTAAAGTAAAAGAAACTCCAGC
Organism: Acorus calamus; assembly: GCA_030737845.1. Taxonomy (NCBI): domain Eukaryota; kingdom Viridiplantae; phylum Streptophyta; class Magnoliopsida; order Acorales; family Acoraceae; genus Acorus; species Acorus calamus. Next base: position 17,736,650 of record CM060877.1, on the reverse strand, counting down.
TTAGCTCATGTTCAAATCCTTCAAGGATTCTAACAATCTATAAGTATATTGCAGAAATAAAGCTCAACACAAATAAAGAGAATATTCAAGCATTTAACATTGCTTTTTCCATAAACACCCACCTTATCATCCTCATTTCAGCCTGATTAATTTATATGATGTTACTAAACAACCCAACATCCTCGTCCAAACATATATGGCCAATTTTTTGTCTTATGGTAAATGTTGCATGAGTAACTTTTCCAGAGAAATGGATAATAACCTACACCAAACATAACCTCTACACACAACTGTCACTATTAGGAAACATTCTGAATGCCTTAAATTGAGTGCTATTTGTGATGTTTCCAAGACTCCACAATTACCAGTAAATTACATATAAACTAATCTGCCTGTGTTTGTCAAATTTTCAAATGTATGGTACCCATACATTCCTTCGTATTTCTAGTACAGCGTCCAACCTATTCATCAACTGACCAACTATCAGTAGATAGGTAATCAACAAGTGTAAGAAACCTCAGCATGGATGTCAGTGGACAATTTATATTATACTAAGTACAAGAAAACTGACATATAAAGTGAGCTTGATGAAGCCACATTCAAGCCAAATCAAAACATACTTCATTACTAATCTCAAAGAAGTCATGTGACACAGAAGTGAAGACACACCACAGGAGTACTTTCCACTCTTCAATAAACCTATTATCAAATGTAAAATTAAAAAAAGGCGTCTGTTTTACCTCCCATGAAAAGATTTTGTTTCCTATCATTGATATCTTGTGCTTAAGCCTCACATCATAACCTCCTCCTCCAGTTTAAAGTTGTGATTTATTTTCAACCATAACAGTGATGGGGACATCGATCCAATGGTGGACTTTATAGTCTACCAAAGAAGGAAAGGTAAGAGATCTAATCTTATCCCTCTGTGGACAGAGATTAGTTAGGGTTTTTTTTTTTATTTTGAATAAGAATTGTACGATTGTACGATTTTATCTGGACCATTGATGTTTAAGATGATCAATGGCCTAAATTAAATCACTTAATTTATTTGTTATTTAATTTAAGTTATTGTAGGATTCAATCTAGATCATAGATCTTTAGAATGATTAATGGCCTAGATTAAATCATTTTCTCATTAAATAAAGTTGTAATCTCTACGGAGAGAGACAGATTGGGAATGAATGAAATTTCATATCCTACAATGGGATTTCTATGAGTGTGAAACCCTAACTTTCGTGGGTGTGAAACCCTAATTTCTTTCCTCTTCCTTTTTTCTTTTCCCTTTCAAATCACATAAACCCTAACCCTAACCCTAATCATCATCATCACAAACCCTAACTGCTGAAGATCCAACCCCCGTCTTGCTTCTGAGGACGCCTCCAACAGCTCCTGCTGGTGCTGCCTCGACCTCCAACGGCCCCTGCTGCTGCTGCCCTGGATCTCCAACAGCCCCTATTTGCTGTCCGCAGATGCAGCGCAACCCTGATTACCTCCCAATTGACCATACCCTCTGTGAGTATCCCTATTTGATCAAGTTGAACAATCTCTACATTGAATTTTGGCCAACCCTAGATCTATCCTGCAAGGTTCTATCCATCGCATGTTCCCTCCCATTTAGGCTTAGAAAATGATTTAACACTATGAGTATGATATAGGCCCGTGCTTAACTAATTATTTGCTAAGATCTTGTATGTTTAGGGTGATGTTAGCTTAATTAATATATCTCATATCCTATTGAAACCTCATTTATGATCTCTGCATTCATTTAGTATGGTCCTGCATCAATCAGGAAACTTGCACCGACCTTTAATCAAAAGCATCAACAGTCTATTCTCCACCAATATTAATACTATCGCTCACCTACTATCTTTAAACAAAGAGTCTAAGTGTAGACATGACATGTTAGGCATTTAAAATGCTTTATAAAATCTGGTAAGCCGAGGCATATGACTAATAACTTGATTCAACAAGTCCAACAATGGTATACTTAAAGACAACAATTTCACTGCTAAACAGAAGGAACTTTTCACATCAAGTGAACATCAGCTCCAACTCCCAGAGTTTCATTACTAATAATCCCAGCTTTATCTCCCGCCTAAGGACCCCTTCCTGCTGCATGCAACAGGGTTGCATCACATGACACTTGACAAAAGCCTAGTATATCATACTAATCTCAATCTCCCTAGAATTGAGCATAAAATGACATGACTGCAATTAGTAAGTTTGATGCTCACCTGGAAGACACAATACAACACATCGTTTGGGGAACTTTGTCACTGTAGAAGCTATGTATGTGATGATTTCAATAACCTGTTGTTGAACCTGCACTCCACCATAAAATTTATTAACCTCAATAAATAAATAAACACACAAAACTCATCATTCAGTTTTCTAACAAATTCCTCAAAAAAAATTATCGAAATACCTGGACATTTTTTTCAGCCCATCCAGGAACAGCACATAATAAACGAATCAATATCTCAGCAGCTTGATTAAGATCTCCTAGACCTTCTACCTGCTGTTTCAGCAAACTGATTGCTGCAACCAAAGATCTAGGGCATTTATTACTTCACTCAAGCATGGGTCAAATGAATAAGATGCATACAGTCACACATCATAGAGATCAAAAGAAATCTCACATTGGAACATCACCAAAGTTTTTTTTTTTTTGAGGATTGCATTATATTAAATCAGATGCAGTTCTCCAAAAGACAAGAAAAGGAGATGATGGAATCCAAAAACAAAAACAAAAACAATTACTACTTCACCCAAATCCCTATACACAATAGGACACAGTGCCCACATACAATCACCTAAAAATTGCCACAAACAAAACAAAACCTTGAAGCCCATGTACACCAGCTAGTAGAAAAGACAAATTTCCTACAGAAAGCAAATGTCAAGCACACATATTACAAGATGTAACACTGTTGCAATGGTGACATTGCAGTATCCAGGAACCAAAGACGGTCACAAGATCAGTTAAATTTATGACATGGACATGCTTTGTCAAAAATAGAACAAGGAGATTAAAGATATTGAAAAACAAAACAAGCTCTATGATATTCTAGCAATCTCATAAATCTCAAGGCTCAGTTCCATCACATGTAAAGAGAAAGAACACATGAATGAAGTATCAATGTTCTAAAGAAAAGTGCATGCAACAATGACACAATTAGCCAATCAAGGAACATCTATACACCTTCTAGTCGTTCTTTCCAAATACTGCTTTTCATCTTAGAAATCAGATCAGCCGGAAGACGAGACTCGAGTCTCGATTCTATTTCTTCTAGGCTCATTTCACCAGGCTGTGTACAGAAGAAAAAAAAAAGACAATGGATCATTATATGCCAAATCAGATGAAGGTCAAATCATAGACTATGCTAGCTACCTCAATATCTTCTTGCTCGGCTGCAGCCAAACTCTTTGCATGTGTAGTTCCATCAGCCTTCTTTCCAGCACTCACTTTCACTGGCCCACTCTTTTTGCTGACAGGCTAAACAAATACTCAATTACCAACACAAACAGCAGAAAATATATAACATAAATGCAACAATATTTAAAAATGGGATGGATGAAGCGTGAGGCGAACACACAGCTGCCTGGATAGGCTTCTTTCCACTAAGCATGCTTGCAGCAGATCTTCTTACAAACGAGCCATCTGTAGTCTGCATTTAATCATTCCAAATACACAATTCAAAGAAGGATTTCAAGTGAACTATAGGGGGAAATAAGGCAGAAAATGTTGAGAAGTCAAAAGAAAGTGAAATTAAGATGTCTGTAAATTAGATAAATATGATGTGTGTGTGTGTGGAAGGATAAAACTTACAACCAAATCAGATGTAGATCAACTCAAAGAATAACCTTATCCTACTTTTGTTCCAATGTCAAGTTTAAAACTTACAACCGTAGAAAGATAAACCTGCCTAGATTGGCCTTCTATCAAACATTCCCTCCCCCAGAGGATCTACATGACAATATGTGGGTGAATATCATGACTACACTCTGGTCGTAGGTGCAAGAGATCTTGGGGATGGGAGATAAGTGATCAGGAATGTAAGGTTTTTGTTTATTGGATTACCTTTGAGAGTTGTGTCGTGGCCGGGGGACAATCATTTCTCTCATTTTTTTATTTATGTTATTTTCATTTTATTTTATTTTCAGAAATGCCTCATCTGCTTTTGTTTGAAGGGCATTTTCCTACCCCAATCTTATCTTCAAAAAAAATTCTCAACACAATATTCCCCAATATAAATATCAAAAGTGCAAGCAAAATTATCCAGTAGAATCATAGGAGCAAAACTAGATGACATGGCATATATTTATGAGGTAAAAAAAATGGTAGAAAAAATCTTCAGTCCCATATCTTACACACATGAAAGAGTCATGCCAAAAAATAGAATTAACTCAATTAAGAAATCATTTAACATTCAATTTACGAACAAATTTTAACCTCACAATAGAACTAGGCAAAAGACCATAAAAATAAAAGCAACCTACCTCTGAACAAGCAATGCTTCCACCTGACGTTGAGACTGGTGCTGAAAGACAAGCAAAATAAACAAAAATCAGATTAATCTATAAATATTTCCCTTTTTAGGAATTTAATCAGAAATATGAAAAGATTCAAGGCCCTGTAGACAACCAGACCTGATCCAGTGCTAGTAAGCAGACCACCACCAGAATTCCCAATCATTTCAGAGAGTTTCTTTTTCCTCACCTCATCTAATTTTTCTAAGGGCTTTTCCAATGGTTTCATGCCAACAAACTGGAGGAGAAATCAAAATATATTGTAGAGCATAAGATTTGTGATTCTAAAGATCAGCTCAAATATCTCAAAGGCAAACTGAAAATGGTATTACTTTAGCTATTGATGCCAAAGTAGCAAAAGACGCGTCTCTCACTTCTGGGGTACTGTCATTCAAGCACTACAATGATCCAAGAAAAGAAATAAGCATCAACAAAGGAACCCCTTCAACACAAATATATCATATGTTTCAACTATTTGCAACCAGATTATTTAGACTTGGAATAAAGGAGTAAGTAGCCACAGACCTCCATACATATGGGAACATAGTCCTTGTGCAATTTAAGAACAACTGCTTTGTTGCTTGTTTCAATACAGAATGTGACCCAGTTCAAAGTTAATGAGCGCACGAGTGGAACTTTATTCTTCACAGCAACTTTAATATCTGCAGTCATATATAAACAACAAAATGATTATAAATGTCTGATGCCACCATCCTTATTTCTCATTATGTCAGAAATAACACAAAATGAGACTGTTTATTAAACAAGCTCCGATGAGTTCATTGCTTTTCACTTTGCTCTGACATGTGCAAAGTTAGTCAATCTTGGTACTTTAGATATGCTATATGTGCATCAAAGAAAAGGTAGGGACATGTACAATGATTTAGTGGTGACATGAAATATAAAATAAATGAAATATCAAGAGAAAGCTCATGGTTATAAATATGTGTTCCTCAAACCGACACAAGGAAATCCTATTACTTTGAGCAAGAGACTATGAATCAAAGATAAAATCAGTGAGAAAATACTGCAGCTTGACATAAAGAACCAAATTTTGATTGAACCAGGGATGATAACAATTAGTTGCTTCATAACTACCATAAAATGATAAAATCCATGTAAAGATGACGCATGCAGGAGTGCATTGTTGTTCTTATGTTGTCGGAATGGTATGTTGTCGGAGTATTCCTATGTATTTAGGATAAGTTCCACTGATTTTCAACTCCATCTGAGGAACCCAAGGTAAAAGCAAATAGTATACATGCTGAACAGCCCAAAAGAAAGAGGAAAACAACTGTACTTTTTTCTTAATTAAAAAAATATTTCTGGGGAGCTCTGTCTTTCTCCGTCCATATTAGTATTCCTGACTTTGTACCAGCACCCCAGCCATTGTTTAAAAAACCGCAAGCAACAAACACCAGGTTGCCTTGTTCCTCCATTTGACGGTTATGCTTTTATATCCCCTCCTATAGGTGCTTTCCACTAATATTGATGATTTGATATATTACAATGGGTGATCTCCCACCTCTCGCCAAAAAAATGCACACATTTATTTTATGATCAGCAGACCTATACATAAAACATACAGAAGCTTAAAAAGCATAAATATATTTCTTAAGGTAATTTTGTCAGAACCATTCCGGGGTTTAAAACGGACCCTTTACCACAGTAAAGATGATTTCATGTGGTTGGTGGCCATTGATAAGCTAAAACCAACCATGAATGATGGGTAAAAGATGGTAAAACTTTGACAGTTGTGTGTTTTAGAGGAGACATGGGATCACCTCTTCTTCAGTTGCCAAGTTAGTGAAAGAATTTGGGGGCAAAGCCGGGTGCTCTTGCTATTTCACTAACATTGTTGAGATGTGGAATTTTTTCTGAAGAAGAGTAAAGAACAGAAGTAGAATTGCTAAACTCATTGGGTGTCTTCGGCATCTAGTGTGTAGGAATGTGTGAATTGCTCATAAAGAGGCCATATTTCAAAACAAAAGGATATACATCCTTTTATTTTAGGGAGGCAATCAAAGCATCCGACAAGAAAAGGATATACATCCTTTTATTTTAGGGAGGCAATCAAAGCATCCACTCAGGCTTAAGACTTGGATATTACTGTGAGAAGTCACCAGAGCTTCTACTTTTCTCTTCAGCCCGCTCGAGCAGTTCTCCTCCCAGCACTTTGGAGTGCTCATTCAAGGGGACTTTTCTGTTGCTTTTTTCATTTATCATTCCTTTTTTAGTTATTAATTAATTTTGGAATCCCTTGACTCCATTTTGTTCGAGGGGAATCATATCATAAATGAAGCCCTACCTTTCACTCAAAGAAAAAAGACAATTTTGTCAAACTAGCTACAATTTCAAAAACCTACAGCTTTCAGATATGATAATTTTTCTTTACACAAATGCCTTCAGAGATGAAATAAATTCAGTCCACAACTAGTAGAATAGGAGTAAAATGTATTAACTTGCCTTCAGTTGCATCAGCAAGGGTCAGACATCCAGCCTTGAACATTGTTTGAAGGGTCTGAGTAAGGGCCTCCATCAGAGCTGGCTTCTTCTCCTTCAGCTTCTCCTGTTAAAAAAAAACATAGGAAAGGAAAAAGACAACAGAATCTTCCTCAGGATCATGTTAGTTAAATGGCCCCAAATTATTTTACTGTCAACAACAAAAGACATCCTCAGGATGACAAAGACACAAGTTTAGTCCAACATAGGTATACACTTACAAGTAGAACAGGCAATAGAAAACGTGAACTCCCAGAAAAATGATTTCTTAGACCCCGGGCCAGATTCCCAATTGCCTGAATAGCTTCTACTGAAACAGCTATGTTGATATCTGTGACAAGCTGAAAAGTGCACATGCCTTTAGAAGACTTTCTATTGGAGAACCAACAAAAAAAGCCACATACAGAAACAACTGAAATAGTCATACACAATAGCACGGTTCATACACAAAACTAAGGCACTAAACACTAGATAGGAAACTATAGAAAGTTCCAATTATAAAGAAAAGTTACCAAAATATGGGAATCAGCGCATAAGCCCACATCCAAAGATGTGGAATTGTGGATAAAGGTTAATGAATATGGAGGCATCCAAACTATGGTGAATCCCTATCACATTGCTTGGGCGCAAAGAACAACATACCTTCTTAAGGGTCCGACAAATTTCAGAGAAATCACCAGGAGCAATTTTTTTGGCTGAGGACAGCTTTGTAAGCTCAGCAACAGCATCCCTTCTTTCAGACCATTTTGTAGCCTTCTGAAATGACAAAACAGAACTCAAACAGCTTAGATAAAGAAGTTCTACAAATATGCTTGTGACTTGCAAAAGAGACTGCAGGGTAGCAACATGAGAGTGCACGTACCACTCCATCCCAAAATCCTGTTTTATCCAATGGAGTCAAGATGTCTACAGGATCAAGAAGTTCATACTCATCTACTTCCTGGGGGACTGAAATAAGAGCCATGTACATCTCAGCAAATGTAAGAATAATATGTATATTGTCAGTCCATATTTCTGCCCAGACAGAATAAAGAATATTCGGGTTCATTAAATGGAACCAAATCAAAGAAAAAGAGATCATTCTTACTGTCTACTGTGGGTTCTTCAGAGATTCCCGTACCAACAACCTCAGAAACAGCTTCTTGCTCTAGTTCTTTTTCTTGCTCAGATCTGATAAAGGAGACCAGGAGTGGCAGGTCATTGATTTTACCAAATAATTCCTACACAATTCATATTATTAAGAATGTGTGACCCTCCTCTTGCATTTTCTTTCATCACTTAATGAATCATAAAGAATAGTATCAAAAATGTACTTCCCTTTTTGATAATCAATTGCAGTTACCTGAATTTTTTTTTTTTTTTTTGGGCCGGGGGGGGGGGTGGGGGAGTGGGGAATACAATAAATGATGTATTGATGTCAAACCACACTCCAATACGGAATACAGGCATACAGCCAATGAAATCTTATAGTAATGCTCTGATGACTCCACCAAACTGATAATTTCTGACATGCACAAGGTTAATTAAAAATTCCAAGAGCCAACATTCCAACTTCGACACTTGTCAAAAACAGAACACAGTTCCACAAGACCCTGGTTGAGACAATACAACAATTATTTCACCATGAAGACTGTAAAAATGTCCATCTATTCACATTACAAGCCAACTCCTCTCCCCCTCAACTAGACTGAAAACTCTTTACGCCTTTAAAAATGTTAAGAGCCCATAATTCTATATAAAACTTTCATCAAAGCTAGGCTAAACAGACTCTCTCAAGATATGTTGAATCCAGCGCCTAAGCCGAAGATGCTTTCTCCACATGTTCTGCCACACGAGCTCAAACGAGCTCCAATTGAGCCGAACCCGAGCCGCTCAGCTCGGCTCAGCTCGTTTACCACCCCTACATTAGACATGCACTTCACATTTTCTGATCAATTGTGAGGAGACCTCAAAGAACTGTCATCTACCCTCACAAGGGGAGTGGACATAAGTTTTACTGAGTTGAATCGAGATGGTGTCATTGCAAGACCATCCATCTTCGTTAGATGATCTACGACAGGTAATACTAGATTATTACTATTTAGAATAAGAATAAACAGGTAATTGTTACCTATTTCATAGTAATTAATAATTATGGGTTCATAATTTGCAATTTACAACTATATTGGGCTGAATTCACAGGTGCAGATGCAATAATCTCCCCAGAAACCACCCTATAGGAAACCAACCAAAGATAATTGAGGACTAAATTAATTAGTTCCCCAAAAAAAAAAGTAAAAAATACAAGTTATTTGCATATACGTTCAAACATTTATATGGTTGAAGACATTCAAGCCAAGGAGAATTTAGATTGCAACATAGGCTAACAATTGATTTTTTTTATTGGCCTAATGGTATGAAAACTATGGAAACTGTGTAGATTCATCAAAACCTACAAACTAAAACAGCAACAAAGAATAGAAACATTAAGTATGTGAACCCAACTAAGATCACAACAAATAACATGCAGAAAAGGCAAAACTTCTAATATCAAGAATGAAGGCCAACTACACTCGAACGAATAACACGTCGACTGAAGTTTTCTCCCTTCTTTCGATGGTGAAAATTTTCAATTCGCCAATCTTTAGGTTTCATTGCATGGTGTACGTCATCAAATCTTGTCATTCATTGATTACTCAATAATGTATATGGAAAGGAAAAAAGAATGACGCCTATATTCACACCAGGTTTTGTTCCCTCAAAAAAGTTTTAAATGAAAATCTTAGCCCTTAACATCCACAACCAAATATTCCCCATGCATTTTGTTGTCATGCAGCAAGCTTTTTATTTCACTTTCACTGTGATTGTAATCCCCAAAAGAAGCAAGTGTAAAATTTGAACAAAAATGAATTCTCTAAAAGCAGCCTAAATCATACAGGATGGACAAATTATTATGTATCGATAACCTAATACTGGATATTACATATTGTTTAAAGGAATAAATGAAAACACATAGCTCAACCAGACTAAGTAATAAAAGTTGTGGTAAAAATCCACGTCATTAAAATGTATGGTGTCATACTAATATAACAAAAAATCTAGGCAACAATGGTTTAAGCAATATCCCTTCAGTAGAGATCCAACAACAAAATGCACATGGATTTGAATAAACTTGTATCCTTGTTTAAAAGAAAACCCCAGTAAGGAGAGGAAATGCTGGCTGAATTAAAAAACCAGAGAAAGAAAGAGAACTGAAAAGATTTTAACGAAAGCATCCAAAAATTATAACAAAGTGTATTAAGAGATAGCATCTTTAGAGTATATGAACGATGAAAAAGGCACAACTGAGGGTGCTGACTGCTGGTAATAGTTCACAAAAGAAGGGAGATCTATCAATTAATTCTGAAGTTCAAGACTTATCAACTTCATCTGGATGTGAGTAGTTCCCTTTATTTATTCAGGAAATTACTGAGCTTATCAGTGTTCTAAAAAGCGGGATTAAGCAGGCACCTAGATGGGATTGGGTCTCACGCGCCTCATCCAGGGGATTAAGCGGGGATAAGAGGCTAAGTGGGATTAATCAGGAATTAAGAAAAGATTAATCTGATTAATTCGATTTGTTGCCTTGATATTTTTGTTCATTTTGAATTTTCAACTATTATATACACATATATTTATATAAATGCAAATGTAATTATATTTATTTAAATATTAAATTTTTTATTATTTGAAAAATGATCATTTAATCCCCGCTTAATCCTTATCTAGATGATTAATCCCTAGGTGGCAAATTTACCGCCCAACTAGCGGCTAGCATTTATCTACCAAAAAAAAAAAAAACTAGCGGCTAGCATTTTTTAGAACATTGGATATTATGCATCACATATAAAGGCTAAAGTATGGATATAGTCACTAAATTATTAATTTTAACTCATGAATAATCTTAAATTCCTAACACAGTTGACTATCAAACTGGGTGAAATTCAACATTAGACATATGTTAATAAGTATGTTAAAACATTAGACGTAAAAGAACTAAATGCATTACCTTATCTTCCGCGTTGGTCTGGCTATCCCAGTAACATTAGCAAGCTCCGCCTCAAGTTCTTTTTTCTTCAAAAAGAAAAATGGCATATTTCTTTATTAGTTCAGCAGAAAAGTATATGTAACCAAAAGAAAAGGAAAATATAACTCACCATAGTGTCCCTCATCTTTTCAAATAAAATTGATTTTACTGGATCTTTCCCAATCCAACGACAAAGTTCAAGTGTCAACCCTTTTGAAGATGCACGAACATTCTGGTCTTGGTGATCAAAAAGCTCAGGGAGCATTTTCAGGATTTTTTTTGGTGGGATGATTTTTGCCCCGAATTCACTTGAAAAAAAAAAGAGAATTACAGAATAATTAAATTATGGACAAACTCAAATAAATAAATAAAAAAATAAGGCAGCCAACCCCCCCCCCCCCAAAGATACAGACCTGAGGGCCTGAAACATGACATCAATAGCTGGAACAACTGCTTTTGCAACTTTGTTTTTTATTGCTTTCTCCATTGCTTCCTGCAATCCCCAAAAATGAAGAAAACTATCAGATCCAGCTTTAAAATACTGTAACTATGCTAATCTGACAAGAAAATTAAACCAATATTCATGGACAAGTAGGTATTCAACAGAGTGTAAAAAGAGTTGGATATTATGAAATCGCATTGTGACTTAGATTGTGCCAGAATTGAGAAGGAAAGTAGAGCAGAATTCACATGTCATCGCAAAGCAAAGTCTCCCCATGGTGCTAGTTAAAGAAGATTGCATGATCAGATCCATTGTTCATCACCACACTCATAACTAGTGATGAAATGCATCAGACTTCCACCAAATTCGAAATCAGCACAACTTGATATGGTTGACCCAATATTCCACAGGCAACAGTGCCTCAAGTGGACTCTATGATTGCAGAGTGGAGAAAGAGTCTTATGGCAAACAAACTCTTCTAGAGTACCATAGGCTCCCCCCCCCCCCCCATTTCCTTTTGGAAGGGATTATAATAATTAGTTAGAGACATGACATAGGATAAAAACTCAATGAAAGCATATTTAAACACATAACTTTGCAATAACTGTAATGAAATTTCTAACGGGACTGCTCACCAAGAAGACTTCTGTGGCCTCCAACTCCACCCATAAGAGGAACGCAGCCTGCGCTTTCTCCACTGTCTTCGGCCGGCCGGTGAGGCATTTGGCAACAATGGCGTCGCATACCTCTTTTGCATACCTGCATTTTTTTTTTTTTGGGGGGGGGGGGGGAGGAAGCATGGATCAGGATATAGTGAGAATGGGACCATATATGACGAGCGCGTGAAATAGGACCCCTACCTAGAGGCATCGGAATCGGCTGCCCGTAAGAAGGCAATTAGGGCATCGAGGGCCTTCTCCTGGACGGGAGCATTCGAATCTGCCACAGTCTTCCTGAATAAAGGACCTGCAGGACGAAGATCACCATAATCAACCCAATGATGGGGAGGGGAGAGATGTGATGAGACAGATCGGATAGATCGAGGAGAGATCTAAAGGGAGACAAGTAATACCCAATTCACGGAGGCGGGGGTCCTTAGGATCGGTGATGGTGTCGCAGAGCGCCGCCAGATCAATGTTGGCGTCGTTTCTGACCTTCCAGTTTTTGTGGAGAAGACGATCCTCCCATGGGAGCTTCTTAGCCTCCTTCAGAAGCTTCTCGTCCTCTGTCGACATCTTCTCTTCTTCTCAGTTGGAGAATTAATGAAGGACCCTCCCCGGCCAAAGCAATGGGTCTATTTTTGAGAGAGATGTGATTAAAAAAAAAAAGAAAAAAAAAAGAAAGAAAGAAGAGAGAGGGTGAATCGATCGCTCGATTGGGGAGGGTTGTGAGTTTTGTATTCGTGTGGGGTGAAGGAATCGGTAGGTACAGGGTCCCCTTGCCCTCGGTGGTTTCGGATTTTTGTTTTGGTTTTGGGGAAATGTGAGGATCGGACGGTGGAGATTTAGGGGAGCGTCCAAGCAACGGAAGAGATCTATCCTGGGTGGCAAGAAGTGCATCCGAAAGTATTACGCCGGCGGCCGATCAGAAGATTGTTATTACTTATGAATAAATAAAAAATAAATGCTATATTAATTCCTCGTCTGTTCCTTGGCGATCAGCACTTTTCCTCTTTCGTTTTTAAGGCCCCGTTTGGCTAGTGGAATAGAGATGAAATAGGAGAAGAATTGAGGAGAATAAAATTAAAAAAGTGTTTGGGTAGACGGAATAAGAAGAGAATAAGCTGATATTTGTACTCCAAGTTCACCCATGAAATTATGTTATTCCTCCACTGGAATAAGGGGACTCACCTATCAAATCACATATCATCACATCAAATCATCTTTCATCACCTCTTATACATCAATAAGGCTCACATGTCAAATCAAATTTTTATACCTTATTCTCATCTTATTCTTCATCAATCAAACACTTCAACTTTATTATTATGTTTTTCAATGAGAATAACTGAAAACACAATCAAACACAAAATTTCTTATTCCATTGATGAAATCAACATTCCTAAAATAGGTATAAACTCAATAATAGTTTATGCATCTATCCAAACAGGTCATAAGAGTATGTTTGGATGAGATTAAAGGGTGAAATAAGGGGTATAAAACAGAATAGAAATAAAAAAACTATTTGAATGGGTAATTTAATATAAAGAGATATATATAGTTATGCAGAATCAGGTGAGAATAAGCTGATATATGTATTCCCTCTATGGAATTGTGTTATTCCTCCACTAGTATAAGGAGACTTAACTATCAAATCACATGTCATCACATCAAATCGCATGTCAATGGGGTTCATGTCAAATCAACTTTTTACACTTTATTCACATTTTATTCTTCATCAACCAAACACTCCAACCTTTATTAATATGTTTCCAACGAGAATAACTAAAAATATAATCAAACATAAAATTACTTATTCTATTGATAAAGTCATCAATTCGGATAATAGATATAAACCCCATAATATCTTATGTTTCTATCCAAACGGCAATGTTTCCTTTCCCCACAGAGGAATTGGATTATTCTGGACAGAGAACTATACCGACATAGATTTCAATTTCACATGAAATTTTTATTTATTTGTTCAGTTATTCTAGTTGAAATGTGATAAAGTATTTTTTGTTATTTATTTGACTTTAAAAATAGATGAAGGATAAGTGGTGGATATGGGGTTTATACTTTCTAATGTGGCATTAAGAAACACGTCTGAAAAATAAGATTTTAAATAAAAAGACTTAAATAGACTTTGATTCCTAAAAAACGCATTTTATGTACTTTTTAAAAAGTAATTTTTTTCACTAAAAGCTTTAAGTTACTTTTAAATTAAGGTACCGTTTAGATGAGTGTTTTAACTGCATCTGCGGCTTGGCAGCAGAGAAACGCGGAACCACCGAACCAAACACCCTTTCACGTCTCAAACACCACACGCAGTGTCCTGCAATTACAGTGTAAAAAAATGTCGGGTGTAAACGCCTCAGAACAATGCTTCCTGAAACGTCGCCTGATAAAAACATTGTGTGGCCAAGTAAATTATGTCTTCACCCTTTCTCTTTTGGTAAATTTACAAGTCCTATCCTCTTTAAATAAAAAAACAGTATCCCTTCTCGCTGCCCCTGCATATTTGTGTGTTCCTCTCGAGGCTTCTTCAAAGATTAGTGATTAGGGGAGAAAGAAAATCTCAAGAAAACCTTCAAAACAGTATCGGTTTTTCCTTGTTTCATATCCCTTCTCGCCGCCCCTGCATATCTGTGTGTTCCTCTCGAGGCTTCTTCAAAGATTAGTGATTAGGGGAGAAAGAAAACCCTCAAAAAAATTAACAAAAATATCTACCCAAATGGTCCAAACACACATTTACACACACATGGAGCCGATCATATGAAATCAAACATGAAGATCATGAAAAAATCATTACGTCCCCGTTTGGATAGCGGAATTGAGTTATTCTGGATAGATAATTATGCCAGTATAGATAACAAATTTACATGAATAAAAGATTTTCTGTTTGGTTGTGTTTTTTTTATTCTCATTGAAAAACGTAAAAATAAAGATTGAGTTGTTTGGTTGTGTTTTTTTTATTCTCATTGAAAAACGTAAGAATAAAGATTGAGTTGTTTGGTTGATAAATAATAAAATATAAATAAAGTGTAAAAAAGTTGATTTGACATGTGACTATATGAGCCCTTTGATGTATAAGAGGTGTTGATAGGTGATTTGATGTGATAAGATGTAAAAAATTGATTTGACATGTGGGTCCATGAGAATTGATAAACTGAATATAGCATATCCTAGGGGTTACTTAGAATTGTTATACTTTCTTATACTCGTTTAAACTAGCTTAGTAATACCAAATTATACCCTACAAACAAACAATCATTTTCCCTATCCATTCTTATACCACCCTTATACGCGCTTATTCCGTTTCCCAAACGGGGCTACAAATATGAATCGTTGCTTATCTCTTTATATGGATCAGAAAACCTTCCTTCCAGGTGATGAAGATTCGTTTGTTGTTTGCGGCTCGAAAGGGAAAGAGAAGAAGGTAGGGTTCGCAAGAGGGGCTGAAGGGGGTTTATTAAATGAGGGGTATTTAGGTAATCTACAAGCCCAGCATCCAAAACGTCAATGAAGCCAAACATGAATACTTTTGTGTTACACGTCATTCCTAACGTGCCCACACCAGGGCTTGCCTCTGAAACGCCGCTTATGCCTAATGCTAAGTTTGACCACACATCCAAACACTACCTAAGTGTGTTTTCTGATACGCGTTGGATAATACATTTGAGATTTCTGTTTAATTAAAAAGCATAATAAACCCCAAACCTTGTTACCAAACACCCTCTAAATGTCATTTTAAATGCATTAATAAGGTGGTTTAAGCCTATACCAAGAGAACTCTAAAAACTGTTATACTCGCTTGTACCTATTTATACTAGCATTGCTATACCAGTTCTTACCTCTTAAACAAATAGATTTTTCCATTTATCCATGCTTATTCTGCTTTATATCTATCTTATATCTCCATTCAAACAGTGGTACATGTTTTGTTCTGATATAAGAGGGTGTCACCATGGCTCCATGCATTCGTGGTTACCTCTGATTAAGACTAAGCTACTATTTCATATAGAGATATAAATTATTCCACTTTTTTTACTATTCTATTAGGGTCCGTTTGGGGTGTGACATAAGGTTATTTGCCCTTAATAGCTATACTGGGATAGATAACAATCCATGCTGAATAGGTAAATTTTTGTTTGGTTATCTTTTCTGTTATTCTAATTGGGAAACGTAAAATTGATTTTTTTGTTGTTTGGTTTACCTTGAATAAAGTAAGGATAAGTGGTAGATAAGAGATGAATAAGAGTTTATGATTTTTTAAATGACAATTATACCCCTGCATAAATTATTTGTGTTTAGGAATAAGTATGAGAGATGTGTGTGTGATGTGATAGTTTTTGGAATGTGTGCAGAGAGTATTAGGTAAGATAAATTTTTTAAAATGACAGATAAGGGTATTTTTATCTATTGATATAGATAAGCCCTGATAAGCAATTCTAGCATTTTCTGAGAATAGTTATCAGGCCTTATCCTAGCTTATCCAGACATAACTATCAAGGTTTATTCTAGTCAAACAAACAGCTGTTTGGGGGCTATTCTACTGTATTCTCCCATATCCAGGGTTTATTCCCCACCCCAAACGGGGGGTTAATAGATTGCTATACTAGTGGAATATGTGATTTTTTATTTGCTTGTGTTTTTAATTATTCTCATTAAAAAATGTAATAATGATTTTTTTAAATCTTATTTACTATGGATAAGTTGTGAATAAAATGTGAATAAGGAGTGAATAAGAATTTATAAAATGTGAAAAAATGATTTGAATTGTGAGTCTTCTGATTTGTAAAGAGTGATGATAATTAATTTGACAATGATGACTTTTTATATTGATGGAATGGATTGGGTAAAATAACATAATTCCAAAGGGACTTGGAATACAAATATCAGTTTATTCCCATTTATTATAACCTATACCCATCTATTTCTTCTACCTAAACAAAATTTTAGGCCTATTTTTCCTTTATTCACTCCTATTATCCCCTTTATTCCACTACCTAAACGAATAGATGATGTACCACAATACTTGTTATTGATTGGATAATTTCAAAAGGAAAAGTAGAGGGGTGCCTCTAATTGCACCCCTCATTTTTCAGTGCACACTCCTGCACATCTAACATAAATTTATTGTATTCTCTAAACACCCCTTAGATTTAAATAAATAATTGGGTTTCGTGCACACCCGTCTAACATTTAAAAATCAAAAGACCTAATTTACTCCCTCTTGTATTCTCTCGACACTTAAGCCTTTCCATGCTCTCCCCATTGTTAGATGTAAACCCGCGCTCTCCCTCTAAACCTCGTAATTGTCATCTCTTTCGCCACCTCTATTCACTTGTCATTGGTAGGGATACATATATCGTAGTAAGAGATTAGACAACCATTGACCAACATTGTCGGTGTCGAAAAATCCGCGTGTGTGGGGGTTCTTCGGGGATTTGGATCGGATGCGTGCCCTGGCGGGCTCGGTCGGATCGTCTTCCCGGAAGGGGTGAGGGTGTCGTTCCTGGTTGAGGCGCCCGACAGCGGCTCAAGAGGAAAGGGGTTTTGTGATCGCCACGCTTTTTCTAAAAAACAAAGGGTTTGGGTCGGATTTGATCGCCTCTGGGGAGTTTGT
The DNA here is from genome assembly GCA_030737845.1 of Acorus calamus. Classification (NCBI taxonomy): domain Eukaryota; kingdom Viridiplantae; phylum Streptophyta; class Magnoliopsida; order Acorales; family Acoraceae; genus Acorus; species Acorus calamus. The sequence continues at coordinate 17,718,843 of CM060877.1, read as the reverse complement.
GGGGTCTCCGCTCTGAGACACGGATATCTACAGAGGTGAAAAACAGGTAATCATATTCCGCTTCCGGCTAGTTGTGTTTAGCCGTCGGACAGGGGGGCGGCTAGCTAGGGTTAGCCGTCCAGGGTCTGGGGGAATTTGGGCAGGGCTTTGATAGGAAAAGGGTGGGGCTGGGCAGAGACTAAGCTAGGTTTAGCCTGGGTTTATGGACGGGATGAGAGGGTATTTTATGTAGGGAATGGGTGTTTCTCTCAAGCTCTCTCTCTCTCTCTCTTGAGATTTCTTGGGGGAAGGGCTTGAACAAGTGGGGATGGTGGATTGGTGGTGCTTTGTGGATTTGTTGATGTTGTGGATTATGCATGTTGTATTTGGGCTGGGACCCCCTATTTATAGTAAAAGAGAGGCAGGGGAAGATCAGGGGGTAATGGAGTGGGTGGCTTGTTGACCTCTCATTAATTCTCTGGTTCTTCTGTCAGAGACCAGGTGAAGGGCAGAGTGCTAACTAGCTCATGGGGCGGCTACTTCCTGGTAGCCGCCCCTATCATGCTGCCAAACTCCCTCTGACAAGCGGTGGCTTGGGTCGGCACTTGGTTTTGGCAAGAGAGGGCGGCTAAAGGTCTGACCCGCCGCAATGTCACATTAAATATTGTTTTATGTCCCATCCAGGGGACTGTCATCGGCCAGGGGGCGGTTAGGGGGGCGGCTAGTTAAACTAGCCGCCAGTGAGGGGCCTAGTTAGGGCTAGCCGCCCCTTTCCAGGGACTTAGGTTTTTTGGGTTTTGGGTTTTAGGGTAGGTTTAGGTCAAGGTTAGGGTTTGGTTTAGGATTGTCTAGGGTTTGGGGTCTTAGGGTTAGGGTTTCGGTTTAGGTTTAGGTCAAGGAGGGTTAGGGAGGGCTACAGGTTTAGGGTTTCGTTTTAGGTAGTAGGCTAGAGGGTTTCTGGTTTAGAACCTTTGATTCTCTATTGGTGTCCACTTGTGGGATATTTCTGTGTGTTACTTGAAATATTTCTGTCTCTCTGGATGGTCAAAATTTGGGGTATCTACAAACATTGGCTCAACCCCTCAATATTTTTGTAAAATAGTGAAGTTATTTTTTTTTACCCCACAAGAAACAATGGGTCAATCATCTGTTTATTGCTGATTTTGATGTATAACATTTTAAATGCAATAATATTTGGCGTATTGCTGCTATTATGTGAATGTTTCAATGGATCGACCGGACCTCAACAATTAAACCAAACAAAAAGGAAGGCAGTCTCTAGCACAATATGCTTTGTTAGATTTATTTTTTGAAACCAACCCAAAAGTTTGACCTCGTGAGTTCCAAACATTGGCTTTTGATAATTTACCCTCCTTTTCAAAAAAGGTGTTTCGGAAGAGTTTGAAATGTCGGGTGTTTAAGAAGATTAACCATTGTGACTCATTTCCATTCTCACATCTTTCTTTTAACCTATCGATCGCCCTGAAAGTCTGGGCAAGAGTTTATAATTATCCAAGATTTTTTAATTTTCTTTTTATGACTTGTAAAATTCATCAACATATCTTATCTAATAATTATTGTAGATTTTATCTAAAAATTTGTCATATAAAAAAATGAAAATGGTGTGGAATCAAATTAAATATTGATTTCCTAAATTTCTTCTAATATAATACTTAGTTAATATTTATTTAATAATTTCAGTTTAAATTTAATAATATTCATTTGACTGTTATTCATTGTTATTGTATTGTTTCTATATTTTTCAGCATTATATATTTGTTTTAAGGGTTTTTAATTTTTAACTCCCCAAAAACCATCGTAATTAGCAATCGATCCTTCATTATTTGTATTTGGGTTTTACTCCCCAGATTTAAAGGACGTAATTCCTTTTTACGGAGTCCCTGAGAGGGACCTATCTATAAATTTTTTTTAGTCTCTGGTCGAGGGACCCTCGTAAAAAAGAATTATCCTTTAAGGATCAGCCCCGTCGGGGCGTAAAACCCAAATACGAAGGCCCCATTGCTGAGAGATCGATCCCTAAATACCCGATGGTTTCTCCCGAGAGTTAAAAATAAAAAACCCTTGTTTTAAATATCCATACGGAGGGGTGGGGGGAAAAAATTTAATTGAAATTAAATTATTTCATTTTTCAGTTTTAGTGGTGGGCCCAAATGGATCCAAATTGATTTATAATTTTGATAATTATAAATTGATGGTGAAATATTAATAATTATATTTTTCTGAGGCAGGGCTTTATCGAGAGCCTCAGGATATTTTGGTTGAAATTTGGTGAGATTCGGAGTTCATCCCGGAAAATTTTGATTTTTATGCCTTCCGCCCGTAAGGGATGTAGTTGTGGGAATCAAGAATACATTTTAATAGCCTTCCACCCGAGCCGATCGGATTGTAGAAATCGATCCCGAGGGATCTGTTTGTAAATCCGCTAGTCGGCACCTAGTTGTAAACCTATAATACTTAAGGGGTCGTTGTTGCCTGTCCAAGGATTTTGATAAAAACCGTGCCTTTAAATAGCATGTTTCCGGTTAGCGGAGTTCGCATCCAATCTTCATGGCGCCCGTTCCCGGAGACCCGGGACGTGTTCCGGATGACTTAACCCTAGATGAAGATGGTGGGTGGCGTAACGGGATCTAAGGTGAGATATCATTTTCTATTGATTTTATTGTTTAGTATTTCAATTAATTTTTTGTTAGGAGATGATGTGTCAATCGATTGTTTGGGGAAGAAGTTTAATAGATTAGGGTTAGGGTTGATTGATTTTAATTAGATGATTATTTGATTGGATTTCAATGGATATCAAAGGATTTCTTAAGATCAAATTAATTTATTGGTTTTGGGGATTTAAAGGTTATTTTTCGTGTTGATCATTAGAGTTGTAGTGGAGCCTTATTAGATTTGTCTAAATATTTATTCGAGAATTGATCGATTATGTGGGCCTTATGAAATAAATGGATACTGATTATTGGATCATTGTGAGTACATGAATATTTTAATATTTATTCAGAGTTGGGATTTTTGTTAGGTCTTTTGAGGTAAGTTGCGGATTGTTAGGTCTATTAGGTATGAGCTTTTAGGAATTATTGGGCCTAGTGTTGTTGTAAGTTGGTTGTTAATTGTTTGGGTCATGATTGAATGGTTTGTGATTTATTATTACATAATTGCTATGCTAGGTTATCCACATAGCTGGTGTATATCATTCATGCACGAGCATCGATTTGTATTGCGTGGATTGGAGGTGAGTGGGTCTAGTCTCTATGTAGATTTCAAAACTACTTATGTTTATATCATATTCGCATCATGCCTATGTTATTGAATACAATTGTTATTTTGAGTATGGAATACATGAGCATGACATCACGTTTTAAGACATTATTTTATGTATGAACTATATGTTGGAAACTATGTTATTCTTGCATGCAAACTATGAGTTGATGAATTGATCATGCATGTGCATATCATCTGTCTGCGTGACCCCGTCTACGTGATGATCGGCCGTCTGCGTGACCTACAGTCATGTGGGACCCTGTCTACATGACACCGGTCTGCGAGACCAGGCTCTAGATGGAGCACCTCTTTGGTTGCGTGCCGTATGGGCATGTTTGTCTATTGCATCATACACATCATGTAGTATAGTGCTTGTGAATTTTATGGTTATTCCTCTAAAGAGGTGCATTATTATTTTACAAATTTAGTACGTCTTACAAATGTTTTCCTTATTATGATATATTATGTTCTGCGTGACTCAGATTCTATAATTCTGTTATTTTCAAAGTTATTATTAACGGAACGCTATAGGTCCATTCACTAAGCGTGTTGTTTCTCACCCCTCCTTATTTTCCCCTTTTGGATTAAAGGCTTTAGAGTGGTGGATCTCATGTAGCTGTGAACGAGATCATATTTTCTAGAAGGCTAGACTTTAAATAGAAGGTGTTGGTCATTTCATTTGGCATGTAGTTGACCCATCTTCCTAGTAATCATGTTTATGTGAAGTTGTATATCTTTTTATGTATAAGTTATATCTAGACACATTGGGAGTATTGTTGAAATCTTAAATATTTTAGTATCATTGAAGAATAAAATTTATTTAAGTATTATTTTATTACAACTTTGGATAAAAGAAAATATAGAATCTGAGATTTAGAGGAATTAAGTTAGCGCAATTAGATTTTACGCTTCAAAATGGAGTCATGAATTCGGGAGCGCTACAGTTATTCATTTGAATAATAATAGATAGATTGTTTTAATATTTAATAGTTTGATTTGATAAGACTTAATATATTATTTCTAATAAAAAAAATAGTATAACCCGATTTTGCCATTCAATCTCTCCTTCCCAGCCTGACCCTACACGCCAAAAGAGAGAGAGAGAGAGAGAAAGAGGAAACGAAAGAGGAGAAAAGACGACAAAGGTTGAATGAGGAACAAATGAAAGAGAAGGTCAAACTCAAAGAAACACTGTAGATCTAATAATATCGAGGCTATCTTGAGATTTGTATATTCTCATGTATGTATAGTTGATCCAAAATCAAATATTTTGGATCTGTGTGGTTTTAATATGGATTTGATTTGTTAAAAAGCCTGGATTATATATTTTTCATATAATAGACACTAATAATTCATAAAGAGGTAGATAGAAAGATATGGCCAGATAATTGTCCTCTGTGATGCTAGGTGTCCACTAGAAGAAGATTGTCACGATCGATTTGTATGGTCCGCTCCGGGGATATATCTCCCAGCACTACTTAGAGAGGGAGATGCCTGCGATCTGGAGGACTTTGATTCCCTCTGTCAATGCGATCCGATGTTGAGAAGGGCTCTGTTGGTTCGGCATCCATCGTTGGCGACTCTGTCGAGACCTACTCAAGGCGTACTACAGGGCCTTATGTGCCACCGAGTCTAGATTCCCCATCTCTGCCAAGCAGGGCCACATCAATGGGGTTACTTTCACCTAGCATGATGCCTTCAAGCCCTCCCGCAAGTGCGCTTAGCCAAACATTAATTTTGAGAAAGCCGCCATCCTTGTCAACCTTGGGACCATCCTCAGCCAGATCGCCCTCAACCTTGAGGTTTAGGGTTTGGGTTTAGGTTTAGGGTTTGGGGTTTTGGGTCTTAGGTTTGGCTTTGATTTAGGGTTTAGGGTTTAAGTTTTAGTGGTTAGGGGTTTAAGATTTAGATTTTTTTTATCAGTAAGTGAGATTTTTATATCATTAGAAAAGAAAAAGTGTTACAAGCTAGGAAAGTAGCTAGTTATAGGTTTCCAATTGTCAAATGAGTGTTGGAGATCGGCGGAGGAAGGGAAATAGACAGAGGGGTTGTCCAAGATGGGTTCGATTGAGGCGGGGATGGTGGCGAGGTCTAGATAGGGGGTATTGAGCCTAGGATTGGGAGATGGGCATTGGGCCAATCAAGAGGTGGGTGCAGGTCTTTTGCCAGAGAAAGGGGTGTCTCTTGGAAGGGACGAGTTGGGGGTTCAACATTGGGGAATTGGGCCGGACTTCTGGTCCTATGGGCTGGGGAGGCCTGACGGGTTGATGGGTTTGGGGAGTGATGGGTGTCTTCTTAGACGTGGGCCCATCAATGGATAGAAGGTCAAATTGGTTTTGAGTGGGAAGGGTTTGAGTATAGGTTGTGCAGTTAGGGGGTGGGCTTTGAATAATACCTGATTTGGGGCCCATATTTGCATGTTCATCCGCCGATGGGCTTGATTAAAGTGCATTGAGTCGTGGCCCAATAGCCATTGAGCCTAAAATGGACATGCCAGCAGCAAGGGATGCATGGGAATTGTTTGGGCTTGGGGTCTTTGCTTGTGAACAATTAGAAGTAGGCCCATGGGGACAAGAGGTCGCTGGGCCCTGGTAGAAGTTGAAGACCCTTGGGGGTTAGAGGGGAGTTCCCTTGGGAAAATGCAGATAGGGCTGCCTGGCTCAATCACCCTATTAGATGTTTGTTGAAGTGCTTCAACGCCTGTAGGGGGTTCACTTGAAGAGGGTTCGCCAATGCGGATAGCTCCCGATTTGCGGGGTATGAACAATGAGGCTTTTCCTTTGTCGCTCATAACCTTGAGGGGGCAAGTCCACGAGGGGTGCCCCAATTTACGACACGTCGTACAATCTGAAGGGAGGTTTTCACATTCCACACAGATTTTTTGGATACCTTCCGAGGTAATGACTTCAATTTGTTTGGGAAGATCAAGTGCCAGTTGAGCTCGATGCATATCCTTGCATATGTGAGGCATTTCAATGCCAATGTGTATTCATCAATGCAAAGAAGTTTGCCGATGGCCTTGCCAATTGAGAAGAGAAGGTCGGGGCTGAACAGATCAAAAGAAATGTTTCAGAGCCTTATCCAAACCGAGACAAGGGTGGGGAAGTCGTCATTGGGATCAAATTTGGTGTCCCAGCGTTTGAGCCTTAACATATTGCCTGAGACCAACCAAGGTAGTGCTTGTATTATTTTCACAAGATCGTCAAAATGTTTGAATCCAAAGCGAAAACACTCGTTAGGGCCGAGCCCTATTGTCACCGGAAGTTTGGTTCTCTAGTGCGTCGAGATATAGCGTTCAACGGCTTCAATGGATGGCCGCCTGCCGGCGAATTTCCCTACAAGACTGATGGCTTTATCTTTGCATGCTAGCTTTATGAGCTTTCGTGTTGAGACACACAGTCCATTTGCCATTGTCAAGGGCCGGCTAAGGTAGAATGTAAGAGGGGTGGTGTTGATGAGTTAAAGCTTGTGCGAAAGACATTGCCCGATGTGTGTTGGTGGAGGGCACACAAGGGTGGATTAATGTGTTGTTGGGCGTTGGTGTGGTTCCAGGTTGGGCGGGTACAGGGGAAGGCGCACCAGGGACAGAGGTGGCCGCAGGAGCAGGGGGCATTGGAGTGGGTGAGGGTTGGGGGATTCTTTAGAGGGAGAGGCGAAGAGATGTGGAATGGAAGAAAACATGGAGCGACTGAAATCCCGGATGCGTGCCCATTTTTCCATAGGTGGGAGAAGAGTTGGAAGCCTAATAATTATGTTTTGGGGGTTGGTGGGGGGTGAGAATGGTGCTTGTGGCCATGCAAGAGTTTCCAGGGGAGGGGCAGGGGTTGGGGTGCCTGGGGGTGAGTGGGGCATTTGGTCTAACAGAACATGTGCAAGGGGAAAGTTTGAAAACTGAGGCGTGGGGACGGGAGGGGTCATGGGGGGTGGGAATAGGTCGCTCAAAGACCAAGGGGTCGGGATAAGATTGTGGAGGAGATGAGGGTGTTTGGGGGGGGGGGGCAGAGATCGCCGGAGAAGGAGACTTGGTCACCAAAGATGGAGGAGAGGGTGGACATAGAGAGTCCCGGAAGGTAGTCGACCCACCTATCATTGGATAGAGGAGGGGGAGAGGAGGTCGGGGGTGGTGGTCCCACCCGCCGGCAGGAAATCTTTTTTCTTTGGCCGATTGGTGTTAGGTGGGGCCGTCATGGGAAAGACGGTAGAAAATGAAAAAATCGCCTGGGTGGGGGAGAAAAAGCAGGAGAGATGAAAAAAACATGAAAATGACTTGGGGGTTAGATTAAAAAAAAAACTTGTAAAAATGACTACAAGCAAAATCACCAACATGAAACGTTTGTCAGCCATCACTTTTATTATTATGTACCTTAACTAATAAATTTTAAGAAAAACAATTTCTATATATATTGATCAAGGTATCTATGTCAAATAAATTCCAGAAGATTCTTCATTATCCATTTCTAAATTATTGGATTTTTTTGGTGATATCTCAATAAAGATCAACACATGAAAAAAAAGATTTTGATATTTATTTGTTGTTTCTATTTTTTTTCATGCAATTGAAGTATCGGAAAACATAATGTAAAAATTGAAAGTGGTAAATAATAAAAGATGATAAAAGGGAAAAACTTTAAATTTTAAATTTTCTATTTGAAAGGGGTTTCATATTTGGCCGTCACTTTCCCGCTTAAAAAGTGGGCCCTTTGCTGAAATCAGACTGGCCCATCTCTCGTGGCCCATTGTTCACGTGACACTCACGTGCGTACGCGCGTGTGTGGTGGTGGGGAAAGCAAAAACTCTCATTTTTTAGGGTTTCGAGAGCTTTCTCTTCTTCAAACGGTGTCTGGAAATCCGAGCAGAGAGAGCCGAAAATGGTGAGTCTTCTAAAATTCCCTCTTTTGATCCTACATTGGATGTGTTTTTTGTTATTATACATGTTGTTCTCGACCACCATCGGCTTATCAATCCGATCTAGGGTTTCATTTGTATCTTTATATGACATTTTGTTGATTTTTAAGTGCAAATCATATCAAGGCCTAATCTGGTGATTTGAGTTTAAAATGTTAGTATCCGTTGTATTTTATGTTTACAGTGTCACATTTTGGGTCCGTTGATTTTTTTTTTGCAGTCACTGATTATAATACAATTTGGGGTTGAAAATTTTGAAATCTTGGGTCAATACCATTGATGGGTTTTGCTTGATTTTGGGTCGATTTGGTTTTCTGCATGACTGTATCGGTGAAGATAGCGACTCTCCCTTTCCATGCTTGATTGTTCAGAGGTCCTAATAGATTTTCTGAAATTTAGTGATTATATGCATTAGATGTTCGACGTTTCTTCTGTCTGTGCATGGGGATACATTATTTCATAGAATGCGTGCATGCAGTGGTTGTGAGATTTGTCTGATGTGATTTCACATAATTTGGTCGATTTTGTACACACAATAACATCTTGAGATGCTTAAGGGGATATTGCTGGCTATTCTTGGAACATTATGTTTTTTGTATCACTTAACTTCCACCTTACTCTATCTGGAACACACAAGATACATTCATTGTCAAAAAAGAAAAAGACGAGCACACACAAGCACCACAAAGAAAATTTACTTTGAAATGCGGAGTGATCTGTTTAGAGATGCATGTGGAGATAATGGGGTTACACATTTTGGGTTAAAAGCTTAAAAGGTCAAGGTAAGGTTTCTTTTTTATGATAAAATTAGATTTTGATCAGTGCAAACTTTTGTCCATTTAGGGTGTGTTTGTGCCTAAGGGAAAGTGAGGGAAAATAAAAACTTTCCCTTTGACCACTTAAAAACCTGGTGTTTGTGCCACACAAACACAGGGAAAATTTTTTCCTTCACTTTCTCTTTGTTATTTTGTCTTATTAGGATTGGGGGGGGGGGGGGATTTTCCCCTTCCTAAAGGAGGGAAAGTGAGAAAACATGTTTTTTCCACCTACCCCAATAAGTGTTTTTTTTCTTTTAGAGTAAGATGATTTTCATATTTTGTTATAAATAAAAGCATCTAAAAAAAATGAAAACCCTTTTTTTGATAAATACTTATATGATTTATTTATAAAATTGAGTTTTTTTTTTTTTTGATCACTTTGGCGGCCACTGAATATTTTTAACCCTATTTTTTTCTCTCCAGCAGATACATACTTTCCAGAAATTATATGTATCCATGTATCTGCCATATCAATGTATATCAATTGAAAAAATATAATAGTGTTTAAACTGCCATGAACATTGTAATTTTTTTATTATTTTATCGTGCTCAACTTCTACATTTGTAATAAAAAATTTCATAAAGTGTGTAGTCATAGCTACAAAAGAGAAGACTATAAAAAAGAATTTTACATGGACCATAGAGTTAGAAGAAAAAATGCTTGATTTGTTACTTAATGTTACTTTTATATTATATTTAAATTAATTGCTAAAATATATGTTTTTTTTTTTCATTTTGTATCATTTTCTTGAAAATACAGACATTACATTTTTATTTTTTGTCATTTTCCATCACAAGCACAAATAACAGTTTTTATTTTCCTTCATTTTCCATTACAGGCACAAATAACAGTTTTTATTTTCCATCACTTTCCATTACAGGCACAAACAACATGTAAACTGGTCAAAGGGAAATTTTTTCTTTTCCATCACTTTCCTTTTGACTAACATTCATTCACTTTCGCTCATTTTCCCTCTTTGATTGTGCACAAACACACCCTTAAAGTTTAATGTGTTATGGTTTTAAGGTTCTAAGTCATCAAGTTGAGTTTGAAAACACAATTTGAGTCAGAATGGAGCTGTTTTCACATGATTCTTAGTTCTTGTTACTTTAGGAAGAAAGATGACAGCTGATGCATGACAATCTTTGTTGAAGTTTATGCACCTCCTTGAGAGATTCTTTCTTTCTTTAGAGAAGCTTTATCAAGTCTGATCTTTACAAAAGTACCTCCATTTCCTCTATGAGGTGTCTGTTTGTCATTCTATATTTCTAGATTCGGAGTTTTAATAGGATTGTACTCATACATCTGCAAATGGTGTCAGGTCCTGAAGTTAATCATGATATATGAAATTTAAATTTGACAATCATGAAGAATGAAATATAATGCAACCCCCTCCACATCACACACACAATGGAAATCATAAAGAATATGTTCATTGTATTTTCATTTTGTTAATTAATTTGTAAGGAGATCCCCCGTCTCCTATTTTCGGGGGTTTCTTGAAATAAGATTCTCCTATATTATCCTCAAAAAAAAAAAAAAAAATCCAGCTTGTGAATCATTAGTATTTGACAAGATTGCTTCACTTGTTGTTAATTTGAATGGTCCTATTCAGTTTTTTTTTTGTCCAAAAGGAGTAAGGACAATTGATACGGTTATGTCGTGCTTGAAATGATTGATTGTTTTATCGACTAAATCTGTTTGATTGACTAGAAATCTGCATGTATGTTATCGGCATAGTTTGAAATGCAGCCGCATGTACCGGTATGTGCGGCCGCACATACTGATTTGCGCCCCCGAGCGCACATTATACCCAATATGTGGCGCACGTTCGAATTCCGTTCGAACGGACTTCGAACGGTAAACTCTACCTCTGGGTTTGGATTGCCGTTCGAACGGTAATTCGAACAGCAACATACCGTTCGAAAGCCATTCGAACACAATTCGAACGTCCAAAGGACGTTCGAATTCAGTTCGAACGGTTGTCTTACCTTATGTGCGACCGCATATGTCATGTGCGGACCCTACCGCTCATGCGGTCCGCACATGGTTTTGAACTATGGTTATCGGTGAGCATGAAAGTGAACACTACATATATACAATTTCTGACAGCGTTCAAACAACAAAGTTGAAAGAGTATTAAAATAAAATATTTTGGTTAGCAAGATAATGTAGTGACTGGATGTTGATCGAGGACTTCAATTGATTTTTATGGGATTGTAGCTCGATATAGCATGACTTGGATTTAATGAATGAATTTTTTGAATGTTATTATTTCAGAGAGTAATATTCCTGCAACAGGGTTTGTTAGTCTTGAGCCAAATCTGATGCATGTTCAATCCATGTTTTATTCTCAAGCTGACCTGTTAGTTATGAATGATTTTATTTTTACCTTAATACGATACTCTTCTTAAAGATTTTTCGTATGCAATGATCCTGATGTTCAGTTCTTGATATATCCTTTCTCATCAAGTAGTGGAAAGTATGAACAGGATAAAAATCTTCACAGCTGAAGCATTTAAGTTGAAGAGAACTATGTTTTAAATGAAAATTCAATTTGTCATTATAGTTTCTACATGGTGCCATTTTATCGCAGAAATAGCGGTGAAAATGTATATCTGCAATGCTAACCATGAGATAATGAGTCCGTGTTGCTAAATGTAGATTAAACATTAATCGATGGCAGGAATTTATTAGAGACTGTTAATTATTCAAAAGATAATAATATGAAAGAGGTAACTAAATATCGGTTTTGATGGCAGGATGGACATGAACCAGAGGATGCCAAGCAAAGCACTGCTGACATGACTACCTTTGTGAGTTCATTATTTCCACGCTCTTTCGCCTACGCTTTTACAACATGAATATAATGCTTGTAAAAAATTTGTGGAGAAAGGCCATTAATGTTTGACCTTCCAATTATTTGATGATATTTGCATGTTGTTACTTAGCCTCAATTTGAATTATAAATTGATGAATCCTTTGTTTTGCAGGTGCAAAACCTTCTCCAGCAGATGGTAAGTTTATTACCATATCTTACCATCTAATCCAAGCCAATATTTGAGAAATTTGATCATCACGGGCTTATTATCTTTACTGGTCCTTTTCTTTTGCAGCAAAGTAGGTTCCAAGGGATGTCTGAGAAGATTTTGACAAAGAATATCCTTTCTAACATAGTTGCTGGTTTATCCATGATGAGCATAGTAGTAGTGACACTAGCACATTGTTTTTTTTTTTGTGTTCTTTTAATCTACTGATCTTTAGAATGCTAAATATTGGCTGCTAAGTTCTCTCTTTTTTAAAAGATCGGTAGGAACCCTACCACAGTAATTGATTAGACTCAAATGGAGTACAGTTTGAAAAGAACAAAAATGAAGTAAGATCAGTAAATGAATGTACTACTTTCTGGGCCCTGTGAAGGGAAGAAAACACAGAAAAGAACAGCAATTAAAAAAAGAAAAGGAAACAATTACAAAATAGTAACCCAAACAGCCTCAACCTAAACAGAAATATCGGCTTCAAAGTTGTTTTTTTTTATCAACATTTGAATATTTTACAAGACGGAAGTTACTTCATGTTGATTTGGTATGTTTCAATTTATTTGATGGTGACATGGATTGAACCAGATCCCAAAGAAATTGAGCTCAAAATTCTTGCATTTTGATTGATGTGAATATATTACTACTGATTTAGTGAGTTATGGTTGGATCTGAAAGTTCATTTATTAAGAAGCCTAGGAATTACTTTATTCAATCCTCAGTCCTTATGCAATAAGTTGTTATCTTCTCAACAAGTTTGTAGAAGGTGATTTCCTTTTTTTTTTTAAATTTTTTTTTGTTGAACATCAGTTACAATAAGGATCAAACTTGTAGGGTTGCTGGTTGTTGCTTCTTCAGTATTTCAATAGGAGTTTATATCTGTGCTTGGTTTGATCATGGTCTTTTCATTTCTTATATTTTACTCTTGAAATTAGTTATTGTGTGCATGGAAGTTCTCTGTGTATTCATTAACTGAGCTCCACTAGATGAAATGGGAAGTCGTATAGACGAATTGGAGCGAAGCATCAATGATCTCAAAGCAGAGGTAGGGCCAGAGAGCTCCCCCTCCCCTCTGGCCCCATCAAAGGTTGTTGCAACTGATGAATCCAAAGCCGAAGGATCAGCATAACTTGACAGATGGTCCGCGAACAGTTTGGATGTGGGGATCTTATCATTTTATATATGGATGTATGAGATCTTCGATTTGCCCATTTGCTATATTTGTTTGAGAACTTTTGATGCTCTCATTAATACAGTTTACTTGGTTATTATGTTGAGATCTGGTTGGATTTTTGTGCATGTGAACAACCAATCCTTGATGTCTGTTGTGTTTTCTTTTCCTGAGTTGGTAGAATGAGATTATAACAGCTCATGCAAAAGCACACATGAGCTCATGTAATTTACTCCTGGTTTGGTAACATGGACGCCAATATTAATTAGGAAACCCCTGGATGGTGGTTACATCTGGAACAAAGTTATGTCTTTGATATATAGAAGAACATAGAGCAAACTATAGAACGGAATAATTATTCAAAACATAGAACAAACTATGGAAAGGATAGTTATACAAAACACACCAAAGAAACTGAAGCAGAAAAAAAAACCTAGCACAATTGGTTTTTACATTGTCCCACAACAAGCTTTGAGAGAGACAAACCCCTGCACCAATCAAGATTTTGAAATGATAGGCATAGGCTAGATCAAGTCACATCAGTGAATATCTTGCTTTAAGTATCATAAGAAACCAGTGTTTTTTGCTCAGATTGCTCAGATGAAACACCCTCAACACCTTCATCAGATAAGCCACCACCCTGAGACCTGGAAGATCATACTTTTGCCTTCACAGTCCTTGCACGAATTCAAGAATTATGGCACTTTCTTATCCAAACACTCCACCTGACAACACAATATGGACACTCAGAATGCCATTGCAGGTGTAAATAGGATCCTGCACAGGTAATGATTTCCTGTGTCAAGTTATAGTGCAACTAACAAATTTAGCACCAAATGGGTCAAATTGGTCCATGGTCAGAAATTGCAGAGAGCATTTAGGGAAAACTGGGGGTACTTCCAAAGAGTAGGGAATGCTATCCGACCGTCCCAATGTAGAAGTAAATATATTGCTTGAATGTGGAGGTGCATAAACCACTTTAAATTACCTTGTAGAGGGAGCGTACCTGAATCCATGCAATGTTATTTAAGATGGAGGGGCTTTAGGCAGCTTCACTTCTTCTCCCATGATTGGATAGCAAACACAGATGTATCTGTCCGACAATATGGGGCAGCACACTGAGTGTTGTATCTATAAAGTTCACTGTTGGGTTTGATGATCTTTTCAAGTTTCATTTTCAGTGAGTACTTACCAGAGAATGTCAAAAGGTAACATGGAGGCTGCTTGGATTGAGTGCTGATGTTCATGAAACTGTGGATTGTCGATGATGTCATGTCCAGGCTTGAACACACTCCTGAAAACACGCCACAGAGGTGATGTGTAGGGCTGTAGGCTAGATAACATTTCAAATTTCATATTGTGGGGACACTTTTCTCTCTGTATTCCTTTACTCGCAATTTCTTTGCAAGTTGAAGAAACTTCTGAAGTGACCTTGACTCTGCAGCCTTGTTTAAGGGATGGCAGTTCATCCCACCGTCACAACCTCCTCGGGATATATCATAGCTGAAGAAAGCATGCAGATTTCAGAATTATTCTGCCATGCACATGAACATAAATTCTGCTCTGCTGAGGATTGATTGCACACAAAATCTTGTTAGAAAAAATATTCTGGTTTTGTAAAGGATGTCTTTATTTTCCATATATTCATTCAGCTTTGAGAATTTTATATGGTATATGGTAGTTCATAAATTACAATAGGTAGAGAGCAATTGATTGAATCTTGATGAACACCCTCTTATGGAAGCCTCTGGTTCCGTGGTTTAATTAGTTACATGTTTTGTGCAGTACACAATACTAAAGGAATTTAAAAAATCATGGATTTTAAATGATGCAAAGATTCTGCTTTTGCCTTTTGTCTTGTTTGGTTAATCAAGTATCAATAGGTGAGACATTTAGGTCATATACGTACATTTGCATGACAAGCTGATTTTTTTTGAAGGAAATCACAACATCACTGAAATGTATACCTACGTTGTCCAATTCCCAATTCAAATACATATATGACTTTTTGACATCAAAACTACTGTACAAGGCATGGACATACTGATGAGTAGAATATCAGTTACTGAATATCGTGAAGTTTTGATCTTTTGTAGACTATCACTGAAAATAGCACAGCACAATAAACAGTAATGACTCAAGCAAGTAGATCCGGATATATTGTTTTCACTGAAATAATTAGAACTGCAGTTTCTGAAATTGAGGCATTCAAATTTTAATGCACAACTCAAAAGTCAAAACCAATGTGCTCACAAAGAGAAAAAACAATCCATGTCAAGGACGAAATACCCACCATCTGAATGTGTTGAAAAGCTCTCCCATATAGCTGATGTATAAGGAAGACCTCGATACACTGGATTGATGTGTTTATGTCATGAATCAATGATTATCTTATCTAAATTAAGCCTCCGCAACTCCCTGCCATCCATGAGTGCTCTAAGGCCAGCTTTCAACTCAGTTATCCCCTCCTCCAAAACTGCACAAACGGGATATATGGGGACGTCATGTACCCTTCTTTTCAGCTCTTCAAACACATCCTCTGCATCTTCTTCATCGATCTTGTTAGCTACAACCAAAGAAGGTCGATCTGATAAGCCTCTCCGGTGATGTTCAAGCTCCAATATCAAATCCCTCAACTGCTCCCAAGGGGGAATACCCTTCCTACCATCCAGTGCCGCTGCCAGGTCCACCACATAGGCCAACACCTTTGTCCGCTCGATATGTCTCAGGAAAGCATGTCCCAGTCCTCGGTTCTCGTGTGCTCCCTTGATGAGGCCGGGAATGTCGGCCACTGTGATGGAGAAGTCATTGTAATTCAGGTTCCCAATATTCGGCCTCAGAGTGGTAAATGCATAGTGACCCACGGTGGGATTGGCCCTTGAAATGGCACCCAACAGGGTGCTTTTACCAGCATTTGGCATCCCCACGAGACCAACATCAGCAATGCTCTTCAGTTCTAATACAAGAACAGTCTCCGAACCAGGCAAACCACGGGTGAGTGACAAAGTATTCTCATCATCGGAGTCAAGACCATGCTTATGAGTTCTGGAAGACTTCTGTAGAGCAATATTACCCAAACCACCTTCTCCTCCTCGAGCAATAAGTAGTCGTTGCCCTGGCTCTGTTAACTCTGCAACAGAATATTGTATCTCTTCTTCTTCTTCTTCAAAATCTTCATCATCAAATTCTTCTTCATTCCCTTCTCCTATTCCTCTGATGTTGTCCTTCGCCTTGGCTACCTCTTCGAGTTCCAATTCAGATGTCTCCTCATCATAATCAAGGCGTTCAATCTCACCTTCCACATAGACTTCAGACTTTGCATTGCTTATATGAAATGACGGAAGTGTAAATTCTGAATCTTCCATGTATGGATCATTAGAACCACTGCGAGAAGTGTGTTTTTTCCTTTTCGTCAAAGATGACAAATTGTGTGTGTGGGGATTTTGCAATGTCCCCCGATCGACCTCCTTTGTGGAATCCAATTGTTGAGTAGACAGTGAGGTATTGGATTCAGCATTATCCGGGATATCCCAAGGCTGCAGTGAAACAATAGAATTGTCGACCACATCTAAAGGAGCTTCACCCATAACTAGATGGATTACGGTGCCAACCGGTACATGGCACAGTTAAAAATCGCGATCGATATATCGATATATCGGTCGATATATCGATTGCGGAGACCAAATCGCGACTTATCGGTGATTTCGCGAGGAAATATCGAAATCTCACTGACGTCATGCTGACGTCATCGATATATCGACGATATATCGTCGATATATCGAAAACCGTCGATATATCGACGATATATCGTTGTGTTTTTTTTAGTCAGTCGGGTCGAACAAACATATATTATATATATAAACTATAAAACTAACAATGTGGTGTTGTTGCTCAGATGGTACAGCTAATCTTCAGTATGCAACAGATCAGGGCTTCGATACCCGGCATTATCATTTTTTTTTTTTTCATTAGAATATATTTTTTTTTTTTAAAAAAAAACACATAACTTATAACTTATAAGATAAATTCATAAATATTTATGAATCAATTTATTTAAGTATTTATTTTAATAAAAAAAATAAAATAACTCAAATAGTATATTTATTTACATCTTTTACACACATCATTAGATGGAACTCAAAAATAAGATTTTGTAACTAATATAATGGATCATCTGTTTAAATAAAATTTCATCACTTTTATATTTTTATGTTGTAGTTAATTAGTTATGCATTTTTATTTCATATCAAACCATTGTAAAATTATTAATATCTTCAGATCAAATTATTCTTATTCATTTTCATTGCTTTTCTCAATTTTCTACTTTTTTTTCTTCTGTTTTTTCAGTTATTTTCCATTCTTTTTCCATTAGAAATATATATATATATATATTTAAAAAAAAACATAACTTATGGGATAAATTCATAAATATGAATGAGTCAATTTATTTGAATATTAATTTAATAAACAATGCAATGGATTATCAGATTTATAGTTTTATATTGTAATTAATTAGTCATGTATTTTTTTTCAAACCAAAACCATTGTAAAATTATTAATATCTTCATATCAAATTATTCTTTTTTTTTTCATTATTTTTTATCTTTTTTTTGCTGTTTTTTTAATTTTTTTTCAAAAAAAATAAAAAAAATCGGACCAATCGATATATCGATCGATATATCGATATATCGATCTGAGGCCAAATCGATATATCGAATTAATCGATATTTCGAACATTGGTACATGGGCAACCTATCCAACACATTCAACGTAAATGAACACAACAATATAAATAAAATTACTCAAGAGTGAAAATTTTGTGAGCACTAAAAGAATGCTTATGAAAAATAACCTTATCTGCCCCTCGACTCCCAATCATGTTCTTTGAAGCTCCGTGTCCCCCTCGTTTCGCATTCTGAAAAAAGAACATATACATCCATCATTCAAGGATTTCTTCATATATTGATTGATCAAACATCGACAGCATTGAACGCAAAAGAACAAATTCAAGAGACTTGTTGCAACATACCAGATGATGTTGCAGACTGCTGAAGTCCCAGATATCTGAAGAGCATTCCAAAATCACATCACCACCCCTTCCACCATTACCACCTACACGATCACGTATAGAAATGCGTGAGATAAGACAATGATTGTTGATGTCATTGTATAACATGAAATTTCTATTATCCATGAAGAACAACATATGCATGTTCAAAAACAAGTTTGAATTCCAATAAAACTCAAGCCCACCATCGGGTCGGCCACGACGATCATGGCGGCTGCGTTGGTAGCTGAAACACCCATTGCCACCTTCGCCTCCTTTCGCCCAAAGCCTGGACCAATCCACCATCCTCCTCTCCTAAGAAAAAAAAAAACACCAATGAAAAATAATGACTGAACATAGAATGAACAAATGAACACCCAATAAAAAAACCTTCAGAAAACCTACATTTATAAAAACACAACCACACTAATAACAAGAGAAAATATAGAAGGAGAGACCTGTAAAGGAGCAATCTTGCCTTTCTTGTGTGAACTATAGAGAGAGGAAGGGACCCTGATATAAGAAGTGTTGCAAAGGCTCAGCTTTTGATAACATGGAAGTACTCGGCGTAGCCACCAAACCATATCTCTGTCTGTCTCCTCTGTCATTTGATAACATGTTATAAAGATGAGTGAATTTCAATCATTCTATTCATTGAAATCTAGCCCATTATAATAACAAATAACATGAGTGAACCCAGACACATATTCATTGACAAGCTGAGAAATTTTAAAAAGGGATATTCGAATTGTGTTCTTCTACAATGTCCAGTTCCCAATTCGCACATACATACAGAGATTGTTGGGATAACTGAATCATGAAATTGATGACTTTCGATAACAAACCATAACGAATTGTGATGATCCATCAAAACAGACCCTAATAGTCGATCGGACCCACGAAAACAACTCGAACAAATTCGCGTACCTTCCTGGTCTGGTAGAAGAACCGGGTGAGGTCGTCCCCTGTCGTTTCAAGACTTCAGGGTAACGGGGTTCGGAGAAGAGGCAGAGAGAGGCGGAGAAGAGGCCGCCTCGGGATTCGGGGAGGCGGGCGCGAGGCAGAGCTGGTTCTTGCCGCAACCGCTCAACGAGGCGAGCGTGGTCACCGAGGATTTTAAGGTGGTGAAGATGGAGGAGTAGTGTTGGTGGGTGGAGCTGGGGTGCAGGAACTCAAATAGGAGGTTGGAGAAGAGAGAGGAAGAAGGGGTGGGTTTGCAGGGTGTGATTCAGTCATTTTATTGTGGGGGTGGGTCGGCAGTTTTAAAAAAACTGAAACCCCCCGTTTGGATAGCGGAATTGAGTTATTCTGGATAGATAACTATGCCAGTATAGATAACAAATCTACAAGAATAAAAGATTTTCTGTTTGGTTGTATTTTTTTTATTCTCATTAGAAAACGTAAAAATAAAGGTTGAGTTGTTTGTTTGATAAAGAATAAAATATAAATAAAGTGTAAAAAAATTGATTTGACATTTGATGTATAAGAGGTGTTGATAGGTGATTTGATATGATGAGGTGTAAAAAGTTGATTTGACATGTGGGCCCATGGGAATAAATAAGGTGAGTATAGCTTATCCTAGGGGTTGCTTAGAATTGTTATACTCTCTTATACTCGTTTAAACTGGCTTAGTAATACCAAGTTATACCCTTCAAACAAACAACTATTTTTCTTATCCATTCCTATACCACCCTTATACCGCTCTTATACTCCCTTATTCCGTTACACAAACGGGGGGAAAGAGTGGGTAAAGATAATGATGGGGTGGATTAGATAAGTATGGGGGTAGAAATAATGGCCCTTTTTAGGGTTTTAGTTTGAGAGTTTCTCTTAGGGTTGGCCATGGGCCAGGCCCAGGCCGGGCGTATTCGGGCCTAAGGGGCTTCAGGCTTAGGTTAGAGTCGGGCGTCAATCCCAAAACTTGGTCTGGGCCTGCCCGTATGCCCAACCTTGAGCATGCCAAGTACGGGCAGGACTTTGCGGCCCAAACTATTTTTTACTATATTTTTTTTGTTTAGTTTAATCTAAAACATAAAAAAAAATGAATGAAAGATTTGAGCAACTTGAGTTGAAAAAACATAGAATAATAAAAATTATTTGAATTGAATATTAACTTATGAGTGATGATTGCATCACAATAAAATGTGTACATCACAACAAGGTTGACACCTACTCATTCTCTGTATCATTTGCACAACTCTACCCAAAGCTACCATTTAAAACATTACAATGAATCCCCCAAAACGATTTTATATTTCAAGAAACAAAAAAGAGTTGTTGAGTCCTAAGTCAGAGCCGAGCCATGGGCCAGGCGTTCCCTATAGCCCGGGCCTAGCTTAGACCATGAATTTTTGGGCCAGGTCCAAGCTCGTCGGCCATTTAACCAACCCTAGCTTCTCTAACTAAATTTTTAATCCCACTAACCAAAAATCCCACCACCTATTCTATCCCTTTTGATAAAAAAAATTATTATTTTTTGTTGGTGGGCATGGAGAGAAAAAGGACGGGGGAGAGGGAGAAAAAAGAGGGAGAGAGGAAAAGAGAGAGAAGGGCTCGACGGAGGAGGAGGGTAGTAGGGAGTGAACACTAAGGGCCTATTTGGATGGGAGTATTGAGTGTCTGTATTGAGATTGAGAATCTCAATCCAAGTTGTGGGGGGTGATTTCTGGTTCTCCTCCACTGGTCCGGACCCTAGATGTGATCCATACTTTGATTGTGGAATCCAAGATGGAATGAATGCAGCTTCCCTTCGAGGTTGACGAGGTTCCACCGACGAATCACCTAGTTCCGTCTCCTGCCACTAGCACCTGCAACTTACACCAGTATGGTGCCGGCTAATGCCCCTCCGACGTTCAAGTCAATCCTCACAGTTAATGAAATCTCACTTGGGTCTTAGGACATATTTGCAGGAGTGAGAGTGTGTGTGTCTGTGTACCTCCTGGAGACGATGATGTCTCACCCTTTATATCAGATGAGGGTGTGCTTACTTTTCTCTTGGGAATGAAGTTATCATGTATACGGACGGAATCGTCCAGTTAGCATCGGGATCGGCTGTCACGTACGATCTTGTAGCATAACCGCCTCCTGACAGTCGCCTGCCGCTGCGATGTCAGAGGATATTCTCTGTAGCTGCCACTATCTTTGTGAAGTGGACATATTGGCATTCCTCTTTAGTCAGGCCTGGTTCTTTGGTCGAACCAAGTCAGGATAGCTGAGTCCATGCCTTCTGGTCGTCCCTACTCAGGTCGGACGAATGGATGATCCTTCTTGGTCTGGTCAGGCCATTATTGATGCCTGACCAACCTCTTGTGGGTTTCCCAGGGTAGACGTTTTCGTCCTTCTTTCTAGATCCATTGGGTCGAACATCCTTTATCATGTCAAAGGCCCACTGATCGATTGACTTGTGCGGAACAACGGAATTACATAGGCCAACCCATCTCGCGGGCTATTCCTGTCTTCCCCCGTTCTTCGTGTACAACTTTGTTTCTAATTATTTGTGTAAATTTGGTCTTCCACACACGTCAATAAGTTGTTTTGATAAATTTTAAAAAGGAGATTATGATTGAAAGAGAGGGATTGAAAATCCTTGATTAAGGGGACTGAGAATCTCACTTAAAAGGTGGTATTCTTCCAATCCCAATCCAGATGGATTGAAAAAAAAAGATACTTTTACCCAAGCTCTTTATTTCCTTTAACATATATATATATAAATAAATAAATAAATAATTAAATATATTTATTTATATATATGTTTAATTTAGTATAATAATTCACCAAAATGTTTTTCTACAATTTCCAGTTCCCAATTCGCACATACATACAAATATTGATTGATATGATAATTGAATCATGAAATTGATGACTTTCGATAACAGAGTCATAACGAATTGCGATGATCAACCAAAATAGCCCCTAAGGCCACCGGCCCTTACTCAAATCTACACCTAAATTTCACTTAAAATTTGATTAAAAGCTTGATTTGATATCATATGTCTCCAACCATTACTTTATGTTTTACTCAAATCTTTTAAAAATGTCACATTTTCTTTTAATTATTTCCTATAAATTTGGGAGTTGACTTTCTTTGAATAAAATTAAGGCAGAGACGCCTATCGTTTTTCTCAAAAAAAAATTATTTCCTACAAACATTTTCAAAGTCCCCTTCCCCAAACATTTTTACTATTCAATTTTTTCTTTTTTAAATTTAAAATTATTATCATCTAATTTTTTTTAAAAAATGTAAAAATAATATTGTTTATTAGAGTAAAAATAAAAAGTTAAAAAACAAAGATGAAAACTTAAGAAAGAAGATTACTTTTTTTTTGTGGGATTTCAAGAGATGGTGAAAATTTTGGGGGAGGAAAAACATCTAATCTAATTAAATTAAAGATGGAGTTGAAAAGAAAAAAATGTTACATTGGAAGAAAATATGGAGATAAAGAAAAAAAAAAGATATTAAAAATTTGGGTAAAAATTTGAGTCTCCCTTGATTTTGGTAAAAATTTGAGTAAAAACTTGATTTGGTATGAATATGGATAAATGGTTGGAGTGAGTTTTTAGTGATTTTTATTCAAATTTAAGTTTCAGTAAAAGTTTGAGTATAGGATTGAAGATGCTCTAATAAATGGATTGAACCCATAAAAACACCTCGAACAAATGCTCGACTCAAACTGTATGGATGTTGGTTAAAACATGAAAAAATCAATCAATACCTAAGCTTCACCGGAGAACATGAAAAAATGCACGACTCCTTTAGCATATAGAACAAATGCACGATGCTCACGAAAAAGAAGATATTTTTGTTTATAGAGAAATTGGTACCTCAAAATTGGTTCCATAGAGCACAATCCAGGGAACCTTTTTTTAATTTTTGTGTGCTCGTGTGATTTGGCTTGTCTTATTTTATATGCTCTGGTTTCACTTCACATGAATGTCATGGGTTTCTTTAGGATTTCAAGCTAGCATTAATTTCTTGTGATCTATTTGTATCTGAACACGTACCCATTTTTGAAACTCATTTTTTTTTAACTGTTTTTTTGAGATTTAGGTATGATTCTTAAAAGGAGGATTTTTTTTTTCTGGTTTAGAGAGAGTTGTTTCTGAGTTATGTTGGGTTTGCTTGTGTAGCTCATCAGGTCATGATCTTGTGTCTTCATTCCCCGGTTGAAGTGAGTGCCGTGTTTTCCAAACCTTGGATTGCTTCTTGACTGCTATATATTGTATTTAATTTGCATTAAAGTTTTATCTACTTATAGAATGTCTTATGTTTTCCAGTAATCTTGTGCCTTTAATTCTCAATTGATATGAATGACATGTTTTTGGGAATTTTGGAGTTCTTCTCTACACCCTTGTATTTCCAAGTTTCAATATGTACTTCTATAATGTTGTGGGCTTTCAACTGATATTTGCTTCATAGGTATAAATTTTATGAGTCAATAACTGGGTTAAGTTGACAAGGTCTTTTGCTTGATATCTGAGAATTTTATATCAAAGACCCTTTTTGCGTGTTTTGGTTTTATCTTATTTGTTTATTTTTTTGGAGCAGCCGCAATGAGTGTTACAAGTTGGATTCATTCTTCGATCAAGGCAACAATGTGGGTCAGGTCTTCCAGAGGGAAGTTAGTTCCCTAATTCCAGGAATCTTTCAAGGTCTTAATACTACTGTGTTCACTTATGGAGCTACGGGAAGTGGGAAAACCTATACAATGCAGTACCTGCAAATGATTATCGGTGACTATATGCTCTATTTTCTATTAATTCCCTCTGCTTATTGATATGAACTTGTTGTGCAGGGAGTAGTTGAGCAACCAGGACTCGTGCCTTTGTCCATGTCAGCCATTCTCTCTCTTTGAAATGACACCACCTCTGTGGAAATCTCATATTATGAGGTCTATATGGATCGTTGTTATGATTTATTGGAGCCCAAAGCAAAAGACATCCCATTTTTGGATGACAAGGATGGTAGAGTTCAACTAAAGGGACTTTCAAGGGTAAGAAATTGTATACTACTCCTTATCATTCATCAACTAATGAAAAGATAATGGATTCTCATTTTATGTATGCAAAACTCAGGTACATGGTCAGTCCATGTCTGAGTTCAATGAAACTTTGGCAAGTGGGACACAAAGGAGGAAAGTTGCACACACTGGATTGAATGACAAGTCTAGTAGAAGCCATGTAATTCTTACGATTTACATCTTTAAACATGATGGTTCCAATAGTACTCTTTCAGGGAAAATGAATCTCATAGATTTGGTAGGTGATTTAATTAGAACTTTTTTTCGGGTTGCATGGAATTATTGGATTTACATGTTGTTCACTGTTATATCTGTGTCCATATCAGGTAATGAAGATAATAGGAGGTCATGCAATGAAGGGATTCGACTCATTGAAAGCACGAAGATCAATCAGTCTTTATTTGCCCTATCAAATGTTATAAATGCCCTCAACAACAACAAACCTCGAGTTCCTTATAGAGAGAGCAAACCGACTCGAATCTTGCAGGACTCTTTAGGTGGAAACAATCAAGCATTGATGATTGCTTGTTTAAAGATGATGTCCTTCATGTTGCGAATGATCTATCTATCTTCTATCTATGCTACATAATCATGTTTTCTTTTTTTCTATTTTTGTTGATTTTATATTAAGATAAGGATGAAATAAAAAATCTATTTATATAAATGTTGTATATATAAATTATTGATTTGGGCTGTTTCAAAAAATGGGGCCATTTCCTATAGATCAGCCTGAGAATTCATTAGATCCAAAGGATTTCCATCTGCATGGACCAAGGCCCTGTGGAACCCCATTCAACCGCCAAGAAGAAGCATTGTGTGCTGGTAAGCGGCCCTCAACAAGCTCCCCACCCTTTAGCGTCTATTCAACCGGCAATCAATGACTTCCGCCTCTTGTGCTCTCTGTCGTTCAGGTCAGGAAAGTGTTGAACATCTTTTCCTTCACTGTCAATTCTCTGCTTATATTTGGAGTGCATTATTGAAGTCCTTGGGGGCTCCTAGAGTGAGACATCAATCTCTGACTGATCACTATACTTGGTTCTCCTCCATTGGTACAACTTCATTGGAATCCAAGGTGTTACAGTTTCTGTTAACACAAGTCATTTGGTGCCTGTGGCTTGAAAGAAATGATAGGCTATTTCGCAACATGAGATGCTCCAAAGCTTTGCTGGTCCGTCGTATTCTCTCTTTCACCAAGGCCACTTTCACTGGCAAGACTTTCACTGATGTTATCACTTCAGTCACAACGAAAATGAGCACCCTCTTTCACTTCCATGTGGTTGAAAAATAGGATACAGAACATGGTGTAACCTGGACACCACCTGAGCCCGAGTGGATAAAGGTAAACTTAGATGGATCTGTAGATACCCCAATTTTGATCGTCCAGAAAGACAGAAATACTTCAAGTAACACACGGAAATATCCCACAATTGGACATCCAATAGAGAACCAAAAGTTTGGTAAACCGGAAACCCTAACCCTAGCCTTGACCTAAACCTAACCCGGAAACCCTAAACCCTAACCCTAGCCTTGACCTAAACCTAAACAAGTAACCCTAGCCTTGACCTAAACCTAACCCTAAACCAAACCCTAGCACGGACCTAAACCTAAACCTACCCTAAAAACCAAAACCCTAAAAACCTAAGTCCCTGGAAAGGGGCGGCTAGCCCTAACTAGCCGCCCCTCACTGGGCGGCTAGTTTACACTAGCCGCCCCCTAACCGCCCCCTGGCCGACTTTGGACCAGTCCCCTGGATGGGACATAAAACAATATTAAATGCTGATCATTGCGGCGGGTCATGACCTTTAGCCGCCCTCTCTTGGCCGGATCAAACCAAGTAGCCGACCCAAGCCACCGCTTGTCAGAGATGGGACGTTTGGCAGGTCATGATAGGGGCGGCTACCAGGAAGTAGCCGCCCCATCCTGGGCGGCTAGTTAGCACTAGCCGCCCTTCACCTGGTCTCTGACAGAAGAACCAGAGAATTAATGAGAGGTCCAATCGAAGCCACCCACTCCATTACCCCCTGGATCTTCCCCTGCCTCTCTTTTACTATAAATAGAGGGGTCCCAAGCCCAAATACAACATCACCAAAAGAATCCACAACATCAACAAAACCCACAAAACACCACCAATCCACCATCCCCACTTGTTCAAACCCTTCCCCCACTAGAAATCCAAAGAGAGAGAGAGAGAGAGAGCCCCTTTTGTGAGAGAAACACCCATTCCCTACATAAAATACCCTCTCATCCCACCCTCCATAAACCCAGGCTAAACCTAGCTTAGCCTCTGCCCAAGACCCCACCCTTTTCCTACCAAAGCCCTGCCCAAATTCCCCCAGACCCTGGACGGCTAACCCTAGCTAGCCGCCCCCTTGCCGACGGCTAAACACAACTAGCCGCCCCCCTATCCACACCCCATATCAACATCCCTTTGTCCCATAACTCCTTTAGTCAAGCCCCGGAAGCAGAATATGATTACCTGTTTTTCACCTTTGTGTACGGTATATCCGTGTCTCAGAGCGGAGACCCCACAAACTCCCCACGTAGGCGATCAAATCCAACCCAAACCCTTTCCTGTTTTCAGAAAAAGCAGGTGGCGATCACAAAACCCCTTGAATCCTCTTGAGCCGCTGTCGGGCGCCTCAACCAGGAACGACACCCTCACCCCTTCCAAGAAGACGATCCGACCGAGCCCGCCAGGGCACGCATCCGATCCGAATCCCCGAAGAACCCCCACACACGCGGATTTTTCGACACCGACAAATTCTGGCGATCACGGTGGGACCTCCCTCGTGAAAAACAACAAAAGGTAATCCTCTTCTGCCCCCTTTTACAAGCTTGACTAAAATGCTATCAACCCTCTAGGAAGGTTAGAGTTTCTCACTCCTTGAATTAAATCCTCTTCTACTGTGCATTATAACATCCTTTATTGCTTCGTAAGTCGCACACAGCTGCGCAATCCTTTACTGCTTTCGTAAGTCGCACACAGCTGCGCAATCCTTTACTGCTTTATTTACTGCTTTCAATCTGCATTCATCCCCCACTCTACGTCATGGAATCCCACATAGAAGAGGAGATATTAGAGGAAAGGAATCACCAAGAGGGTCAGGCCACACAGTTCCTGACCCATCTAGAGGAAAGGATGGCTAGTCTAGGGTATCAAACGGTAGAGGACATGTTTCATGACCTCGCTGACTACCGTCATGCCAAGACCTCGAGACAGGAAACCCCTGTCGAAACCCCTAAATCCACTCCCAAAGCCCCATCCACACCCAGTCACTCGGTCAACCCGAGTGTCTTTTCGTTCACCCCCCTTTCCCCCGCGAATCCAAATTCCCACCGTTTCCACCCCAGGCCCCTACCAGACCACCCCAAACCCGGGACCGCTAGGCAGCCCTCCCCGGGGAGAAACACTGGACGATACCATCCGGAGAATTCTCTCCGAGACTGGTCCCTCGGCCCCCAAACACATGTCTCTACATAACCTGAGACAAATCCCGTCAGTCCACCTACCGGAGGGATTCAAAATCCCCAAATTCCGCCGGTACAACGGTCGTGGAGACCCAGACATTCATTTAACTGCCTTTTATCTAGACGCACGCCCGTTTCTAGATAATCAACCTCTACTAGTCTTCCTCTTCCAGAAATCATTGGAAGGAGAAGCACTACAATGGTTCTCCACCCTCCCTGTAGATCACTTGTCGAATTTCTCGGCTGTAAGCGAGAAATTCTTGGGCCGCTACGGTTACCAGAGGATTAGGACCCCCTCTATTTCAGATTTAACCGTAGAGAGAATGAGGCCTAGGGAGGAATTCGAACAATACGTGTCTCGGTGGCGCACCCTTGTCCACCGAACCGGTCTGCAACTCACAGAATGTCAAGAAATTGACATGATGTTACAGAGCCTGAGTCCAGAGCTCCGTACGAGCCTTTCGTACGGAGACTGCACTACGTATCAACTTCTGATTGACCGCCACAACAGGATTTCCCGTTGTGCAGCCCCAGCAGTACAAACCCAGTCCCCACCTATCAGCCATAGGGTTGGACAACCGCCTCGTAAGGCGCAAACCCCCACGGTAGAGGGGATCATTAACCAAGTATCGGCACTCTACCCGAACGGAGCACGAGTTCCTGACCGAGGAACAGCTCCGAGACAGTACACGCCCGGATCATCCGGATATGCACCGCCTCGGCAAGCGAATCAACATTTTACCCCTCGATCAGTACCCGTCCCCGTGCCAATACGACAAAACCTCACAACCCATGATTCCCCAATTCAGGCCCCCTCAATCCATAACCAGGACCAAAACAGGAGATCCTCTTATCCTATCCCCCCAAGAACGCAAGGTATAGCCCTCAGAGAACCCGCGTACGGCCCCCATGGTAAGGCCACACCTTCCCCCTCCTACGGCCCAAGATGGCCAAACGGAAGAGATAGCTGTTCCCCCCTCCCGGAAACCCTAGGGAACATCCTCAGAGCCTTATTAAAGGTCAATAGCATTTCCTTACCCACGGCTAGACCTTCGCCTATCGGTGCTGACCCAACCCGTTTTTGTCAGTATCATCGGCATCACGGCCACACCATCGAGCAATGCTCCTTGTTTAGAGACATTGTCTACACCCTTGACGAAGAGAGACGCTTAGACTGGGCCACCATTAGGGGACTCAACAACAACCCAGTTACGAGATCACTAGAAGTCAAGAAGGTCCCAGAAACCCATAACCCCGTAGAAACCACAATCCAAAACCCAAGGCCAGCTACGAAGGCTCCCTTGAAGAACCAGAAAACCTGAGCTATGAAAGCGTCTACACCATAGAAGTCGCTGACCATGAAGAGTCACCCAGAATCGTTCCAGGTGGCATAATCTTACCAGCCTCTTCCCCCATCCTACCAACCCCCTCCCTATTCTCCCCAAACCCACAAGACTCTTTCCCCCAAAAAAGACCAACCAATATCCCCCTTACAAATCAACAGAAGCCTGCGCCCAATAACACAAAGCCCCCGAACCACCATTGACGCACTAAACCATCATACTACAGAGCAGGCAGAA
Organism: Acorus calamus; assembly: GCA_030737845.1. Taxonomy (NCBI): domain Eukaryota; kingdom Viridiplantae; phylum Streptophyta; class Magnoliopsida; order Acorales; family Acoraceae; genus Acorus; species Acorus calamus. Next base: position 17,689,537 of record CM060877.1, on the reverse strand, counting down.
TCTTCAACACTGTACCCTCTTATAGACACCCCCTGCCTGAAACCGAAACTGAGGAGCCCCGCGCCGGGGATAGGATCGACATCCTAGACCAACTCCGAAAAATCCCCGCGAAAATTTCCATTTTAGAGCTGATCGAAACCTCGGAACACCACCAGCAGGCTCTAAGAACGTTCCTAGAAAGAACTCAAGTCGACCCGCAAATCTCTACCCTAGGCATACCAATAGCTCTAGCCACCGCAGGACTAGGGCCCGTCATCACCTTTAGACCTAAGGAAGAAGTTCATGATAAAGTCGTCAACACCTCAACCCTATGTATAACAATCAACCTCGAAGGACACCGGTGGATAAAGTTCTAATTGACACCGGGGCAGGAGTAAACCTCATGTCATTACAAACCTTCGAGCACATCGATGGGCGCATAACCACACTCTTTGAAACGGACACCCGTATATTTGCCTATGACAAAACGGCTCGTCCAGTTCTAGGCTTCAAGGACTTCCGATTAAAAGTGGGGCCGCTGGAAACTAGCACTAAAGCTTATGTCCTAGAAATGGATTCAGATTATAATATGATCCTAGGACGTAAATGGCTAGCGTCCATAAAGGGGGTCTCCTCTCCCCTGCACCAGTGCTTGAAATTTCCCTTGGGAGGTCGGATAATCAAAATACAAGGGGATGCGATCAGAGAACCTAAGCCAAGGTTCGCCGATAATGAAACCACCGCCATAAAAACCAGTAGCTCAAAACCCATGGAAACCACCATCCACATCTTAGATTTCCCGGCCAATTGGCTAAATCCCCGGAACACTCCCCCGTTACCTCAAAGACAAGCCACCCTAGGTTTGAAAATCCTGGCTGGCATATAATGGGGACCATGGGTTACCTTCCTGGGGAAACTCTGGGACACAAAAATGGGATCCTGGACCCCATCGACCTCCCGGCATGGCTAGACAAGAGGGGGATCGGCTCACCCAAACACAAATCTAAATTAGAGGGAAAATATAATTGGAAGTTGTACGAACATTTCGTGAGGGAAATAATCATAAAACCCTCCGAAGAAACCGTATGCCCCCGCCCCCTAGACCCTATCTGGGAAAGCGAGCTAGACTACCTCTCTGGCTCCCTAGAATGGCTGTTCCCACTCCCTGATAAACACCTGAATCCACACTCGCCACCAGACGACAAAACTCCAGCTGACCCAGCCTCCTTTTCTCGCAGTGCTCAAGCATCGCAACAAAGGAGCGCCAGCTGCTGGAGGAAAGTCGGCTGAAGCACTTCCACCAATCCAGTAGGTTGTAAATAATAAGTGTCTTTTCTGTTCAAAAAAAAAAAACACAAAAAAAAAAGAAAAAAAAACAACAAAAAAATGGAAACCAGAACCCTAGGATCCCTGTTCGACAAAGATGACTTCACTCCAGCATGGCACCCCTTCAGCGACGACTCTGATCTCCTGAAAAACTACAGCGTCTCGCCAGTCAAGCCAAAAACCCCAACCCTAGTGCCTCGTCCAAAACGGTAAAACCCACTAGGAGCCAAGTACCTGACCAGATCATTAGCAACTTGGAAGGATATAGCAGGGCCATACTAGGTTTAGAGAAATTTGAATCAATAGCGGTTGTAGAAGAACCAGACCTAGATAACATAGAAAACCCAGATGACGGTCTAGGAGTCTTCGAAATCTGTGATGAGGACGATAAGAAAGAGAAGACCTGTCTAAGGAATTCAAGCAGAGCCTTCAAAGGTTCGATGAAAAGACAGAGGAAGCAGATGAGAAGATAGAAGAGCTAAACCTAGGGACAAAGACTGACCCCAAAATCATTTCGATTAGCGCAGAACTAAATCACGATGAACGAGAGAGACTAATTAAAATATTACACGAGTATAAAGACGTCTTTGCATGGTCTTACAAAGACATGCCTGGGCTCGATACCTCGTTAGTCGAACATCAGTTAATCTTAGAACCAAACGCAAAACCAGTCAAACAAAAGCTGAGGCGCCTCCATCCCGAAGTGGCTCTAAAAATCAAGGATGAGGTGGACAAACTCCACCAGGCTAAATTTATCCGGGTGGTCTTATACCCAAAGTGGATAGCAAATATCGTTCCAGTGTCAAAAAAAGATGGAAAGATCCGAATATGCATCGACTTCAGGGACCTCAACCGAGCGTGCCCAAAAGATGACTTCCCACTCCCACACATCGACCTCCTTGTCGACAACACTGCAGGATATGAGATGCTCTCGTTCATGGATGGCTTTTCTGGATACAACCAGATCCGGCTGGCAGAAAAAGACCAAGAAAAGACCTCCTTCACCACACCCTGGGGAACCTACTGCTACATAGTGATGCCTTTCGGGCTCAAAAATGCAGGGGCAACCTATCAAAGGGCAATGACCTCAATATTCCATGATATGATGCACAAGCTAGTAGAAGTGTATGTGGATGACATCTTGGTTAAATCTAGAACTCGAATAGGACACGCAGAAATACTTAGGCAAGTACTGCAGAGATGCAGGGAATATTCACTTAAAATGAACCCAAAGAAATGTCGTTTCGGTGTCTCCTCGGGAAAACTTTTGGGATTCATGGTAAGTAAACGGGGGATAGAAATAGACCCGACCAAGGCAAAAGCCATTGCCCAAATGCCCCCACCCAAGAACCTAAAAGAACTAAGAGGGCTTATAGGAAGGTTGCAGTTTATTAGGAGATTTATTTCTCAACATGCTGAACGATGTCGCCCCTTTTACAAACTACTAAAAGGGGGAGTCCGGTTTAATTGGGATAGTGAATGCCAAAAGGCCTTTGATAATTTAAAAGAGTACCTTCTTAAACCCCAGTACTTTCGGCCCCGGTACCCGGGCGCCCCCTACTCCTCTATATAGCTGCAACTAAAGAAGCCATTGGTGCGGTACTTGCACAACACGACGACATGGGAAGAAAGGAAAAGGCCATTTACTACTTGAGTAAAACCCTGATTGAATACGAAAAAGCCTACCCTCCTACAGAAAAAACTTGTCTAGCATTAGTATGGGCTTCCCAAAAATTACGACATTACTTTCTCGCCCACAAAGTCAAATACTTTGCCAAAATAGACCCAGTAAGGTTCTTATTCGAGAAAGCCATATTGACGGGACGCTTAGCCCGATGGCAAGTACAGTTAAACGAGTTTGACGTCACGTACGCCACTCAAAAATCCGTCAAAGGACAAGCCATCGCTGATCACCTCGCTCAACTACCTCTCCCCGATTACGAACCAGTAAAAACGGACTTCCCGGACGAAGAAATATTTGCGCTTATTGAAGAGAAAAGTAGAGAGACATGGACGCTATACTTCGACGGAGCAGTCAACCAAAAGGGAAAGGGAATAGGGATAGCACTAATCTCTCCCGAAGGCGTCATTATCCCACAAGCGTTTCAGCTTACGTTCAGAGCCACCAACAATATTGCTGAATACGAGGCCCTGATAGCAGGTTTGAAGGCAGCCCTAGCCTTAGGAGCTAAAAATTTAGACATCATTGGAGACTCCCTCTTAGTGATCCGCCAAACTCTTAAAAAATATCAGACTAGAGACCCAAAGCTGAAGCCATACAGAGAACTAGCCATAGTCCTGTTAAAATGATTCCGTGAGGTTACTCACATTTTCACACCCCGGACTGGCAATATTCTTGCAGATTCTCTAGCCTCCCTAGCCTCATCACTCGCCTTCCCTTATCTAGGACATCTGAAACAGTCACTATTCAGAGACTGGAAACACCTGCCACCGAACTCAGTGACCCTAAAACTCAAAGTCTCCTAAAAACGAACCAGGCCAACAAAAATGCTGGTACCACGGAAATCCTAACTATTGAACTAGGAAATATAGACGACGGAAACCCATGGTACTTTGATATTAAAAACTACCTTAGAGACGCTTCATTCCCAAGCAATGCTACCAACGACGACCAGAAAATAGTTAAAAGGATAGCAATCAAGTACTGCCTCCGAGGGGGTATACTCTTCTGAGCATCTTTCAACGGAGAACTACTCAGATGCCTGGACGACGAAGAAGCATACACCATTGTAGAAGAAGCTCACTCCGGAGTATGCGGAGGGCACGTCAACGCCCAGATGCTAGCAAAGAAGGTACTAAGAATGGGCTACTATTGGCCCACGCTCGAAGGAGACTGTAACAAATACGTTAAGCGTTGTATCCAATGTCAAACCCATGCCAACAAAATACACGCACCAGCATCTTCTTTACATCCCATGACTTCACCATGGCCCTTCTCCATGTGGGCATTAGACATAATAGGACCATTCCGGGACACTATAGAAAACACCACCCAAAAAGCCTTCATCCTCACCGCCACGGAATATTTTACCAAATGGGCTGAGGCCGAGTCCTATGTAGTAATTAAAAGCTCTACCCTATCTCGTTTTGTCCGCACTCACATCCTGGCACGGTTCGGCACCCCCAAAGTAATCATAACTGACAATGGCCCCCAGTTCATCTCCCAAGAATTCCAAGACCTATGCAATAAACATCATATAGAACTTCATCATTCCACGCCATACTACCCACAGGGGAACGGACAAGCAGAGGCCACCAACAAAACCTTACTCAAAATTATAAAGAAAACGGTAGAAACCCACAAGGCTACCGATTGGCCTGATAAACTGGTAGACGCCCTCTGGGCATACCGAACCTCCATTAGAACGCCCACTGGTCAAACCCCCTATTCACTCACATTTGGGACCGAAGCAGTAGTACCTTACGAAATCCTCGTCCCATCCTTGAGAATAGTACTAGAAGAAGATCTCCAAATTGAGGAAAAGAGGGAGGCACTCCTACTACGCCTCGAACTACTAGACGAGAAGAGATTAAGAGCGGCAGACCATGCCCAGGCCTACCAAAGAAGGGTGGCAAGGGCATTTGAAAAGAATGTGATAAAAAGAAAATTCGAAATCGGGGAATTAGTACTTAAGCAAATCATGCCATCAAGACTGCCTCACCCGAGAGGAAAGCTGCAACCCACATGGGAGGGACCCTATGTGATCACCCATGCCTATTCCGGGAATGCCTACCGCCTGGTAGATGCCGAAGGAGTCGAGGTTCCAGGTTCGTGGAATGCACTTTATCTGAAAAAATTCCATGCATGAAAAGCTTTCAAAACATAAGAACTATTATTCTTCCTTCCTGCGATTTCCAGCGTTTAGTACTTGATGATAGAATTGTAAACTCTCAAAGATAAACTCGTATCTATTTGAACACGTTTCCGCCAAATCATGTCATTCCCTTCACACACGTATAACTGGACTAGATTTGCCTGATAGAAGAAAAATTGCCTACCCCGTGGACTGGGACAATTTAAAAACTCCCCAAAGCAAAATATCCCTTATTTCCACCCCGCTCGTATTAACCCTAGGTCAAAATGAGTAGTTACCCGGACCTAGCATATGTCCCAAAAACTGGCTCTGGCACTATATAAACACTTCTAGAGGGGAAGCATGAAAAGAATCGGGGTGAAAAACAGAAGAGCCCCCCCCCCCCCCCCCCAAATCAAAACAAAACAAAAAAACAAAAACAAAAAAGAGAAAATCAGGCAAGGAGAGGCCAAACACCCAAGTGAACGGGTTAAACTCTCTATTTAGCAGGCTTTCACGCCTTTACGAACGGTATACGCTAAACAACGGCTATACCAGTACAGATCCAAACAACGAACTGTACCTTTTCACCAAAAAATAAAGAAGTGATAAAAACAAGAAAGCCAGAGGGACCTAGGAAGTAAGACATGTGCTAGACTGGGACAATTCTAAAATATTGCCCGAAAGGAAGATATTACTCTTACCTCATTCACGCTCTCCCCTTTTTATATATTTTTTTGCAATGGGGGTTCAAAATTGAGCTATGTCCACCGGGAAAAGCGAAATTTTGACCAAGGGTAGATCACGTCCAGGTTTACACCTACACACACACTCACACGAGTTCACTTAGCCCCCGTTTGGAACGGGGATAGTTTTTATTCTAGGGTATAGATTTATCCAAGTATAAATGAGTATAAATAAGGATAAAATGATTTTGTGTTTGGTTGTATTTTGAATTATTCTCATTGGTAAACGTAAGAATAAATGTTTTGTTGTTTGGGTAAAATGTGAATAAAGTATGGATAAGGATTTATAAAAGGTAAAAAAGTAATGATAGTTGATTTGACAGGTGATTTATAAGAGGTGATGACAGTTGATTTGACAGTGGGCCCACATATTCTTTAGGTGGAATAACCTATGATAACTTTTATTCTAGGGGTTGATTGGAATTCCTATACCACTTTATCAAGGTTTATTCTGGCATAATTTATCTGGGGTTATCCAGGGTAAACAAACACCTCCAAATACTTATCCGGGGTTATCCGGGGGGTTATTCTTGTTCCAAACGGGGGGTTAGAAACTTGCCTATCCAAAGGAAGCTTATTTAACTTGACTCTTGGTACATTCATGGATTTTTTAGCATGTTTAGAATAATACGATTAAGCATTTGAAAACCATGAACCCAGGAAAGTCGACGCCTAAGGCTTATACCTCTCAAATACAATCCTGGTTTGGACATGAGTGACCACAAGGGCTCCTGCGCGGGGACTTAATGGTGTCTTTTACTTGTGAAAATCGAGAGCATTGCCCTCTTACCTAAAAAAGTCATTGAAGAACTAAAATGCCCCCTTATGCCACTTACACTTGCGCATAAGCTTGCATTTTCCTTTTCCAGAACACCTTGGCATCCGATTTTCTTGAAACATTAAAGTTAACCCCCCCCCCCGAATATTAGAATTATCCACACTCATATGAGAATTGTCCCCACGAAATTTAAAATTATCCCCACTCATATGGGAATTGTCCCCACTCACCTCATACCCTTCCGCACATGCGTGAGAAGAAATTGTCCTCACCTACTACACATAAGTTCTTCTTCACTCACGCACTTGGAATCCCTTCCTTGCGCGCTAAAGCCTGGTCCCCCTGCACTTTACTTTCTCGCATTTATATCTCCATTCCACCTTAAGATGAATTGTAGCTCTTGACGATTCAAGTAAAAAGGGCTCGAAAGTCAATGCAGGGGCACAATCTGGACAGATTTAACACTTGGTCCATGGAAAGAATGTTTTTATAGGTACTGAAGGTTAAAACGGTCGCAAAGACTTTCAGCGGCAGCAGCAGACAGGAGCTGCAGGACCAAACTACCCCAGGCAGGGGGTGGCTAAGCTCGACTAGCCGCTCCTCACTGGGCGGCTAGTTTATACTAGCCGCCCCTGCCCTTTGTTTCAGGTAAGTTTGCCCCAGGCAGGGGGCGGCTAAACCTAACTAGCCGCCCCTCACTGGGCGGCTAGTCTAAACTAGCCGCCCCTTGCCTGCACCCCTTTCAGTTATATCATTCCATATCCAATCAACTCTTCAACACTTCTTTACCTATTACAATCAAATTCTTTCCAAAAACCTGCATGTACACATTTCATACACATATTTATACGCAAAACCTGTATAGATACCATGCTAAAACAAATTATATATCAAAACCTACACCCATCCATGAATCAAACCTATAAAAATCCAGATTCATCTACACATACATACATATCCATGAACATCAATACTAACTATTCCAAAAGACATGCATACAAAGGAGAATGATTAAATTGTCCCACCCAAAACCACAAGCATAGACTGTTTTTCTAAAAACCTAAGAGAGGGCATAAAAAGGGGAATCTTTTCCTTCGAGACGCTCCAAAATCCGAAAGTCTTGAGCTATACCTCACCAAAATATCACCTAAAACCAAAAACAAAAGAAGAAAAGCTTGAATTCATCGCATATATACTATTCTTCTACTTAAAACCAAGACACAAAGAAGCTATACCTCGACGTATCGTCATCCGCTGGAGGCTGAGTAGGAGGAACGTCCTAACTTGGCTGAGAAGGGAGCGGCGGATGAGGAGAAGACTGAACCTCTGGAACATCGGGAGCAGCAGGAGTCTCTCGAACCGAAGACGCGGCCCTCGCGTATATCCCACGACTCCGAGACACCGAAGGACGAGAGGCACGGCTGAAAGTGGCCCCGGTAGCCATGAAGCCGAGAGAGAATGGTCAGGCTCAAGTGGAAGAAGATCAAGGTCCGCCTCGGTCATAGAGCCCCCTCCAACCAATTTCCCCCTCATAGTGGCCTCCCAGAGACGGACCTGCTGCATGTCTCTGTCTCTCCTCTCCAATCTCTGTCGGAGGCGACTCTCTGTCCCTCTGGCCCGATCCTCAGCGGCCCTCAACCTCTCCTCCAACTCCCGCGCCCTCGCTTCTGACGCCCTGACCGCCTCTCGATCCCTATCCCCGGCCGCCTGGAGAGAACAAACCAGGTCTCCCATCAAATCTCCAGGAACGCCCGCCGAAGCTTCCAACTCCGACACCCTCATCTGAAGGGAGTCCCTCTCACGGCCTAGGGTAATGAACCCCTCCTCCCTCAAGGTCACCATGGACCTCAGCCGGTCCACCTCCTCCTCAGCCCGAGAAGCCCTGCCCCTTGCCTGGCTCAACTCCATCCGTATGGCCGTCAACTCGCTTCGGGCCACATCCAATTCCCTCGTCAGTTCGAGCTCCTGCTCGGAAACCACGGAAGGAGGAGGGACGGAAGAAGAAGAAGTGCCATCGACTCTCGCTCTCGACAGAGCATCCACCTGAGCCTCAAGGACACGGACCTAGTCCTGCAAGCGTCCTCTCTGTGCCCGCAACGCCTCTATCTGCCTGGCCCGCGCTTGGAGGTGCTCATTGGCGGTCTTGAGCCTTTTCTCCATCTCATTCAACTCAACCTACAAAAAAAAAGAAATACCATTCAGAAGATGCTCAAGCAAAAGAGAACGAGGAAAGGAAAAAGGATTTTCAACTTACATAAGCGTCCGGGATCTCCACCTCCATCATCCCGAGGATATCCGCATACTCCCGACGATACCAAGCTAGGTATTCGTCACTCGAAGTCACCTCAGGACGACGCTCCACCAAGACGCCTCGACTCATCCATCCCGCCACATACGTCGCATAGTTCCTCGGGAGATTCGTGTCCCGAGGAATCCCGGCCACCGGAATCGAAGGGCGCCGCGGAAGAGGATCGGGCACCCACTGATGGTACCCAAGCTGGCGGACGACCCGGCTGATCGCATGGAACACAACCTCATTGAAGTAGATCAGCCAGACGTCTCGCGCCAGGGCCTCGGGAACCTCCTCCGAGTAAGGCCTCCACGTCATCTAAAAAAGCATTTAAAGATAGGAAGAGCGCTTAGTCAAAAGAAAACCAAATACAAACCAAAGAAATTCAAAGAAAACTCATACCTCTTCCTCCGACAAACCGCGGAAGGCCTCTCGGAAATGGGCGAGGCGGTGCAAGCGGGAAGATCCCCGGGGTTCCCATTTCATGGCCCAAGGGAGGACATGATCAAACGAAGCCAAAGTTGGGCGATCAATGGAGAAATGCTCGTACCCAAAGATCTAGCAAAACAAGAGGGGAATCGTCACGATCAAAGAGAGCTAAAGCCAAATAAAAGACATTTACCGCTCACTTACACGTACCTGAAGAAATGGCGCAAAGCCACCAAGGTTCTTTCCCCCGGCCCTCTTGACTTTCTTCGAGAGCTCCGCAAAGAGATGGGCGAGCATCGCCGCTCCCCAAGCATAGCGCCCCATGCCCTCCAGGTCCCTCATCAGCAGAAGGGAGTGCGAAGAAACCTTATCAGAGGCCGTCAAGAAGAGGACCCGACCAAAGAAGTAGAGGAAGAACGCTCTCAACTCCCTCTGTGCCCTCTGCGGGCACGCGGCCACCTCTCTCACCTCGATCATCGCCCGCCTCCTCTCGAAGCTAGCTGCAGCTTCGCCCTTCTGGCGCTCTGTAAAGGAACCGAGGCCGTACTGCCCCGAAAGCCGCCCCAAAGGGATCCGGTTCAGCGTCCGCTCCCGCTCCACGAACTCCCATTCCCCGATCAACTCTCGGAAAAGCCCCCTGTAGTCAGCTAGGGTGGCCGCGATCACTGCCTCCCCCAGAACCGGAAGGCCGGTGATCCGATAGACGTCCTCGAGCGTCGGCATGACAGCACCGGTAGGGAGGATGAACGTGCAACTCTCCGGATCCCATCTCTCCACCAAGGCCTCCACATATGGACTGTGGACGTGGAATGGCTCGATCAGGAAGAAGGAACGGAAGCCCGCTCCATCCACCAAACTCCTCTCCTCCTGCCCCAGGGCATTGTACCATCTCTTCGTCCCGTGCCATAAAACCCTGATACGATTCGGCCTCTACAAAACAAACGAAGGGAACATGGGTCAGTTTAAAAACGAGCGAGAGGTAAGAGTCCAAAGCTACGAAATCATTTTAAACCATGCTTAGCGAAATGAAACTTCCACATGCTAAAAAAAAAAAAGAAACAAAAGCATGAAAGTAAGAAGCAACACTCCTCATATGATCACGCATGCTAGACGAATATCAAACACATCCCACCGTGGTCACCACTCACACACTTTCTTACATCAAGCCTATCATGCTTATACCTCCCCTAAACACACCTAAGCAATACAGCAATATAGAGCTCGAACCCATGAAATGCATGCATACACTCCCTCATGCTCTACCACGATCAAAAACACGTACGAAGTCACACACACATAGAAAAGTATCGCATGCAAGCATATTAGCTATATCATTTCTCTCTCCTTTACATGCATATGACAAACATGGATATATATATATAAAAATTGTCCCCCTCCCTATAAAAACAAACCCATCTCAGCATACTTACACATCCCACCATGACAAAACTTATACACAAGCATGCCTATTTAAAACACACATACAAGTATAAATACACATATGCGACCTGTTCATACCAACCAAAACACATGCATATACACCAAAATAAAAGGCTAAAACTAAAGGATTAGGAACATACCACGGCCCGTGTGGACCCAGGAGCGTCCACCTCGGCCTCGTCAGGATCGTCCATCCCGTCGTCATCCTCCTCCTCATCCTCCTCAAACACGGCCTCCTCGGCCTCAACCCCAACACCCACACCAGCCTCGGCGGCCCCAGTGCCCATACCCTCGGCCTCCCCGGCCCCGTCCCTAGCCTCTCCTATCCCCTCCACCCTCCCCACGCCGGAGATAAACTCCGCAAAGGCCCCCATAGCCCTACTCTCCTCCTCCTCAGCCCTGGCCTCTGTGGCCTCCCTATCCAACATCCCGACGAGGGCATCCAATGACGCCCTCACCTCCTCGCTAACTCCCTCGACCCCTACCCCCTCGGTTGCACCCTCAATCGATCCTCCAACCCCGGGAACCACCTCCTCGGCCACAACCGGTCGATCCCCACGCCTCCTCTTACGTGTATAGCCTATCACACTCCCCCCTACCTCCGGGACAGCCACCGAAGGCAAATCCCCGACCTCACCCACGCCAATATCCACCGGCGGCACCTCCGTCGTACCCATACCCTCCCCCACGGTCTCGACCTCCGGCCTATCGCTCTCCGATGATGAAGAGCTCGGGCTACGCTCTCCACGAGCCACCCATGGTCGTTTCCCCTCGAAGCAATCGCTTTCGACCTCGTCATCTCCTCGGTTAGATAAAGAAAAAAAGGAGAAACCAAACTAGGGTTTCGAAATCAAGAGAAAGAGAGAGATTGAGGTCAAAATAGAGGAAGGAAAGGCAAAGAAATCAGGGTTTTTGCGTTTCAAACCGAAGGGAAGAAGAGAAGAGGGAAGAGAAACCGTTTTTAAAAACGTTTGGGGAGAGAGAGGGTCTTTTCGGTTATAAGGGACCCAGTCGAGGGGCGGCTACCCGCGAGTAGCCGCCCCCTCTTGGGCGGCTAGTTACAACTAGCCGCCCCTCCCAGTTTCTTTGTTTTGCTTCAAAACCCCTTTCCAAACTCTTCTCAGCCCTAATTACAAAGTTCTCCATACCAAACAGCCATGTATTGGCTTATTTCCAGACATTACTTGATCAAACACGACTTTCCCAAAGTTTCGCCACACTTTCAGTACCATTCAAATTCGAATTTCTTCAGTTCTGGTTCTTTTCCAGAGTTCTTATCCTTCGGATGATCCAATTCACCCAAATCAACTTTTACTTGCTTTCTGTCGGCGAGATCCCCTCCTTGCTGAGTTTTCCCAAGCACGGGAACGGTAGGCACGAGGAAACTGACGCTGGGCTGCCCCGTGCACGATAGCTAAGAACCCCGACCGCGGGTTGGATCACTTACCATTTACTTTTTCCCGCCTTCCACCTGGATCATCCTCTCGGATAAAATTCTAAGTCAAGACCTAGCCTCTGACAGTCTAAATCAACTCCCCGAATAGTACTGTTCGTGTTGGCATAACTTCTTGAAGGTCGGGCCGGCCAAAATAGGGGTCTCTTTCCTTATCATCGGTCGAAATCTTTCTCGCTTCGCGCAAAGACTCCGTCCGATGAGGGACAATTGTAGATACCCCAATCTTGACCGTCCAGAAAGACAGAAATACTTCAAGTAACACACGAAAATATCCCACAATTGGACATCCAATAGAGAACCAAAAGTTCGGTAAACCGGAAACCCTAACCCTAGCCTTGACCTAAACCTAACCCGGAAACCCTAAACCCTAACCCTAGCCTTGACCTAAACCTAAACAAGTAACCCTAGCCTTGACCTAAACCTAACCCTAAACCAAACCCTAGCCCGGACCAAAACCTAAACCTACCCTAAAAACCAAAACCCTAAAAACCTAAGTGCCTCGAAAGGGGCGGCTAGCCCTAACTAGCCGCCCCTCACTGGGCGGCTAGTTTACACTAGCCGCCCCCTAACCGCCCCCTGGCCGACTTTGGACCAGTCCCCTGGATGGGACATAAAGCAATATTAAATGCTGATCATTGCGGCGGGTCATGACCTTTAGCCGCCCTCTCTTGGCCGGATCAAACCAAGTAGCCGACCCAAGCCACCGCTTGTCAGAGATGGGACGTTTGGCAGGTCATGATAGGGGCGGCTACCAGGAAGTAGCCGCCCCATCCTGGGCGGCTAGTTAGCACTAGCCGCCCTTCACCTGGTCTCTGACAAAAGAACCAGAGAATTAATGAGAGGTCCAATCGAAGCCACCCACTCCATTACCCCCTGGATCTTCCCCTACCTCTCTTTTACTATAAATAGAGGGGTCCCAAGCCCAAATACAACATCACCAAAAGAATCCACAACATCAACAAAACCCACAAAACACCACCAATCCACCATCCCCACTTGTTCAAACCCTTCCCCCACTAGAAATCCCAAGAGAGAGAGAGAGAGCCCCTTTTGTGAGAGAAACACCCATTCCCTACATAAAATACCCTCTCATCCCACCCTCCATAATCCCAGGCTAAACCTAGCTTAGCCTCTGCCCAAGACCCCACCCTTTTCCTATCAAAGCCCTGCCCAAATTCCCCCAGACCCTGGACGGCTAACCCTAGCTAGCCGCCCCCTTGCCGACGGCTAAACACAACTAGCCGCCCCCCTATCCACACCCCATATCAACATCCCTTTGTCCCATAACTCCTTTAGTCAAGCCCCGGAAGCAGAATAGGATTACCTGTTTTTCACCTCTGTGTACGGTATATCCGTGTCTCAGAGCGGAGACCCCACAAACTCCCCACGTAGGCGATCAAATCCGACCCAAACCCTTTCCTGTTTTTAGAAAAAGCAGGTGGCGATCACAAAACCCCTTGAATCCTCTTGAGCCGCTGTCGGGCGCCTCAACCAGGAACGACACCCTCACCCCTTCCGAGAAGACGATCCGACCGAGCCCGCCAGGGCACGCATCCGATCCGAATCCCCGAAGAACCCCCACACACGCGGATTTTTCAACACCGACGGGATCGCGTTCAGATGATCGTTTTGCATATGGAGCTCTAGTAAGAGATAGCAATGGGGGCTGCCTTAAAGCCTTATCAGCTAGAGTTAGAGCAACCTCAATTAATCTCCTTGAACTTAAAGGACTTGTGGAGGGATTGCGCCTCTGTTCTACTCTACATGCCACTCGGGTGTGGATGGAATCTGACTCCACAATAGTGATTGCTTGGATACATGGAAGAGGCAACATCCCATGGAGTGCTTTGAGAGATTTACGCTCCTTTGTTACATTGACATCCACCTTAACTGAATGGAAGGCAACTCATGTCTTTCGAGAAGGAAATCGGGCCGCAGATCACATTGCAGCCTATCAATCCCCTATGGGGATCAAAATTCATGAATCTTCAGTATTTTGGGGAGAGCTTCAAAAGATATTGCAAGAGGACAAAGAGGGGAAGGCCACTCTTAGGAGCAGCAAATGATCTCTATGATGTGCATTGTAATATGATGTAAAAGCAATGGGTCTTTGTTTTGGTGACCCTTGCATACTTCTTTTTGTTCATCCTTTCTTTTTCCTTTTTTTGACACTTGTACATTTCCTTTTCATAGAAATACAAAATTTACCAAGCGAAAAAAAAGGAAAGATAATATCATATCCATATCTATCAAATCCCAATGAATATTTTTTAATGGGATTGTTGCATATATATTCTTAAAAAATAACATTTTGCCAAAATATCCTTGATGATTTGTTAAGTTTAGTAGTATTCTTTCAAATGGTTTAATTTGTGCATGAATGTTGTTTTTTAACTCATTTGAGGGGTTTTGATAGTTTAGAGTTTGAAATGAGGGATTTTGACAATATAGGGTTGGTTAAGGTGTATATATGCAAAAAAAAAAATCATTTTTCAAATATAACATACTCCTTATATGATGAACTGAGCTTTGGTTTAGTCGGCAAACACTTTACACCTCCCTGAAAGAGGTCAAGGGATCAAATCCTGAGGAACACCATTCTTCGAATAAAAAATATATTCCTTTTATGGGTGAAGACTAGTTATTGATCTAATAGATTGGAAGATTGCCTAATGGATAGTCTAGGTTGGGTTGGAAAAACTTAGAGCATAGGTTGGGTTGGGCTTTTAAGGGGAAACAAATCAGCAATGTATACATAGGTGGTGCAGAGGGTCTATAGGATCAGATCGGGGTGGAACCAAATCCAATCCATTTCAATGATCGGATCCATATCCAATCTCAAATCTTTCGGTTGAATATTTTACATTTTTTAAGGATTGGATTCGAATTAGATCTAGGTCTAGACCTAACCCACTTAGAAGCGACGTGAAAGGGTTTGTTGGCCATTCACTGAATAGTGGGCCGGGTGGGCTGAACCCATAATATGAACTGACAAACCAATAAGCCAATTTTTTTTTACTTGGTACACTTTTTTTTTCTTTTTTCTTATTTTATTGTTCCGGGCCAAATCTTCTCGTATCAACATGGGTAATACTCGAATCCAAAACCCCTCAGTGAAGAGATGGAACCTCTACTAACCTGCTAAGAGGTGGTTCGGTATCTAGGGTTTCTAGGGCGGACTAAAGAGTTGGCTGGATTGAGCTATAGCCTGACCCATATTTTCTCCAATAAATCTCTATTGCCACATAGCCCACATCAATAAATCAACTCTAGTATTAAATTTACACAACCTCTCTTTCATTGTCCATCTCTCTATATGCGACCAGTCCATGATATTTAAATTGTTATTTATTTATTTTAGAAATAAAATATATTTATACGATTTCATTTCATTGAAAGATACAATTAAAAAAAACTATTTTTAAACATTACAAACCTCAATTTAAATATTGCTTTATTATATAGTTTTTTTTAACATCTCTATGTCATTTTGACTAAATTTTAATTATGAAATTGATTTATGTATATAATAAAAAATTATAGATTATAAAAATAAATCATCAAAAGATGAGTTAAGCCCATCTCGAAATTCCTGGATCCGCCCCTGGTTAAAACATGAAAAAATCAATCACTACCTAAGCTTCACCGGAGAAGAACACGAAGAAGAAGAGGAGGGAGAAAGTGTAAACCTACCAAGCCACAGTGGGTGGGAAGGAGAACTGTGGGGGAGGAGGAGGGAGATGAACAAAGAAAGAGAAAACTAAAGTCTGAAATGGTTGGGGTTGCTTTTACAAAGGCAGATTTCACATGTATATCTAACGGTGGATTTAGTTATTGGTAAAAATGAATGAGGTGTATGAGAAAATAGGGTGAGTTTCTCGCTTTAAGGTGTGGGTGTAACCACCCCTTTTTAGGCCTAGTTTGGGAAAGGGGCTAGTGTTGAGATTTTAATAAAAATCCTTAAACCCTAGATCTCATGCAGATCGATGAAGAAAAGAGAATAATATGTGTACATGTCGCCATTGTTCTTAGGACCTAATGGTAGGTCTTCCATCTCCAAATCCCTCTCTCTTTTGCCTTCTCTCGCACAATGATGGGATGAGTATGAGAAAAAGAAAATTAGAGTTTGGAGTGGGGACATCAACCATTTATATAGACAACTCAAATTTCATTTTTGCATATCATAATGACTGGACTTACAAATGGGTCTTTAATAGTTCTCTACATATAAAAAACTGAATCTGTACTCACTTAATATACGTGTAATTGAACATGCATAAGAGGTGTATTTAACCTTATCAAAAAATTAAATCACAACTGAATAGGTATAATCAACACCACTCATTCTTTATTTTTCAGTCAACAATGCATAATAATGTGATTTATGTAGGCCTACCTTAAAAAAATTTCTAACAGTTAGTGGTGGAGTAAGGGCTAATTTTGGGGATAAGTGAGAGGTGGGACAACTTATCATCTTTAGTATGAAAAATAATCAGGATATAGTGCAAACAATTGTTCCGATTTTGAAATGAAAATAATATTTTTTGTTCCACCTAAATGTTAGAATAATATATATCTTTAATTTTTATTTCAATTTTGACAAATGTGAATATAGACAAAAGTGATGATTTTTTTATCTTAAAAATAGGATAATTTATCATCAAAATCTTACTCATTGCCAAACTAGTTTGGGAGCCTCCCCCTAACCAAAACTTATATCTTACTAATCACTCATATTTCTATCCCTTCTAATAAAAAGATATTATTATTTTGTTGGTGGGCACTGTTAAAGAATCATTATTAGGAGAATATTAAGTCTTTATTAAATTATTATGTTATTATTAGTTTCCTAGTTTCCTATTCTGATATTTTAGTGTTTCATTTGTGTATCTATAAATAGAGTCTTTGGCTCCTCTAATATAATAACAAGAATCCTCTTTTCCTTTATTCTAACATGGTATCAGAGCCACCCAAAAAATCCTAGATCCACAAAAAAAAAATTCTTCTTCTTCCCCGCTCCGATTGAGGAGTATTCAATCGGAACGGGGGAGGATTTTTGATACCCATATTTTTCTTCTTCTTGTTTTTTTTTCTTCCTTGGATCTTCCTCTTCCTTGGGATCCGACACTCGTCGCGTTACCTCCGCACACCACCATCTATCGCTGCAAAGACACCATAGTCGCCGTCATTGATGAGCACCACGTCGTCATGGTTCCAAATCGTGTCAAAGGGCTTTCGAAAAAAAAGAAGAAAAAAAAGAGTTGATTCAAAAGCCTGATTCACATTATTCATCCACAAACATTCAAAAAGCAATGGAGAGGAGATCAACGTGATTGATTGATTCACAATATCCATTCACAAGACTTGTATGTGCCGACCTGTCCGCGAGCCCTCGGAAAAGCTTCCGCGCCCACCATGAAGTCGTCCGTGTTCTTTGTGTGCCGTCGTCTTCGCATGCCATTGTCGTTCTTCTCTTATTTGGGTCTTCTTCTTCATTGAGATCCGGTTCATAGCATTGTCGTCTCTGCGCGCTACCGTTGTCGTCGTCATCTTCTCCGTGCGCCGTCGTCATCTTCTCCGTGCGCCGTCGTTGTATTCGTGCACTGTCATTTCCGTCCGCGTCACAATTCTGTCACGTTCCTTTTTTTTCTTCTCTGTCAGTGCGCCTCTCGTCTCGCGCAGTCGGCGTCGCTGTTAGCTTCGCGTTTCTTTCTTCTTCATCTTCGTTACGCTTCGCCATCAGCATTTGCAGTGTTGCATAAAGGCTTCAGTCATTTCTTCTTCTTCTATGTCTACGCGTTTCTCATTGCGCGTCATCCACGTCACCGTTTGCGTCGTGTTTATTCTTATTTGCTTGTGGTACCATCGTCCGCGCGCCGTCGTCCGCTGCCTGTCCGCGCTACATGCGCTATCCGAGTGACGCCGAGTGACTCAAGAAGAGCGGGAGCGACTCTGACTGACTCAACGAATGGGAGCGACTCTGACTGACTCAAAGAGCGGGAGCGAATGGATGCGTCCGTCTGTGCCAATCGCCATCGGCCGCCCATCGTTGTCACCGGCTTCCACCACAGTCTCATTATTGTGCAAACTCTAAGGGTTCTACTCTTCAGAGTTTGGGAGAGGGTGTTAAAGAATCATTATTAGGAGAATATTATGTGTTTTTTATAATTATTATGTTATTATTAATTTTCTAGTTTCCTATTATGATATTTTAGTGTTTCATTTGTGTATCTATAAATAGAGCTTTTGGCTCCTCTAATATAATAACAAGAATCCTCTTTTTCTTTATTCTAACAAGCACAACGAGGGAGAATAGAAAGAAGAGAGGATGACTCCACATAGTTGGGTGGCGAGGAGCGATTGTTGAAGGAGGCCAGAAAAGGGGAAGGAGAGAGATTGAGAGAGAGAGAGAGAGAGAGAGACTGGAAGGGTGCGGCGAAGGGCTGAGTGGAGGCGGCTTACCCCCTCCGCGGCCTCTCTCTGTCTCTGTCTTTCTCTCTCCTTGTTGTCCACCCTGCTTAGCCTCTCTTTCTCTCTCTTCCTCTCCTCCTCTCTGACCTCCTTTGTTATTCGCGTGTCATCCTCTCGGGCCATCCACGGATCTGCCAACCACTCACCACGTTCTCCGTCTTCCTTCGCCTCTTGCCACATAACTCTCTCTGAGCATGTTTGGTCTACAAAACCCCACCGAGTTAAAATGTACATGGATTTTCAATGTGAAATTACACTTATTAATGGACTACAAATTCTCTTAACTACACTTGACGGCTCACTATTAATACTATGATGAAAACTGGGATCAACACGAACTCAAATTAATTGTGCTTCCCCACAAAAACCAAACTATAGGAGCATACACTGTTTTCTTTATATTTGCTTTCGAAAAATCTTGAACCCTAGATCTCTAAAAAATAAAGAGAGTTCAATACTGACCCTACTAGTCAATTTTTTTTAATGGAACGGTAGGCGTTTGCTTTAATATATTAAGGGTCAAGTGTCCAAAGAAATTATATAAAGCAAAGCAAGAAATATAAATAAAGTACCCAGGTAGAAGAGATATCTATCAGGACCCATAGACTGAGCCCCAAACTCTCTAAAGAACTACAAGTCTATCATCCTGGAAACAAATCCTCATTGTCTCCACTCGAACATTCCCCCAGTCCCGAATGAGACACTTGGTTAATTCCCAAATATTTTCACCATACGGTCTTTGGCCCCTAAAGATAACTTGATTCCTACAGATCCAAACCGCCCAGACCAAGGCGGGCACCGACAATTGTGATACTTTAGTTTTCACCGACCGATTCCCTACCCTCTTCATCCTCTCACCGGCAGCCCACATGCCCTCCAAGTCCCCGAAATCCACATCCATCCCCGATGCCACCTTCATCCGCTCCCATGCCCACCTCACCAAGCGACACGAAGTAAATAGGTGGTCCGCCGACTCCTCCTCCTCCCCGCAAAGAGCACACAACACCTCCAACCCCAAAACCCATCTAGTCAATCTGCATCTGGTTAGAATTTTCTTTTGGTATAAAATCCATAAAAAAATCTTAACCTTGGGAGGAGCCTTGCATCCCCACACTTCCCTTTGCTTTGCCGCTGTGACCGCTAAAATTGGTTGATCCCTCCTTAATCAATCGTAACCCGACTTCATCCTGAAGCCCGACCCGCTCGCCACTTTCCAAACTGCATCATCACTGTTCCCCGGAACTACCCAACTCAACTGAAGCACCTCCAACAACTCCTCATACTCTTCCCTTTCGGATGCAAGCATCCCTCTCACCACCTTGACAACCCAATGCTCGGACTCACCTCCGCTCCTCCAAAAAAAGCTCGCTGCCCCCTGCTTGAGCCTTGAAATGTGATAAATAGTTGGGAACCGATCCTTTAATGGAATATCACCAATCCAGATATCATGCCAAAATCAAATATCCTCCCCTGCTCCTAGACTCCATGACAATCCTAAAGAAAATTGCTCTATTCCCGCCAAGATGCCTTTCCAAATCCAAGACGTTTTATGTGTCACCCATGGAAAACGGCTTCTCGATAGTGCACCGCATCCATAACTCTCCCGCACGATCTTACACCACAATAGGTCATGGTAGTTGATCCACCTCCACAACCATTTCATCAAGAGTGCATGATTCATGACTTCTCATTGGATGCTTAGAGCATCTCCAATCCTATATCCCAGCATTTACTCAAATTTAAATTTGAATAAAAATTACCCAAAATCCTCTTTAACAATTTACCCATACTCATACTAAATTAAACTTTTACTCAAATTTTACCCAAATCATGAGAGACTCAAATTTTTTACATATCTTTTTTTTCTTTTATCTCCAATGTGACATTTTCTTTAACTCCACCTTTAGTTGAATTATATTAAATGTTTTCCTACCCCCAAAATTTTCATCTATTGAAAAAAAAATGTGGTCTTATTTCTTAAGTTTTCATCTTTGTTTTTTAACTTCTTATTTTTACTCGAATAAAAAAATATTATTTTTACCTTTTTTTCAAAAATTTGATTGATAATAATTTTTAAATTTAAATATTTTAAATAGAAGAAAAATTGAGTAGTAAAAATGTTTGGAGAAAAGGCTTTGAAAATGTTTATATGATATAATTAGAAGAAAATTTGAATTTTTAAAAAGATTTGAATAAAATACAAAGTGATGGTTGGAGACACATCATATCAAATCAAACTTTTACTCAAATTTTAAGTGAAGTTTTGATATAAGTTTAAATAAGAGCCGGAGATGGCCTTATAAAAACTAATATAAAAAGTGTCCGTCCTCTTAACCTAACCATAAGCCGAGGACATTTCACTTTAATTGTTATATATATATATATATATATATATATATATATATATATATATATAACCGATTAGGTGCGGTGGAATGGCGGTGCGGCAGCGATCACGGGCCGTCGAACACGGGTCAATCGCATCGGACGGTCGGGTGCGATTCACATCGACCGTTGGATGTGATGGACTCGCGATCGGACGGCCCACGTCGCCGCCGCACCGCCATTCCGCCGCACCTAATCATTTCCATATATATATATCTAACTTGCTCTCGTTCCATCTTCATTTTGTCTATTTCAATTAAAAGTGCTGTTACACTCAGTTTTATTCTCAATACAAAAACATATCTTATGTCTCATTATTTAATTAAGTATATACCTCGTTAAATGATGTATATACCTCATTGAATTTTTTCTTACACTTGCTAAAAATTGGTTCATTCAATTTGAAATTGAACGATGTGCACTTTTTATCAAAATATATATCTCATTAAATGATGTTTACTATTTAAAAATAAATAAAAATATATAAAAAAAATTTATTGATAAATGTGACTGCTTTTCTTCAATTAAAGTCGGATGAAAAAAACTTCCCAAAAATGGATGCATTGAGAGAGAGAGAGAGAGAGAGAGAGAACAACAGGGTACCTACTACCTACTAAAGTCCCCACTCTTCACATGAATTATGTTGATTGCGAAAGCGCTAGAGTATCCTTTCAACGGTCCAGACGACTCGATCACAAAAAAAGATACATTGGTCCCACGATCATCCGATCACGGACAAAGGTCCAACAGTGATCCTGACCCCACCCATTCACTTCCACCGTACACGTGTCCCTCCACCATCGCTGACGCGAATCCCTAAAAGACACTCTCATCGTATAAAGAGAGCGCGAGCTCTCAAAGGGCAATGGCGGGTTTGGGTATTCATTCATCATTGATTCGATCGACAGTGAAAATCTTTCGTCGGAGGAGATGCCGTACAGCAGAATCTCCGGCTCGCTTTCGTCTCCGAATGTCGACGTCGTCATCGACATGGGCAATCCCTTCCTCAATCGCACCGTCGACGGCTTCCTCAAGATCGGAACCGTAAAAACCTCTCCCCTCTCTGTAGATTTCGTTATCTCGTTCGATCTCGGCCGTTGATTTGCTATGTTTTTGCAGGTGAGTGCGTCGAGAGTCGCTGCAGAGGAGACCTATCACTGCCTCCGACAAGGTCGCGTTTTTTTTTATGACTGGATTATGTGAAATTGGTTTTGTATTGTACAAAATACGTTATTTGTCTTGATTTTCTGAGGTTTCATGGGATTTTTATTTATTTTATTTGCAGGGAGTGTTTCTTCTCACAAGATGAAGGAAACTGTAAGTTTGATCATATCTGTCAATGAAATGAGTTTTTTTGAGCTGAAATATAGGCATGTATCCATTACAAATATTTCAAAACAGGTACAGCCTGAATGGTGGTGAGAAGAGATATAAAAGAAAACATAAAAATAGAACGCATTTGTTCAAGGAGCAGTGAGCTTGTGTATGGCCCAACAAAAGTGATGTAGAAAAGGTTTCTACATACTACCCTTCTCACCCTTAGGCGCTAAACGCTAGCCCGTAATGTGGAAACTTCTTTCTTCCATAGTGATCTGACTAGCCCCCTCTAAACATGTACCCCCACTCTATGATCGACTGACGAGTTGGGGAAACCCTGGAATGATTGGATTTATTTTTAGGTCCCCAAACCCTATCGTGTATTATTTCTGGGTCCATTTGACTAATAGTAGTTAGGTACACAGTTAACTATTTCATTTTTACCCCTGACTCTTTCCATGTACACCGTTCAACATTTTGTGTACACTGTTAAATTCTGTTGGCACACTGTTATATGCTACATGTACACTGTTATACACGTTGCACAAATAATTTACAAGACAAAACTTGAGGAAGAAAATTCAAACCCACAATATATACAGCATTCCTATTATTATAGTGTATAAATCATTTTCATGAGAATGCATTAAATTCAGTCAAACTAAAATAGAATTAATAAAGACATGTTTGAAAATTAAGACAAAACACATCATTCGACATGAGGGATAATATGATTGGAGGGAGGAGGTGAGGGGAGGGTGTGCACAGAGGGGGAGGACGGTCTGGGTAAATGGGGGAGACTGGACGGGGGGGGGGGGGGGGGGGGAGGACAAAGAAGAGATGAAAAGAGGGGCAAAAGTGAAAGGGGGGGGGGGGGGTAAAAGATAACCCTTATTGGATAAAAAGACCCGGAAATAAGCCTCCAACCAATCTAGGGACCTAAAGATAAATTCAGATGTTCCAGGACTTAAAAATAAATCATCCATTATTTGATTTAAGAATTTTATTTTTAGGCTGGGTAGATTGATTTAAAAAGTTACCAAACTAGTTATTTTGATGGGTGAACCACATGAACTTTTTTTAAAAAAATATGGCATTCGAAAATGTCATTGGAAATGATGTTTTCTGTTCAGCTTAATACGCTTTTGTAAGGGCACCATTCTCACTGGCATTTCACAAGAAACAAAAAATGATGTTCTTTGCCAATGATGAATTGAAAATATCATTTCAATGTCATTTTTAGACAACAAATTAAAAAAAATCAAAAAGTAACATGGCGTGGCTACTTCTTGAGTGAATGCCTCCTTTGTTTGCTTTCTGTTAATTATTATGCTTTGGACCATTGTAGCTCAGAATATCAAGTTATAAATGGACTACTACTTGTTCAAAAAAAGAAAAACATGGGTGGCTACAGTCAAAATAACTAATTTGTTAATTTTTTTAATCAAACAATAGTTTAATTTCTTTTGCTCAGTAAGAGTTTGTTGGTTTGTCATGGATCACAGAATAGACGAATTGACTTACCTCATCCGGGAGACTGTTGCCATGTTGGTTATGAAAGATTGCTGAAAGATTAGATCTTAACTTATTCCTAAAGGGATAAAATGCTAGATGAGACACCTGACTATAAGTCTTCTTGAAATCTCCCCTGTTTGTTTTAGATAATGGATGTACATCAATTTAGTTTTGAGATTTGGTGCTTGAAACAACAAAGAAGACTAGCATTTGCTCATAGAATTGAAGCTAGAATGTAACAATTTTCCACACGAGTACTTTTTGGAAATGTGGTTTTTTATGTTTTATATACCCATAATTGTGTTATATTATCAAGTTTAAAAGGCAGTTGCATACTATAGAGGGGAAACAATGAAAATGACATTTTTTCAAATTTTGTTTGTCCTGCTTTTTGTTTTTGCAGTTAAAGAAGATGTGCAAAGAAGGCATTTACTGGGGTGAGCCACAATCTATATATGCTAAAACTGCCTATTTAATTAGTTGTTGTTATTGAATGATTCCATATCATCTCTTCTTTTTGCTAAATGCAGAAGGGCCTACCATGTTAATGCTTATATTTCACATAATGTTTGCAGGATCTATAGCTTGAGTTTACGTGGGAATGGAATATGGAATGGAAAGAATTCGCGGATCACGTGATTGGGTAATTCTATTTCCCAATGCTTTATTTTTTTCACTGTAATTGGCTTAATTATTTTGATGTCTGCTGCCAATTAGTGTTCTTCCTTATATCCAATATGTTTATAGAGAAACCCCAGATTGCATGCCACTTGAATTCACTTTATTTCTCCTCGTCCATTGTGTACAAATGGTTTTAGAACATGTGCATGCAATATCATGTGTTCATATTGGTCTACAAAATCTCATCCATTGGTTTTAATTTCTTGGTCATTCATAGAAATATAGAAAAACGGTCATGTAAAAGCAAAGGTATTGCTACATTAAGGATACAGTTACGACCCAAATGTAGTTCTCACATTCTTTTGATTTTTTTTTTCTTTTATAAAGGTGTATGTTTATGTAATGAAGAGTATGTTTTCACAAAATAAGGTATATATTCTAATGATCATAAACTCATTTATAGAAAAAGTAAAAAAATACATGTTTTTTTTAATGAGGTGTACAACTCGTTGGACGAATGTGAAACTGCACGCGGACCTGTAAACAAGATTGTGTGTAATAGGCTAATGTGCACACCATAATTTGGTAATTTTAGCATCTGACCTGCCATTCTCATTGGCATTTTTTGCAGAAAAATGCGTTGCTTGGTGGTGCGATAACTGGTGCTTTAGTGTCTGCCGCCAACAAAAATAGTGGAGACAAGGTGGTTACAGAGGCCATCAAAGGCGGCGCTGTGGCCACCGCCGTAGAGTTTCTCAACTATCTCACCTGAAACTAATGTATCACCATGGGAAGAAAAACCAGCTGTGTATCTGGTTTTCTATATTGAGAGGATTCCCTTTTGTTTCTCCATGTCTGTAGTCAGAGAACCGAACTCCCTAAATAAAAACCAGAGATGTATGGTTGTTTTAATTGGTTGCATTATTAGAATAGAAGCACTTTGTTGGATTTTTAGAGCCTCATATTAGGATGGGTCAGGTTTTGACCCGATATGACCCAGCCGATGAGCTGATGTTTATTTGACTTTTTAAAAGTTAAGAAGGTAAAATATAATATTACTCTCATTTAAAATCCACGATTTTCTCTTTCATCAAATTCATCTCTACCCTTTTTAAAAAACATATTAATATAGTCAATTCATTTCAAGAAATCTATTTTTTTTAAATCAATAAAAAAACCATTAATTACATTTACGAAAATAGAATT
This sequence comes from Acorus calamus, assembly GCA_030737845.1. Classification (NCBI taxonomy): domain Eukaryota; kingdom Viridiplantae; phylum Streptophyta; class Magnoliopsida; order Acorales; family Acoraceae; genus Acorus; species Acorus calamus. Next base: position 17,663,763 of record CM060877.1, on the reverse strand, counting down.
GAAATTCAAATCCTTTAGGGTTTTTTAAAAACAAACTGAAAAACGAAATCTTTCAAAAAATCTATTTCATTGAAAACACAAAAAAAATCAAAATTTTGTTTATGGCCTCTCATTCAACCAGAAAACAATGACGATAAGGAATAATTTTTTTAAAACATTGTTGTTAATTTGTAATTTTTTTATTTCTATTATCAAACAAAATATTTGTGATTGATGTAATTTTTTTAATAAAGGAAAAAATCAAACACAGATCACAGTATAAAATTAGAGTTCGGAATAAAATTCAGTTACATTTATAAAATGTAGTTTAATTTTAACAATAAATTGCATTAGAAGTTAGTTATATTTTTAAATGTAACTTACTTCGTTTATATAAAGTAATTAAAAGTTAGTTACATTCCACAATGTAACTGACTTTCAGATGTAATTGTTAAATAATTTATATATCAAATGCCTCAGATTTAAGGATGTCAGATTTAACATCTAGCATTAAATTCAATAAAAAAATTTGTAACAAATGCAAAACTAACAAAAAATAAAAGGTCGCACCTGAATCGACAAACATTGGAAATAACATTCAATCGTTCAAATATGATTTCCGATCTGATCGGAGGCTAAAAAGTCATTCGAAAAACAAATCAATGTCTGAAAACCTCCTGTCCTCCGAAAAATAATTTAATGCTTGAAAAACTTTCAATCCTCCAAAAAACAAAACAATGCTTAAAAAACCTCCTAAACAACCTTCTGGTTCCTAGTGTGCTCTTAAAAAAAATATTGTAAAAGAGTTATCGAATTTAACATTTAGCATTAAATTCAATAATAAAAATTGTAACAAATGCAAAATAAGGAATATGATCCAAATATAAATTTTATTTTAGGTGGAGAAAAAAAGAAGCCATAGATAAACATATAGGTCATGTTTTTTTATCTTATAAAGCAAAAGAGAGAAGACTATTAATTACAAAAAAATCATGAGATTTGATTATCTAAACAAATTCAAAAAATCATGACACATCAGCCATTGTAACCAAGTCCTTGATTATGGAGAGTAATTATTAAAAAAGACAGAAAAGACAAAATAGATATTAACACTTGTGCCACCTCATGTGGCCTGTAAAATGAGGCATGCGAATCATTATTGATATCATATAATAGGTATGTTGGTATTATGTACTTTTTTAAATTATATTTCTTGTATGATTAATTAAAGGGAAAATTTCATACAACTCATTGTAAACTGCCCGATATCCATATAATCTCTTTAAAACATCTATGTATATCCAAATAACTTATCGAGTTAAATTTTCGTTGATGTATGAGGAATATTATGTTTGGTTAACACTGACAGAAAATACAGTATAAAAAAAAACAATTCTATTCAATGTGTTAAAAATACAAAAAAATCTTTTATAAATGATGATTTTACCCCTTTAGATAGAGTTTTATAATTATTCAGATAAATAATATCGTTATTTGTTGAGGGGTTTTTGAATTTTTTACAACTTAGTATGTTGTGTTTTCAAACATGGTTAACAGAACAGAATATTCATAAAATATTCATCATCTGTCAACAGAAGTTTAACTTAGGGTATTATTTAGACTTATATAAATGTTTTCAAGGGGTTATATAGACTTCAAGAAAAGTGAGGGGGTTATGTGGATATTTGACAGTTTACTGGGGGGTTATTTGGATTTTTTTTCTTAATTAAAATATCTAAAATATAAATTATAATTGCATCCTTTTGGGAATTTAAAAATGTGAGGAGATCCGAAGTTTCGATTTGAACACTTCATTTTTAGAGTATAGTCCATCATTTTGTCACATAATCACTTCAATTAATTATTTGTATCCATTTGCCATGAACCCAGGTATTAATAATGCATGTCCAAAAGTAAAAGAACAAATACAGATATGGTATTTGCACCTCTCTAATCATTTACACACCTATCTAATCAAATAATTGAAAATACAAGAAAATCATGCTAGGATTCCAAATAAAGACACCCTATATATATATTTATGTATCCGCTTAATTCGTTTGAGTTTTCAGGTCATTTTGAAGTCTATTTGAAAAATATGATTTCTGGAGGGACAAAAATTGATGAATCGAATATGGTTTGTAAGATCTGTTCGCTCCGCTATCATCCGGTTGGTTCCACTTGGCTGCTGTCTTGCTGGCGATCCGAGACCTCGAATGAACGTTGTGGACATGGAGAGGGTTGAGCTGCAAAAGGCCATCTAAAGCTCTAGTAAGTCGATATTGTTTTAAGGTTTGTTGTATAAAAGATTTCTCACATACCTCAATAAGGAGAGTTGATTCTCTATTTATAGAGTTGGTCAGGGTTGTCAAAGAATCGATGATGGATCTCTCCCCATCAAATGGGTGGGGGAGAGATTCTTTGATCTGAGGGATTTATGTGATTTGCATGAGATTATTTATGTGATATCATGCATTGATAATCTCAAAATCATATATTCTATTGGGAATTGATCTCATATCTGATTTAATATGTTCTAGTAGTCAAGTGTGAATAGACTGACGGGCCAGATTCACATATAGCAAGCTATTCAGACCGTGAGTCTTCGTTAATCAGGTCATGGATCGCAAACACATGAAACTTAAAAAATGACTCATACAATTTCATAGAAGTAATCTAATTTTACAAAAGAATCCTTTCTTTGATTTTTGATATTAAAACTTGAAACAAAAATTTAATTCAGTAACTTTTTTTTCAAAATTGTTTAAAAACACATTTGAATTTTTTTAAAATAAAATTACGTATAAACTAGTTTACAAATGGTCTCAAAATCATCAGCCTTTGCTCGCATTTAATGAGTTCAGCTTTCATTCGGGCAGCCCGTACGGAGCCCGAACTCCAACCACGCCATCGGATTTTGAACGACCGAAGGGCCTCACTTTGGGGGGGCAATTCAAATTTTAAAACTAAAGAAACCCCTTTTAATAACGGCCGTCTATGCAACTCCAACGGTCCATAATTTATAAATCCCCTTTTTTGTCTCTCTTTATCGAACTTCCTCTTCACCACCACCAAAAACACTTTCAAAATTTCTACCATCAATGGCCTCCTCAAGACAACCCAAGACCCCCTCCAAGAACCAACACTCGCATCTGAAGATGTCCAAGGTCAGGGTCGTGGTGAGGATCCGTCCGTTCCTTCCTTCGGAGGTCGATTCGGAAGGACGTGATCTGGTTCCGTGTGTTTCGGTTCTTGATCAGGCAGACGAGACCAGCGAAGAAGTCGCTGTTCATATCAAGGATCAATGGAGCAGGTACTTAGTTCCCCGCTTTTGTTGTTTCCTTGCATTCTGAATGAACTGATTTGAAATTCCTTGGTGGGTGTTTTAGGTTTTGCTATATTTCTCTGATATATGTTGTAGAATGTGTTGGGTTTGTGTCAAAAACGGATTTTTCTGTGTATTTATAGTGACCCATCTTTTTATGATTTTGTTTTATGAGTTTTGAAGGGAAAAAGAAGATATTTTTGTTTATAGAGAAATTGGTACCTCAAAATTGGTTCCATAGGGAGAAATTCAGAGAACCTGTTCCAATTTTTTTTTTGTTCGTGTGATTTGGATCATGTAGTTCTGATTTTATATGCTCTGGTTTCACTTCACATGAATGTCATGGGTTTCTATAGGATTGCAAGCTACCATTAATTTCTTGTGATCTATTTGTATCTGAACACGTACCCATTTTTGAAACTCTTTTTTTTTTTTGTAATTTTTTTATTTGGGATTTAGGTTTGATTCTTAAAGGGAGGATTTTTATTTTCTGGTTTAGAGAGAGTTGTTTTCTGAGTTATGTTGGGTTTGCTTGTAGCTCATCAGGTCATGATCTTGTGTCTTCACTCCCCAGTTGACGTGAGTGCTGTGTTTTCGAAACCTTGGATTACTTCTGCACTGCTATTTATTGTATTTAAATCACATTCAAAGTTTTAATATCTACTTATAGAATGTCTTATGTTTTCCAGTAATCTTACGTCTTTAATTCAATTGATATGAATGTCATGTTTATGGGAATTTTGGAGTTCTTCTCTACACCCCTTGTATTTCCAAGTTTCAATATGTACTTCTATAATGTTGTGGGCTTTCAACAGATATTCGCTTCATGGGTATAAATTTTATGAATCAATAACTGGGTTAAGTTGACAAGGTCTTTTGCTTGATATCTGAGAATTTTATATCAGAGACCCTTTTTGCGTGTTTTGGTTTTATCTTATTTGTTTATTTTTTTGGAGCAGCCGCAATGAGTGTTACAAGTTGGATTCATTCTTCGATCAAGGCAACAATGTGGGTCAGGTCTTCCAGAGGGAAGTTAGTTCCCTAATTCCAGGAATCTTTCAAGGTCTTAATACTACTGTGTTCGCTTATGGAGCTACGGGCAGTGGGAAAACCTATACAATGCAGGTCCTGCAAATGATTATCGGTGACTATATGCTCTATTTTCTATTAATTCCCTCTGCTTATTGATATGAACTTGTTGTGCAGGGAGTAGTTGAGCAACCAGGACTCATGCCTTTGTCCATGTCAGCCATTCTCTCTCTTTGCGATGACACCACCTCTGTGGAAATCTCATATTATGAGGTCTATATGGATCGCTGTTATGATTTATTGGAGCCCAAAGCAAAAGAAATCCCAGTTTTGGATGACAAGGATGGTAGAGTTCAACTAAAGGGACTTTCAAGGGTAAGAAATTGTATACTACTTATCATTCATCAACTAATGAAAAGATAATGGATTCTCATTTTATGTATGCAAAACTCAGGTACGTGTTCAGTCCAAGTCTGAGTTCAATGAAAGTTGACAAGTCTAGTAGGACACAAAGGAGGAAAGTTGCACACACTGGATTGAATGACAAGTCTAGTAGAAGCCATGGAATTCTTACGATTTACATCTTTAAACATGATGGTTCCAATAGTACTCTTTCAGGGAAAATGAATCTCATAGATTTGGCAGGTGATTTAATTAGAACTTTTTTTTGGGTTGCATAGAATTATTGGATTTACATGTTGTTCACTGTTGTTATATCTGTGTCCATATTAGGTAATGAAGATAATAGGAGGTCATGCAATGAAGGGATTCGACTCATTGAAAGCGCGAAGATCAATCAGTCTTTATTTGCCCTATCAAATGTTATATATGCCCTCAACAACAACCAACCTCGAGTTCCTTATCGAGAGAGCAAACTGACTCGAATCTTGCAGGACTCTTTAGGTGGAAGCAGTCGAACATTGATGATTGCTTGTTTGAATCCAATGTTTTACCGAGAAGCTGTTCACACGGTCAGCTTGGCTGCTCGATCCCGCCAGATTGTGAATTTTGTTTCACCCATCCAGAAGCATATCAAGCCAGCAATGGAAACCGACATGGAGGAAAAGTTGCGTGTTTGGCTTGAATCAAAAGGCAAAACAAAGAGCATACAAAAAAGGGATGGACCTTGTTCTTCATACAGAGGCAAAACACCAATTCATGCAAGCTCTCAGAAGAAGCTCGATATGCCTGGGTCATCCATTAAGACGTCTGATTGTGGAGTATCTAGAGCAAAAGGAAGGTAACAATCCTTTAGTGCTTCTTGTCATAGAAGGTTATCTTCATTTATGGTATCTCTTACTGTGGCAAGTTTGTGTTTGCAGAAAACTGTTCGGCTGTGAACTTCCTGCACAGTCTACTTTTGTGGTATGATTTATTAGTATTTTACTTTGAAGAGATCATAAAACATAGAATTTTGCCTTTTTCAGCTTGACGGAATTGGATTAAAACAACTATTGAAACTTTTAATCTGGTTTCATACAACTAGGTCAGTAACCAAAGACAGTGGACGTAGTTATACTCCTGATTGGTGTCTTAATGGATGATTTAAGGCATACAAAATGTACAAAGAACATTCTTATTTTATAAGCGCAAAGACAGTCCCATAATAATATAGAAGAGCAGATGTAGGATGCAAGTTTGTGAGATTCTGTACAGGAAAAGTGCCTTAACTAGTCTATGAAGGTTTTAAATCCATCTAATTAGTAGAGAGAACTAATATATTGTTGAACATTAAATTAGTAAATGTTTATTGATTTGGACTCATTTGTCAGGGCAACTTCCCTTGTGAAGCAGAGAATCCTAGTGAACAAACTGAAAATGTCATGGGGGACCCTTCATGCCTCTCTAAAGATATGAAATCCAAGGAGCCCACCAGTAGTCCGGATGGAAGCGATCAACTTAAACACTCTACGGTTGATTTTACTTTAATAAGTTCTGATCCATTGAAATTACACAATGCTTTGTTTTCTGAAATAATATTTCTTTCAGACACCGCTTCATTGTGGAGATTATGATGATAAAGAACAGAAGAATATTGCAGAGGAATTTAGCTTCTTTGACCAACAGAAAGTCCCTCATGGTAATAAGTCGTCAATTAAATGAAATTATCCTTATTATCTGGTGCTTAATTGTGTAAGTTGTACATTTTTTATTGTGTTAAAGCAGAATCATCAGATGGTCAAGAAGATGATAATCGGTTTTGCGAGCTTGTTGGAGCACCATCAATAAGTGAAAGGATATATTCTCTGCAAAATTCTTTGAAGAAGGGCTTGCATGGAAATGATCATCAAGGAACTCCCTTGGTTGGTTCTTAATCACACTATTTTCTTGAAAACTAACTCCAAAGCAAAGTCTAAATAAGGTATTTCCTTGTAGATTATATACCAACAGGGAGATGGAGGTGATGCTGATGTCAACTTTTCAACACAACTAGCAGATCCACTTGGTGGGATGACCTTTAACTATTTATTTGTTAACTTACTGTGAAGCTTCTCATTGTAAGCTATCTTAGTAGCACCTTCTTTTTTACAGACTCCACCTTGAACAAGGAAAATAAGGCGGTCCACTGTACTGAACTCGCAGACTCACCAACTATTAGTGAAAGGATAATGGCATTGCAAAATTCCTTGAGAAAAGTTCTTTCTCCCATTAATTCTAACATAAAACCAGGCAATCATCTATCATCTGATGGCAAAATCTGCCTGCTTCTATTAGAACCAAAGACTCCAAAAGCATCTTGTTTATCGACATGTGACAGTCATAATTTTCAAATGACTAGCACCCCACTTGATGAATCAAGCGTGCAGAGCTCCAACCTGAAGGTTCAAATTTTTTTTTTGTCATTGTTGTTTATGTAAAATCATTTCATTGTGAGGTATTCTCCTGATATATGCTGTGTTGACAGGAAACATTTGTCCAGAAGTATCTCGAATTCTTGAACAACGCCAACAAGTAAGTATATTTCTTTTTAATCGTTGCAATTGAAAATACATTTTCACCTTTTTAAACTTGACAAACATATCAAGCTCATGAACAAATTGTGAATATACAGTCAATTTCTAAGAAGTCATTTGTATGCTGATTTAAATATCATGCTAATGAGTCTGGACGATGCAGTCAAAGTTATTGAATCTCTTTGGTTGGCTGTTGTTTGATCAATCTCACACATGAAACACAAAAGAAAATTAGAAACTCACAAGCCAATATCTGTTGTACAGTCATCATTAAAAATTACCTGCATCTTTGGAAATCTTGAGACCCTGTCCTTTATTTTCATTCCATTTTAATTCTTCATGTGTTTAATCTGACAACAAAAGTCATCTAATCTTTCCACTTTCATTGTTGTCATTTGCTACAACTGTTGGTACGGTTATGAATGTGAAGAAGAACTAAATTAAATACAAAAGAGTTCTCTTCATAATTCTGTGTTCTTATCTAACTTATAGATGGTTGCTTATAAAACTATATTGTTAGATATCATCTTGACATGGATACTTTATTTGGAGGCAATTGGCATAAAATTCATCAAGGAGATGATGTGTTTGTTTCTTAGAAGTAGCACTTGATGTAAATAATTTATAGAGGGTTTCGTATATCTCTTGTTGGATGAAGATAAATGATAAAGCATATTTATGTTTGTTGACTGCTATGTAGATGAACTTTCTTTGGAAAGAGGGTAATTATAATATCCATCTACAATTCTTGTTACTTGGCTTTTTACACTCAAATGCATTGTCTTTCCTATCTCATTCTCATCCGATGCGCTAATTCTTATTCTTTGTTTTTTCCTTGACATAGAGAGGAGCTACTGAAGCTGAAGGTAATATGGAAACCACATCCAAAAACATGAAAGAATTTATTGCATTTTCTTCTCGTTATATTGGTTTCCTTTTCTTTTTATACAGGGAATTGGCCAGAAAAGAGCAGATTACATACTCCAACTGAGAGAAGAAACTCCTCAGCCATTCATATCAGTAAGCAAAACACAAACCCAACAGCCGATGAATTTGATGATAAAAATAATAATCACACAAATATTAAATCCTTGGAATACTCAATTTTTTCGCAGCTATCTGATTTAGAGAAAATAGGCCTCTCCAGCAAACAGGTAAGTTCAAGTTCCTCTTTGTCCTTGAGCCTTGTTGGCTTTGGCAAAATCAGTTTTTCCAGATAATCAACCTTCAGCTTATGGTTTAGCTTTTGTTAATTGTTATAGTCAACAAAACAACTTTGATGAAAAAGCTGGTGAAAAATAGTGTTCTCTTTTCAATTATTTTAACCAATTTAGAGCATTAGCCATTTTCGGAAATTGGTTTAAATCAATCACCCAGAAGAGTTTTTATCTTATGAAATTATATTTATGCAGGTGCATGACATGATCAGGAGAGCAGCTAGAGGAATCTTTGCTTAATGACTTGGCTTTTCTTTTCTCCAATATTTGTTTCTTAATTATGTTCACTGCCATTATTTGTATTTCATCTGTCTAACTATATGTGCAAGGATTGATTGGGGTGGGCAACCTAACAGTTGCCTAATGGAACTTCAACATTTTCTTCTTTTTCCAATGAAGAGGAAAAATGAGACGCTTGGCTTTGCAGAGGATTGTTAAAGAAAGAAGATATTGAAAAATAAACTTATGATGTGCAATTGAAAACTATAATAAAACTTTTTATGTATAATATCTGTCATCCACCAAATTAAGAGTTTTGATAGTTATAAAACTATTTTTTTTAATAGATGATGTATACACCTGTAACTTTTCATTGTTTAATGAAACATATTGTAATTTGATATTATTATTATTCTTCATGTAGGGTCATTGATATATCAATAATTTAATGACCCGATCCGGTGCTTCAGTCTGCCTAATAAAAAAAAGAAAAATGTTATGTTCAGTCCATTTTACTCAAAAGGTTGACATCACACATTTTTAATTTGTTTTAAAAATTAAAAATATTTTTAATAAGGTGTACTTTATAGATAGTATCAATTATAGATAGTGTGAATAAAAAAATAATACATATACTTTGTTACAATGAGTATTATGGGCTAATGAAATACATAAAACTGCATTTAAAACAAAATAAATGAGTATAACAATGCCCTGTTTGTTTAGAGGGTGGATTTCACAAGGCATGGTTTAAGCATCTTGGATTGAGAAAGGGTGGCGGGACTCGAATCTCTTCTACTCTGCAATTCCCTAGAGTTTGATTTGTTACTTCCTTTTTCTTCACATCCTATCTTTGTTAGGTGATTAATATAATCTGAGTATTTTGGTCTACCAATTTAAAAAAACAAAAAGCCTAGTTTGATATGTAAAAGACGTGTTATATAATACGTAACACTTAATATGATGTTTGATTTTTTTTTTCTTCTGTTTGTCTTATTTATTTATTTGGATTTCTATTTGAGTCTTATTAATTTATTTGAAAGAAAAAGAGATAGGGTGCTGTGATTCAATTTCAGTCCTATATGTGTTAAAATTCATGCTCACATTAACAAGTCATATGTTTAAAAGAATTTTTTTACATTTATAAAAAATGCATCCATATAATTCATTAGAATATATGCTTCATTTTTTCATTAGATGATGCATGCTAGTTTTTAAAAATTTGAAACACATGTAGACAGGTATTAAGACTGGATGTAACATTATTCTATTCAAATTAGGTGCTAATATATTATCAGTGGATAATGAAAATAATAATAACTGAATATTTCTTTCTCAATTATCAGATCGACGAATCCGGACTGGATTACCAACCTTCTTGTGGAGCTTCGCCTCGGGATTCACAAACCCTCAAATTAAAAAAAAAACCATTAAAGAAAGACAAATGAACACATTGTATTTCACTTCGACTAAATCAAAAGAGCAAAAACAAAGACTTTAAAAACGAAAACAGATTCAGAAAGAGTTTTAGATCGATTCGATAAAGGGGTAACAAAAAAAAATCGATTTTTTTTAATTGAATAGATGCGGGGGGAGATCGAATCAGGTGTATAGATGTCAATCACCACCTCGCACGATCTTGTGATGCGCGAGTAAGACTGGGGCGACATGTAAAAACATCATCAATTTCAGAACCCCCAAAAAAAAAAAATGCAACACCAAATGAAACCCTAGCTTACACTGACGCATTGGATCAATCGATCTATTGAGAGATGATGTTAGGGTTTTCGAGTTCGATTGAAAGGGTCCTATTTATAAGGGAAAATTTAGGGTTTATTGGGGTTTTACGTGTGAGTACTGACTCGTGAGACAGCAATTTTTGTAAATAACATGAACGTTCGGGGTGTGGACAAGGAATTAAACAAAGTTTCGATAAGTTTAAGCAACGGTAAAACGCATTTAGTGCCTCAAAGCCCCGGTTTATTTTGGGAATAAGCCTCCGGATGACTTCGGATAAGGGATAAAAGGTATTTGTTTGCTCCAGATAAACCTGATAAAGTATGTTAAAATAAACTAGTATAAAGTGATATATGGATTCTAACCGACCCCTCGAATTAAAGTTATCTTAAGTTATTTCATTGAAAAAATATGTGGGTCCACTGTCAAATCAACTGTCATCATCTCTTATAAATCATGTATTATTATTTTCACCTTTTATAAATCATTATTAATACTTTATTTACATTTTATTTAAACAATAAAACATTTATTCTACATTTACCAACAAGAATAATTCAAAACACGACTAAACACAAAATCATTTTATCCGTATTTATACTTATTCAACCTTGGATAAATGTATACCAAGAATAAAATTTATTCCCGTCCTAAACGGGAGCTAAAGTTTTTAAAATCTGTAAAAACACTTGTGTAATTATAAAATTTGCAATTACACCACATGCCGTTAGATTTTCCGTTAATATATAATAAAAATACGATTTTATCTTTTTAATTAAACCATAATCGTGTTTTTATTTTTTAATTAACTGTTGTGTGAATTATTTCTTACAAAAATACATTCAGATGTATTTGAAAAGCTAATTATTGTATTAATGAATATTTACAAAGAATATCTAAAGTTAATTCATGACTTTATTTTGGATAGTTAAAAAATTAATTAAAAGATAAAGGTATAGTTTTAAAAAAATTTATAAAATCTTATCAGAAAATCTAACGACAAGTACATGTTTTTGAAAAAAACATTACGGGCCTAAATGCATTTTAGACTTTAAAACAAACACGTACACAAGAAAGAAATAAAAAAAAACTAATAATCGCCCACCGTGGGGCTCGAACCCACGACCACAAGGTTAAGAGCCTTGCGCTCTACCAACTGAGCTAGACGGGCTTTTGCGTGTATGGTATCAATTTAATTATTGAATTCTTAAATAGTTGTTTCAGCTACCAAATAAAGCAATATAAATAAGATGAATGTGGTATGAAATTAGTATGGAAAGGACTTGGTCTGACATTACAGGTTAAATACGTTTAAATTGATGAAAATTGTGATATCCGTGGAAAGTTGGAAGCATCTCAATTGTGATGTGGAAGTCATAAAAAAGGAAGATAATGTTTTCATCATTTTTTTTATTACATGTGCAGGATATTTATCAAATGTTTTTCATTTTAATTCAAGTATAAAATTACAATATTCATGTTCATCATTTCATATATTTATAAAGGGTTTTTTATTTTTAAATCCTTATAAAATCATAGGATTTTGTGATCGATCCACCACTTCTTCATATTTTAGTTTGAGTCTCCAGATTCAAAGGATATGTTCATTTTTAGTCTATGTGAGGGACCTATCCCTAAATTATTTGGTTTTCTTTTTAGTCCACCGATGGACTAAAAAGGAACATATCTTTTAAATCTAGGGACTAAAACAAATATGAAGAAGTAAGAAATCGATCCCTAAATATGTATGTTTACAGGGACAGACTGAAAACTGAAAAACCATATTATAAGAAAGGGACACATTTTAACTGTAAATTGACATAATTTCTTTTTTATTACCAATGAAATAAAGCATCATGTTAACATTTTTTATTTCGCAAAAAAATATACATTTTAACAGTTACATGTGAATATTTTCTTTTGTAACACCATAGATTTAAACAACGTTATATAACATATATTTGATGCACATATATACAAAAATTATTCAATTCTTCTATATAAAAGATGAATCACATTTGTTGTTTTGATAAATAAAAAAAAGGAAAATGAGTCAACAATTGATCACCTTATATGAAACACGCTATTTTCTAAAAAAACTGTGTATGAACAAATGGCTCTATCCCTCAATTACATGAACTAACAAAAAACTTATATCTATAACAAACCAAAATCAAGCAAGAATCAAGCAAGCACATCATGCAACAATTGCAAGTGTCTCTTCATCTAATAAATCATCCAACATCCACTCCTCCAGTTCAAGTACTAAACTCTCAATATCTGATCGATGATTCATCCATCCATCGTTTCTCTTAAGATCCCATGACACGATGTAATCCAACGAGGGAAATAACTCTGGCTGGAAACTGAAGCACTGACTGATGTTCTTCCAAACCTCCTCAAGAACATGGTATCGAACAGGTATTGGTCGCACGTAGGAATTGGGAAATGACAATGGAGAATAACCACACGAGATCTTGGATATCTCCAACAAGACTTCATTTATAAGATAAAAAGGAAATTGGTGATCAGAACTGATGTAATCTTCAAGTCGAGATGAGTTCTTCTCTTCCTCCTCGAACAAAATGGCGTCCAGAGGCTGGTCAGGAGAGTTCCACGTATATTTCTTCAGAATGTCTCTCACATAATCAAAGTTGGCCCTGTCTTTCATGTCCACTTGAAAGCATGGATACTCATTGTCATAGTTTGTGATTTGAGACTTGTCATTAGGCACGTCCGAGGCAATCCCATGCTCTTCAAACTCTGAAAGAGATAGATTCAAGTTGAGAACACAATTTGAGAATAATATGAGTAGAAGAATACCCACACATTCCTCATAAAAACAAAAACAAAAACAAAAAAAGAAAATGGAAGAAGAGTTGGTTGCATGGGTGAATTGTACCTTCATGTAAAGGAGGGTCATCTAGACCATCACAACTTCCACCCCTTTCAGAATTCACATGGTCTTCATCACTAAATATGGGTGGATATGCATCTTCATCTGATGTATCACTAACATTTATTCGTAAATTATACTCCATATTTTCCACTGACAAATGTTTTTGAAATATTTTTGTCTGACTTTTGATAATTGGGACGAGTTTCAACACCCACTCTACTGTCCATGCAAATCAATGATGTTGGATGTGAACCAAGTGTTTCATGAGGTACCTTGGTGTCGACATCTTGGCTTGGAAAATATGATTCAAGATCAGGCAGAGATAGAATTCTCCCAAAGGAATTTGAGAAATAGCTCTCATGTGAACTTCTATCTTCTTTGACTGACTTTGATCTATATTCCCTGCTAAAAGTGATTCAATCAACTGAGAATACCATGGAATACCTATCCATGGATTCAGTGAGGGATCGACTCCTCCTAATTTGGTTAACGGAATTCTTTCTATTCACACCATTGCCACTCAGTTTGTCTTCATCACATCTATGCATGAGAGACTCCACCTCCTTAAGAGAAGTTGAACGACCATAAGGAATTTTATCGATGATCCCATCCATTGAAATCCTATGTCACGCCCTTCCGCTCTCCTTGATTACCTATCTTAACTTTTCTTTCAGATCCTTAAAATGATTTACAACTGATGACTTGCCTCTCTGGATTTCAAATTCATGACGATTACATAAAGGCAAATGTTCCACACTTTCCTCAACTGCAGTTGGTACCACATTTTGCTCACATTCATCCCTTCTTTGTTTATTTTTAAACCTGTTAGATTACATATGTATTATTATTGTGTTACACGTGTATTACTGTGTTGCACTGGTATTAGATCTTGTACTATTATATAAAAGGCTTAATCCCTCTCTTAATGAATTAGGTCTCATTATTCTTTCTTTCCAAAAGTCTAACATGGTATCAGAGCCTCTTTGAGACCTCAAATTTTTACTTTATTTTATTTTTATATTTTGGAATTTTCGTTCATTCCATCGTTGTCGCGCTGTTGTTCGCACCGTGGTGTCACCGTCATTCGGAACCCGGGCACCGCCCGTCGCGCACCGCCACATCTCTGTCTGCGCCGTCGTCTTCACCGCACATCCCCTTGTTCATGTCCGTGCAGCCCGTCCGCGCTAGCCCGTCTGCGCAGCCTGTCTGAGCAGCCCCCGTTTGTGTCCGCATGCGATCCATAGCGAATCCCAGCAAATCCAGGAAAAATCACGTGCGTTCGGTCGCTTGTCCGCGGATCCGCACGGCCCATTCATCTGAGCCCGTTCAGTTGCTCGGCCCACGAATCAGCGCACGTTACCGTGAAATCCGCGCACGATAGCGTAAATTTACGCTCGTCCGTGTAATTAGCGCAAGTCTGCGCCCGTCCGGCCCACCCGGCCCACCTGCCCGGATCCGCGCCCACCTGCCGGCCCACCTACCCGTCCGGCCCACCCGGCCCACCTGCCCGGATCCGCGCCACCTGTCCGGCCCACCTGTCGGCCCACGGACCTGCCACGCCAGAGCTCGCCGTCCGGTGACCGTCCAGGCACCGCCAGCCTTGTTCTGTTGCGTTTCTTTTTTGGACTGTTACGACTTTGTTTGGACTTCGAATCTAGTCATACATGTACTCATTTTGTTCAGTTTTTCATCATCTACGCATTCGTATATATTTCGACTTCATTTGAGATATTTTGGTCATGTCTTCATTTAAAAATCCAACTGATCCGAATTCCACGTTGACGGTTACCACTGGTCTTCAACCAACTGTCTCTGTGGGGTGTTTTGGGTCGTTTCATTGTGCACACTGCAAGAGTCCACGTCATGTTATTAACAACTGTTGGGATCTTCATCCGGAGAAACGTCTGGTTTCTCGTCTATCATCGTTAGCTTCTCGTGGTCGTGGTCGTGATCCGGTTCACCGTCTATCTACTGCTGCTGTTGCTATCACCGTTGCACCGGACGTGTCTATCTCTGATCGTATTGACACCCTGATCAATCAGCGTCTTCAGAAACTTTTACTGCATCCACCTCAGTCTGACTCTACTGTTCCCTCAGCCTTCTCTTCTACTCCAGGTACTTCTATCTCTTGAATCTTTGATTCTGGTGCATCCCATCATATGACACCTAACAGTTCTATACTCTCTGCATGTTCTCCTGCTCCTGCACATTTGCCTCTGATTCATACTGCTAATGGTTCCGCCTTAGTTATCACCAAATGTGGATCTATCACCACCACTTCTGATCCTACTGGTCGTCTTTCCATTCCATTTGTTTTACATGCACCTGATCTCTGCATGAACCTTATTTCTATTAGTCGGCTTTGTGATGCCGGTTTGACCGTTTCTTTCACTTCCTCTGGTTGTTTTGTGCAGGATCCACACTCGGGGTGAAGGATTGGCGCTGGTCATAGAGTTGGCGGGTTGTACTTCGTGGAATATCTGCATCTTTCAGTTCCAGACCCATCTATCTTCTGTGATAGCGTCGCTTCTGATGTCGATCTGTGGCATAGAAGGTTAGGTCATATCTCTGAGTCACACCTTAAAATCCTCGTTGAGTCTGTGTGTTAGGATCTACTTCCTTTTCTTCTTTGTCTGTGTGTGTGGGTTGTCAACTGGTCAAACCTGTGGCCCTTCCTTTTAGTTCTCGTAATACTCAGTCCACCAGTCCTTTTGAGTTAGTCCATTCTGACATTTTAGGTCCTGCTCCTGTACATTCTTTGAGTGATTTTTCTTATTATATTAGCTTCATTGATGACTATTCTCATTTTACGTGGATTTATTTACTACGTATTCGCTTTGGGGTTCCTCACATTTATGATGTCTTTACAACTATGATTCACACTCAGTTTCAGGCTCGCATAAAAAAATTTCGATCTGATTGCGCTGAAGAATACATCTCTTCTACAATGCGCTCTCTTATTCAATCTCATGGCACCATTTTCCAGCAGTCTTATCCCTACACTCATGAACAAAATGGTGTTGCAGAACGCAAACATCGTCACATTCTTGAGTCCACTCGTTCTCTCTTACTGTCATCGTCTTTTCCACAACATTTATGGGTCGAGCTGCACTTCTTTCTGTTCATCTCATTAATATCACTCCCTCTACCATTCTCTCTGGCATGTCCCCTCATGAACGCCTCTATTATTCTTGTCCTGACTAAAGTCGTCTTCTAGTTTTTAGTTGTACATGTTTTGTTCTTCTTCCTCCTCATGCTCGCGACAAGCTCTCTGTTCGGTCGGTTAGATGTGTTTTCTTAGGGATAAGCTTTGCGCAAAAGGGGTACCGTTGTTATGATCCCGTTGGTAATCGTTTTTGGCTTGCCCGCAATGTGTCTTTCGTTGAGGATGTTCTATATTTTTCCTCCACATCCCCTGAGTCCACTTCTTCTATGTCTTTTTCTGTTCGCCAATGTTCTGTTATTGAGTCTTTTCCACTTTCTGGACCATCTATTGTGTTGTCCCCATCTCCTAGTCCTCCCCTTGGTGTGTCCTCTTCGATCGAGTGTGTGTCTCCGTCTCCCTCTCCTACTGCAGATACTTCTCCTGGTGCCCTCACACAGGATACTTCTCCTAGTGCTCCGCCTCCTGCGCCCGACGTCCCTTTCCCGACTGTGGATCCAAGTGACGTCACTCACTATCCTCAGCGCGAGCGTCGTCCGCCTACTCGTTTCAGTTTTGATGGTGGACCCCATGACCAATTTGGTTTTGCCACAGTGAGCTCTTATTCTCCACAGCTTAAGGCCTTTCTTGCAGCTATTCATACACATCGGTAGCCTAGGTCTTATCAAGAGGCAGTTCAGTACCGTGAGTGGCGACAGACCATGGATGAGGAGTTTCAAGCGTTTTAGGTGATTCATACGTGGGATATTATTCCTCTTCCCACCGGTGTTGAGCCTATCAGTTGTAAATGGATTTTTAAGGTCAAACATCGACCTGATGGATCCATTGAACGACACAAGGCTCGTCTAGTTGCTCGCGGTTTCACACAGGAGTATGTGATCGATTATGTGGAGACTTTCACCCCTGTTGCACAGATGACCACTGTTCAAACACTTCTTGCCGTTGCTGCGACTTGTCATTGGCCGCTCTTTCAGATGGATGTGAAGAATGCCTTTCTTCACAGGGATTTATCAGAGGTGGTCTACATGCATCCACCTCCTAGTCTTCGTACTCCCCTCATCATGTCTGTCGTCTTCGACGTGCTATATATGGTCTTAAGCAGGCTCCTCGTGCATGGTTTGAGCGTTTTCGCAGTGTTATTCTATCAGTTGGCTTCGTTGAGAGCTCTCAGGATCACTCTTTGTTTGTGCGATCATCATCGCAGGGTCGGGAGATTCTACTTCTATATGTGGATGATATGATCATTACTCGGGATGACTCAGCTGGTATTACTCTTGTTCAGCGTAATCTCAGTAGTCAGTTTTAGATGAAGGATCTTAGTACTCTTCGCGACTTTCTAGGGCTAGAGATTGCTCAGAGTAAGCAGGGGATTCTTATCTCTCAGCAGAAGTACACAACAGATATATTGATCGTGCCGCTATATCTGACACTCGCAGTGCTGACACACCACTTGAGCTTCATGTAAAGCTACGTCTTACTGATAGAGAGCTCCTTCCAGATCTACATGATACAGACAGATCGTGGGTCAGCTAGTGTATCCATGCATTACCAGACCTGATATTCTCATGCAGTCAGCATAGTTAGTCAATTCGTTTCCGCTCCTCGTTCGGTTCACTATAGTGCTCTCATGAGGATCATTAGATATTTACGTGGGACTATTACCAGATCACTCTATATGTCATCATCTTCATCTCTGGTTCTTCGAGATTATACTAACGCTGATTGAGCGGGAGATCCGACTACTCGTCGATCTACTATTGGTTTTTGCATATTTCTTGGAGATTCTCTTATTTCTGGCACAGCAAGAAACAAGATGTTGTTTCTCTTTCCAGAACAGAAGCCGAGTATCGATCTATGGCCATCACGACCAAAGAGATCATTCATCTTAGACGTCTCTAGGTCGATCTTGGAGTTGATGTTACAGGTCCCACTCCACTTTACTGTAATAATCGGAGTGATATTCTTATTGCTAGCAATCCAGTTTTTCATGAGAGGACTAAGCATATTGAGATCGATTGTCATTTTGTCCATCAGCACTTCCATGCTCAGACACTGACGCTTCCGCACATCTCCTCTACTGAGCAGATCGCGGACTTCTTTACGAAGTCTCATCCAGTTCCTAGATTCTTGTCTCTCATTCACAAACTCACGTTGTTTGATCCACCTTGAGTTTGAGGGAAGATGTTAGATTACATGTGTATTATTATTGTGTTACACGTGTATTACTGTGTTGCACGTGTATTATGTCTTATACAATTATATCAAGGGTTTAATCCATCTCTTAATGAATTAGGTCTCATTATTCTTTCTTCTCAAAAGTCTAACAAAATCCAATGTTCACTTCATTTTTTCCGCTTGACAATCCAGCTCCGGGGAATGATCCAGACTTGGTTAAACTGAGTTTTGATCATTTAAAATTTGCAAGAATAACTTCCTGTTTGCACCAATTAACTCCAAAGCACTCAAAGGATCTTTTGTCTGATTAATTGTGGGACTCCCCAGCTCCTTTGCATCAGAGTTTTTCTGCTTTAACAACACATCCTCTGTGTCATCTAACTTTTCCTGATCATGCATTTGTTTCTCAAGAATCTGCCACCCAATTTCATCAATTTGAAGGCCTCCCTTTTGGGTTGCTTTTTTTGAGGTCTCATAGACTTGATCACAGTTGCCATGAATAGCATATTCAGAAGATATTGTCAAGGAAGGATCATGAAGGGGGCTTATAAGAGAACTACAGTCAAATGGATAATTGTCCACTGGAACCTTACTGTCTGCCGGCCATTCTTCTGGAAGGACATAGTCGTTACACTCCAAATGATGGATGGAATAGGTGGTGAGAATGGAGGAGCTTTGCCATGTTGCTTTATCTTGGATAATTCTTTAGCAGCTGGAGCTTTCATGCGTGCCTTGTCAACTTTCCTACCACCTGGTTTAATTTTATCTTCAACCTGTACAATCCAGATGTACATTGTCAAGCAGGAAAATAATGCACGTCGTGCAAAAAAAATATTAAGACAGAAATTATGATAGTTTTTTCGCATTATCAGTCCAATTCATGTCTGCATAAACTCATTTAAATTTGTTACTTTAAGTGAGATTATAAACTATGATTTCTTTACAGGATATCTATTTATGGTTCTCTCCGAAGGTTTTTTTTTATATAAAACAAACAACATGGTTGAGGTACAAACAGATAAAACCAAGGGCAGAGTTATTATAGATAGACCAGGTAATTATAAACTATGATTATTCATGAACTTACAGGATCAATAAACCGAGTTATCCCATAGCATAAGACTGAATACTGAACTTACCACTCTGTCCACTTCCGCATCGATAAGACCAAGTTCCTCACTAAATTTTATTTTACGATACTTGACACCTAAAAACAAGAGATAAACACAGTTATAGCCACAACTTCTCACTTTAAAATGAAAAATGACATAGGGGGCATGTCATAAACAAAAATGATATAGGGACTAGAAAATTAACATTCAACTCTTATATATTCACAATCACCGAGGCTATAAAATAGGAACTTAAAATAATGTGGTTACTGTCTGAAGCATTATCACAATGTTAAGTTTTTTTAATTTCCTCTTTTATTCATTATAGAATATAAGTATGTATGAATTCTCAAGGAGCCCATAGAACTTTTTAATAAGATACTTTTGATTGTTCCAAAGAAATTATTTTAGAAGTTTTGGGATTACAAAAAAATTTCTCTGTGATCGGGTGCAAAAGATGAATGCCGGAAGGATCAAGTTGGTTAATGCAGATTTCTACTCAACATCTTAAACATGAGAGAATGTTTTTAAGTCGATGGTTGTTGGAAGATGATTTCTTTGATCTTCTGATCGTGTAAGAAATCATCATCAAACTAGTCATCCCTTTTTTCACACTCAAAGAGTTATTTATAAGGATCTTTGGATTCTCAACTAAGCTGAATTCCTGAACTCTTCCCCAATCCCCACAAGCCAAAAATCCTATGTTGGAGTTTTGCTGCCGCTACAATTATATCAATTAACTTCTTCAACATATTTTATCAACCAAGCGTAAAGAACAGTTATAAAGAGAATGCTCAAATAAAACCATAATTAGAGGATGCATAATGGAAAAATAAGCCTACCAGCCACATGGAGGATAATATATCAATGTGATATTCTTATATTGGATAGCCTCTAAGACTATGTCATTGCATAATTTCATTGAGACAGTTATACTAAATTTGGATAATGTTAGGGACAATCCCGTGAGCAGTCCTAAGTCGCATGCACGTTAATTTAAAAAACTGATGCACATATTCCAACAAATTGTACATATCACTTTAACAAAAGGAAAAAAAAGGTTTACATGCTTCATCTTTCAAAACATATACCTCATTTGTGAAATGAGACTGCACTACAAGTCTACAACCCACTAAATTTACATACATAAATTCATGAAATTAGCATCCTACAGAGCCATCAGAATCACAATTGAACGATTTTATGTTATCTTGTGATCTCCCAACAATCAAGAACCAAAAAAACTAAGAGGGATCATACAGGAAAAAAAATGTCTAACAAACAACTTTTATAAATTACCTCCAGTATCCCTCCCATATCGCCATCTCCTGTTCGGGAACATCTTCCTCGGACGGATGCGCCGGTGTATAATCCCCCACAGGCATCCTGGGTGATTGCTCTCATAGTTCTCGCTCGAATACTTCCGGTGCAACTCTTTCGCCATTTTGAACAACACCCAGACAAGCTTCCTCTGCCCCAATCAAACAACTGAGAAGAGAAGCCCCTGAAAAAGTGGTATATGGATTTCAATCAACCCTTTAGAATTAATGTTATCATATGTTATTCCACCCAAAGAATATGTGGATCACTGTCAAATCAACTGTCATCACCTCTTATAAATCATCCTTTAAATCAACTATCATTACTTTTTTATCTTTTATAAATATTTATTAATACTTATATTCACATTTTATCCAAACAACAAAACATTTATTTTTACATTTAATGTAGTCCATGTAATCCTATGTGTAAATTCAAATAACTTCTTAAATTAAACTTTCATTGACAGATAATGATGAATATTATGTGAAAATCCATTTAGCTAACCGTGAAGACACAATATATCAAAAACCTTTTACAATTGATTAAAAATGTGGAAAACCGACAGCAAACATTGATTTTACTCCTCCGAATAAATTATAAACTTTTATCCGAAGGGCAAAAAATCATTATTTATAGAAAATTTTATGCATTTTTAACATGTTATAGAGATTTTAATATATTATATTTTCAGTTAGGTTAAACTAAACAGAATATTCAGAATATTTTAACTCAGAGAGCCAGGGGTGGGCCCATGGGTTGGCTGGGCCGGGCTGTAGCCCAACCCAAATTTTGTGAAAAAAAGCCCTAAACAGCAGTCCAGTCCAGTTTTATAAAAAACTCCCAATAAAGTCTATCATATATTTTGTTCAAAAACCCCAAAAACACTAGTCCAATCCAATTTTTTAGAAAAATTCTAAAACAACTTGCTATGTAAACTTTAATTTTCCTAATTGAGAAATTTTTTTAAGCATATTTTGCGACCGGCCAACTGTCATTGAATAAATCACCCCTTTCACCAACACCAAACAGTATATATGAATTTAATTTAATTTTTAAATTTTCTTTAATTTTTTTTATTTATTATATGTTTTGTAGATGCATTTAAATATTTTATATTTTGATAATGTTTGTTTTTGTGGTTTTGAGTTCTTTTGGTGAAAGATTAATTGGTTGCAAAGAATATATCGTGTGTGTAGTGGTAAGAATCAATGAAATTTTTTTGTTCGGGTTTGTATTTGTTATTCACTTTTATGTTTTATTGACATTTATTTTATTCTAAATAAATGGGGAATTATTCTTAATTATCTTGGTGTCTAATAAGAAAATTAAATTTGTGTTTTTTTATATAATATTTGAATTTTTTTTGGAACATCTTTTTTATGTAGGTTATAATTTTATATGGATTTTAAGTGGAGGATTGTATTTCATTAAAAGAAATGAAGAAAATAAAGGAGAGAATTTGCTGAAATTATTTATTCGGACTCTCTAAAACACCGCAAGGCTCAACTTGAATAATGTTTTATTATATTTTTTTTAATTTCTCCTGAGTTACTCTCTACTGAACTTTGATTATGAATTTCTCTACTTAGTATCTTTTTTTAACATAGTATTTGATTATTAGCTTTTGTATGAATGAACTTGTTTTGTTTTACTTAATCTTTTGATGAATTTATTTTATTTCAAGTGCATCATTTGACTACCAATTTTTTTTTATATTTTTATCAAGATAATTTTTATTTTATGAAAAGATTAATTCAGCCTACTCTGAAAAAGTGTTCTGGATCCACCCTGCAGAGAGCTATGGATTTGAAAAAAAAATCAAAGTCTTATATGGATTTAGAACAACTTACAGGTTATATGATTTTTCCCTTTTTAAAAAAAATATATAAAGATTTCTTCATCGTTTTGAACTCAACTCATCTTGAAACGCTACCAGCATGCATGATTTTTAAAATGATTGAAAATTTAGAATCTCAAGAATCTCTTGTAAATTTGTTTTTTAAAAAAGCCTATTTTAAAAATGTTTACAAAAAGTCACATGATGTTTCAATTAAAAAAACGAAGCACAAAGTTAGATAAAGGGTAAAATGTATTTAGAACCCTTAAAGTTTTTGAAATCTGCAAAAAACCTCCTGAAGTTCAAATACATGCGATTATACCTCTTATTGTTAAATTTTCGATTAAGATAAAACAAAAGTAGTTCAAAATTATTATTTTATCCTTTAATTAATTTTGTCAATATCCCAAAAAGAGCCAATGAATTAACATTACATATATTTTATGAATATTTAATACAATAATCAACTTTTAAAATACATATTGATGCATTTTTTATAAAAATTATCTCACATAATTGTTAATTAAAAAGTAAAAACATGATAATTAATGATTTAATTGAAATGTTAAAACTGTATTTTTGTCCCTATCTTAATGAAAAATCTAACATGAGATGTAAGTGTATGTTTTAAAACTTCAATGGGTGTTTTTATATGTTTCAAAGACTTTAGAGGATCTAAACGCAATTTATCCTTAGATAAATGGACGCTGTTACATTGTTTAATTTACTGTCATAAATACAGTATCAGATATCTCTACTGTCTATCAGATTTCTCCATATAATTCATTATAATATGTTCTTTGTTTTTATGGAATTAAATAATTAAAACATGCAACTATTTGGAATTGTTTTTGAAAATTTCTAATTGACTCATACAACACGAGTCAATATTCAAAGGACTCATTTAAAAAATAGCGTCTGTGTAGACCAGGTTTTGATTAACGGATCTCTACGTGGGTCAATGAATGTCACACAATATTAAACTATTATTAATATAAATATTATGCTAATGAAAAATTACATAAAATTCAAGCAGTCAATATAAACATAATTCAGCAATATGAGCGGACCACTTTACCTGGCTAAATTGGATATGAAAAAAACTAATCTTCAATATTTGTAGACTTGGACTTATAACAATCTAGAAGAACAAATAAACATTATTTTAATAATCATTTTATATCAGAGCAACATAAACTAAAATATTTAATAGATGATGATTAAAACTGCTTTTTTATAAGTTCAAGTAGAAAAGTCGTACACTCCACAATTTGAAGGCTGGTCACGCGCATTATCAGCTATCTACATGTAACATAATGGGTAATGAAAGACTAAAATAATTAGAATGAGGAGACAACCTTTACAAATTGGACTCCCACAAAATATATTCTTTACCCATGACAAGAAATATCTATATTTCAGTGGAAAAACATGTTCATGTAAGAATCAGCCCATTAAATAATTCACACCCATTGAAAAATGCATGGAAAAGGAGAGAGCATTTTTTCAGCACCAAACTGTGAGTGGACCTTGGTATTTTTGACCTCTTTTTGACAATGATTTATTGGTTGGATATAAAATTGAAGGGTGCTATTAGCAACTGTAACGGGGAATTTTATATACCTACTAAATGATTGTATAACAATGTATATATCTTATTCATCATGGTATACACTTTACAATTTTTTATATGAGTGTCTATATTAGTAAAAGGGTAGATGTGGAATAAAAGTGAATAAAAATTCAAGAAAACATGTTCGCTTACAAGAAATAAATTGGTATAACTATATTAGAATATATGAAAATAAGCTAACATTAGTATTCTGATCTTTAAAATCAGAGTATTCACTAAATCTATTTTTGATATAAATGAGAACATATGTTAAATCATAAGTTATTATATTTGATTTTTTATAAATTATTGTCTACGTTTTAGTTATAAATCCATGGGTAATTAAATAATAATAAAAAATTTCAAAAAACTAAGAATACTATCAAATAAAAAAATGATATATTTCATCACTAATAAAATATCTCTCATAGCCTATGTTGGGCTGAATGTATGAGCACCACGTTGTAGTGATGTCAACGTTGGTCGGTCTCACCTGCCACGGACTTGCTTTATAATTCCCATTTCGTTTGTGTCATTTTTTTGACGAAATTACATTATCAAAAATTATTTTATCACAAATCTTGATCAGACTGTTTGATTCGACAGAAGAGTTTTTCGAATAATTATTTTCAAGTGTCTGATTCATACATGTAAAATGATAAAGAAATTGATTTAAATGTTTAAAATACAATCACTATTATATATATATACACACACACACACAATTTATTTCTTTATCCATATCACAATAATAAAAAAAGATTAAATTTTTTATAGATATTTTTATAAATATTTAATGAATGCAAATATATAAAATAATCAATTATGTAATTAAACATATAATAACAGTAATTATTTAAAACAGTTGAATATTATGAACTCCCATAAAAACTAAATAACCAATTTTATTAGTTACTGATTTGAAGGTATTGCTTTAGGCCTAAACCCACATCATGCTTCACATACTATACCAATTATAATAATATATAAACCCATTTACAAAAATAAAAACTAAATTTAAAAACATAAATTAATATCTAATACATAATTAAGATTTTTCACATCACATATAAAAATTATAACATAATTTTTTAGTTAAAAATCAAAATGACTATAAAAACTCATTATGAGTGGTGGAGAAAAAAGAAGAAGATGAGAGTATTTAATTTAGAAGAGATATACATAGTAATTTCATTAATTTGTAAATGGTATAATAGTAATTTAATTTATGATTCATGGTGAAATTTGATATTACCACCATAAATGATGAGAATCTAATTTTATCATATTTTTTCATACGGATAGATTTTAATCCCAGTATGGTCCACAATTACCATCAAGATTACCACCAACCAAAATTAGATTTTATACACTTTCCTGTTAATCTCACGTGAAATCAAATTCCATCTGAAAATGACAGGAACTGAGCCATAATGTTTTATTTTAGGGAATAATCCAAATAACCCCTTGTAAACTGTTCCAAATTCATATAACCCCTGCTTTTCGTTGAAGTCCATGTAACCTCTAAAACACATGTGTAAATCTAAAATAGCTAACTGACTTAAATTTTTATAACAAATGATGAATATTATGTGAATATTCTATTTGGTTTACTTTGCTTATAATCTATTTGGAGGGTGAAATCGTCATTTATAGAAAATTTTCTGTATTTTTAACGTATTGTAGGAATTTTTTATAAATTATATTTTCAATAAAGATTAATCAAATATAATATTTATAAAAAATTATAATTTCTCATCAAACAACGAACATTTAACTACAGGTTATTCGAATTTACATAAATGTTTATAAAGGGTTATATTGATTTCAAAAAAATTTATACGAATATAGATAGTCTAAGGGGTTATTTGAATTTTTTCCTCCGTTTTAAACACCCTCTTGGGCCCCACCCACCCAAAAGGATATCGATCGCTTCGCTGACGTCATCATCTCCCCCTCCATTTCAAAAGTTTTAAAAAAAAATAGCACTAAAACCCCAATCACTAAAATACCCCTAATCACCTACTTAATTACCCTACTAACCTCTCCTTGAATAAGGAGCGGACCGCAGTGATTGCAAGGTGGCATCCCCCGTAAATCTCACACGAAACCCGTCCATACTTCCTTCCCAAAATCCACGTGGCATCCTAATCACACGCGTCGTCACACCATTCGTCATCCCTCATCCCTAACTGTGCTCTTGTACCTACACCTCACGAGTCACTGCCCCCCGAATTTAACAACTGCGAATAATAAATAAACCGTACCTCTTCGTTAAATCACTCCTCTTTTGCTCCTCCCATCCTTCCCGCTCATCTCATCCATCAACGGATCAGATTCGACAAATTACCCTGCACATATTCACCGCGTGTGACCGTATCATTTATTAAAAATATAAACAAAATGGAAACCAAAAATGAATTTTTTTTTTCTTTCTTTTTCTTCACCTCCTTCACTCCCATAGTGAGGCGACCTCTTCGAGCAGCTTCGATGGCTTTCGTTGCATTTTTTATTTCCAAATTTGCCCTTCTCATTCATCTGATATTACTCTCATTGTCCATCTCCTCCTCCGCCTTAAACGTGACGGAGATCCTCTCCGCCCACCCCGACCTCTCCGACTTCGCCCGCCTCCTCTCCTCCTCCCCTGTCGCCGACGACCTCGCCGGCCGCTCCTCCGTCACCCTCCTCGCCGTCCCCAACGCCGAGCTCCGCCGCTCCTCCGCCGGGATCCCCCTCTCCTCCGCCTCCGTCGTCGCCGACGTCCTCCGCTACCACATCCTCCTCCGCTACCTCTCCTGGCCGGAGCTCCGTCGCCTCCCCTCCTCCGGCGAGCTCGTCACCACCCTCTACCAAACCACCGGCCGCGCCGCCGACGGTATCGGCGCCGTCAACCTAACGATCTCATCCTCCACTGGCGCTGTCACCATCAAAACTCCCGCCCCCTTCTCCTCCTCCCCGAACGCCACCGTCCTCGCCCCCATCGCCGCCGTCCCCTACAACCTCTCGATCCTCGCCGTCGACTCCCTCCTCGTCCCGTACGGCGCGGATCTCGCCGCCTCCGAGGGCGGCGTCGCCGCCCCGCCGCAATCGGAGGCGGTGAATGTGACGAGGATCCTCGCCGAGATCGGGAAGGGGTTCAATGTGGTGGCGTCGATGCTGGCGGCGTCGGGGGTGGCGGAGGAGTTCGGGGAGGACGAAAGGGGGGCGGGGATCACGGTGTTCGCTCCGGCGGATGCGGCGTTCGCCGATCTGCCTCCGGCGACGGACGGGCTGCAGTCGCTGCCGGCGGAGGAGAAGGCGGTGGTGCTCCGGTTTCACGTGCTCCACTCCTACTACCCGCTCGGATCGCTCGAGTCGATCGTGAACCCGGTCCAGCCCACGTTGCAGACCGAGCGGGCCGGGGCGGGCCGGTTCACGCTCAACATCACACGTGTCAACGGATCCGTCGCGATCGACACCGGGATCGTCCAGGCGACCATCACTCAGACCGTCTTCGATGAGAACCCCGTCGCCATTTTCGGGGTCTCGAATGTTCTTCTTCCGAAGGAGCTCTTCGGGTCGCCGTCGGTGGCGGCGAAGCCCGCCGCGAATGTGGAGGTGGAGACGGCGATGTCGCCGGAGGATGGATCGCTGGGGATTCCGCCGTCGCCGGGGATGGGTGTGGTTGGATCGTACGGTGGTGATGGACGGAGAGGGAGATGGACGGCTGCGATCATCTGTATAGGGTTGTGTTTGTTGGTATGAGATCCATCTTTAATTAATTCTTTTATTTTATAATGAGTTTTTATTTATTTTTGTATACCGACATTTTTGAAATTTTTGGCTGCAAAGCAGCGTTTTGTTCGTTGAAATATTTGTCGAGTGTATATTTGAAATAATTTTTCCTCTTTTTATTTAATTCTGCTTGTGTTGTAAAGAAGGGAAAAAAAAGGTGCAAAAGAAAATAATTCCTTTCTTCATCAATGCCACAATTTTAGTTCTAAAAAAGTCTTTTGGTCTCTTTTTTGCCCTTTTCTTATTTAAATATACACAAAATATTGGGTTATTTTATGAGCAAAAAATGTCACTTTTGTTTATTTTTACCATTTTAAAGAGACTGTCTTCGCTGTGAAATGCATCAGAGATGGAGAAGGCGAACTTCCATTAGAGGAAAGGAATGAATGCAATGACGAAAGTGCCCTTCTAAGAGTGATAATTTGACCTCTCGTGTCCTAAATTTGGATTTTCTTGTTGGATCTTTGCCTGCATTTTTCAGTGCCTTTAAGAAGGCTTTTAAGGTGGAGAAAATTGAAGAAAATTTTTGACCGTTGGTATCAGCTGGGCCTCTCTCTATGGGCTGGCCCATAAAAATATGGGAAAAGATACATGCAGATGCAGCCCCAATTGTAGTCTATTCCATTTTTATTTTTTTTAAATCATACATTTTCTCTTTGAAGTTTATATTGTTATATAAAATGAAGTATATATTGAGATACATTATTTTTTTTTCATAGTAAAAAAAAAAGTTATATAAAACGGATTGTAAAAATAACTGCTTGGATTGACGCTTTAAAAATATATCATTTGCCCCCTTAGGAAATCTATTCCATAGGCGTTGAGCTGTTACACTTCAGTTAGTTTTTTTTTTTTTTAAATAGTCCTACATACAATTAAAAATCTAATGACACACATTCCTTGGATATACATCATTAAATATTTTCTCACATTTATTAGAAATGATTCATTCAATTTGAAATGGAATGATATTATATTTTTTTAATGTTTACTATTTAAAAAGAATGAAAATATACGTGGTCTGAGTTTTGAATGATAAAAATGACCGAATCTGACATTTTTCATATTTTATTAATGAAATATATTCATTTATAAATTAAATCCATATGTTTTTTACGTTTTCCTAAAGATATGTACTGAGATAGTAAAATGTATGTTGCTTTTAGACTATTTGATAAATCGCTCTAGTGGCACTGCAAATGCAAAACATATTAAGGGTGCGTTTGGTTGCGCGATTGCGCTGTGATTGCGATTGCGATTGCAGAAAGTTGCGTTTGCAATCGTGCAACCAAACAGTTTTGTAATCGCAGTTTTAAACCCAGCGATTGCAGGTAAATAGTGCCCAAAAGCTGCGATTTTAAAAAGCTGAGAAAGTGAGCTTCCTGCAGAATCAGTTTTGCAATCGCAGATTCCTGCGGAATCAGTTTTGCAATCGCGCAACCAAACGCACCCTAAGTGTATCACTGTATTAGTGCCCTAACCCCTCCGGTTGGTGTATATGAAATATGTGATAAAATATATATTGTAAATGTATGTACTTTGTATGTACAATATTACACATTTGTTTGAAAATTCAAAACCAATTTGTCCTACAGTTTTTCTATGGGGGAGATATATTTCCACCCCTCAAGTTTTCTAACCCACCCTTGATAAAAAAAAATTTGGGGTGGGTTTGAAAATTGGGTGAAAAGAGTGATAGAGAGAGATAAAAGAGGAGAGAAAAAACAGAGAGAACACTGGGTTGTGACGGAGGCGGCGCTGGGTGGCATGGAGGAGGAAGGAGAGGGCCGAACTGGAAGAGGAAGGTGGCCATCACGTACGAGTCCATGATGAAGGCGATCTTGGAGTGGACATGCCCAACGATCATCAATCGTCCACATCGTGATGGCCCTTCTTCTCGCCCTGGATAACTTTGATTGTGAGTTTGTGACGCTATCGCCGGACAGGACACCCCCGTCTTCATCGTCCTCCAGTCTTTCTTTGTCCCTCGTGCTACCCTACGCCCCCTCCGCTCCGTCCATCTCTCTCTTACTCTCTCTCTCTATCACTCTTTTCACTTGTTCTCTAACCCACCCCAAAATTTTATATTTTTGGTGGTGGGCTAGAGAACAAGAGGGGTGGAAATATATCTCTCTTTTTCCTTGCCCTTCTCTAGTGAAATGCATTTGCATCACCAGGATATGTGGAGTGGACTCCAAGGAAAAGTACAATAGTTTTTGTTCGTGGTGGTGGTGATAGTTTAATAGGTGGAAAATGATATGTGTAGCTCAATACAATGACGGAGCCACTTTGGGCCCATGCCTCTCTTGGAATTTTTTTTTCCAAGGAAATTTTTTTTCTTTTGGTGATAGATTGATTTTAATTAGAATAATATTATGTATTGCTTTATTTTTATCCCTAATTTTAGTGTACATATGTTTTGATTTTTTTAAAAATAATATAATTCATCTAATAAGATATATGCTTTTATAAAAAAATGAAGCATATATTTTAATTAATTGCATTGATGCTTCTATAGAATATCTAAATTTTTTTTATCAAAACATATACCTCATTAATATGAGTCTACACGTCGTTAATTTTCTATTGACACATATAGAACTAGAATTGAGATTGAAAAAAAAATTGTGTGTAACAACACTCTTTTAATTAGGACCCATAGGTCATGGGCCCCATCTACATACAAATTTCCTAACCAGCAACAACCCACCATAAAAAAGAAAACATTATATTTATGTTTTAACATTTTTTTTTTGTGAATCATCGATTTGAAATTTGTCATATTATTTTAAAATATAATAATTATCTTTTATAATTATTCAGTGTTATGTTTTATGTGAATGCCTCTATTTCATTTTATACATATTTATTTATTTAATCAATGCTATTGAAATTAAAAATAACATAATAATATAACTTTAAAAATATTTACATAATTCACATTAAGCCCATTTATAAAAATCATGACTCCGCCACTGTCTTAGTGTACTTCCGCCCACGGTGCTGATCGGTTTTTTTTTAAAAAGATATACATTAAAATACACCACTGTATTTTTTCTTTAAAAAAATAATAAATGAATTTTCATACGTTGCGATGCTGCAATATTCATTATTTTATCAAAGTATAAGCGGCTCGGAAATCGTTTTTGAGTTATAAATGGAGCTATAAAGTTAACCAAGTGTCTCGGTCATTGTCGTTCTTGACTAATTTACGACAGTCTTGTTACTATTGAATACGAGTTGGGACACACACACGTTTGCCATAGTAGAATTACGTGTCATTGAATAAACCTGGCTTTGCTAGCTGTTGATGACAGTGTAGAAAACTCAGCAACATGGAATATGTGTTTTTCTCATTGATTGTTTGAATGAGAAGTGGAATTAGCTGTTGGCCGTCCCCATCTATATGTCAGTGACTTATGTGGTTTTTAGGGTTTTTCTTTCCCTAGAAGATTGAATGAATGGACTATAGAAATTTTCTCTTTAGAAATGTTTTTATCGTTATAGTCAATGCCTCTCGAGGACCGCAGAACTTTCTAAATGAACGGTCCTTTTCAGTGTGGTCAATGCTCTAATTCATTCCAATTTGAAGTGGGTTTTCATTAACCCAACTGCATTTTCTCAATAGAGCCATTCTAAATTGTGGAGTCTTTAAACATTATGATGATGACTTTGTGGTTGATTCATTATTCAATTCGTATGATTCTTTTCCATTTCAAACTCCATATAGGTTTTTTTATGTTTTCGTGGGGTGTGGAAAGTTGGGGGAGGAGTTTGGTGGGTCAAGCAATACAATTTTTTTTTTATCCCACTTATAAACTTCAACTTGTGTGTTTTTTTTCTTGGCATTTGTAGATACCTGAAGAAGAGATTTGGTCTGCTGGTTTGCTGGTCTCACCTTAGTGCACATCTGTGTGTGGCCACCATTAACACCCCCCCCCCCCTCCCTCTCTCCCTCCGATCAAACGATGACGACCGTCCGATTGTCGTGGTAGTTCCAGGAAAATTATTATTCTGGTTTGGCCCACTTTTTGTGATCCATCATTTATTGAGGGATGATGTTTATACAGTCTCATTTTCAATAATGTTACATCCATCATTTATTGAATGAATAAGATGTGGGTGGACTTTAGTAATAAAATCAGTGTATACTGTAATTAGGGTTGCACAAGGAGTTGAATACATTATTTTCTTTCTATTTATGATCCTGGTCGTCAATGGTCCTCAAGTGATATTATTTTTTTGAAAGTGTATATTTGTCTAACAAAATATATATATTATTATGAAAATCAATGATATATATATATTTAAATAAATTAGTATATATTTTATCTTTTTAAAAGATAATTTTATTTATTGAGTATATATATACTACACTAGTGAAGTATAATTGATTGAGAGTGTATAATTAATTAGAGATCTGTAAATAGAGCTGCAAATAAGACTGAGTGCATCAGTACTCAAACACACCATTAGAATATAAATAAATTTTCTCTTAGAACAACTTTTGAAAATAACTTCAATATTGACAAACATGCTTCTGTTTTGTTCGTGAAAAGTTATATTATGAACTATATTTTCTTTTGAAACTCAAGACAACCACATTTATTTTGGCTTGAGAAGATGTTGAATGAAAGCTTGTTTCTTTTAAAAAGAACAATGTGGAAAAAGTGATGGAGAAGAATTGTTGTAATTGAGATTTTAAATAAGACGAACTTTACTTTTTTTTAGATATTTTTTTTATTTTTAGTATTGAATAACACTTATAAATGAGTTTGAATTAACTCTTATTATCACAAATACAGAAACTCCAAAAACAGCCGCAACTTGTTTTCAAACTCGAACAAAGAATGCAAGAAAACGAGATAAAAATGAGCTTTTCAGTAAAAAAAAATTTAAAAAAAACAGTCAACTCACTTTTGTTGAATTTCTAAAAAATGTTTTTTTTTCTAACTAAAAGCAGTTTTTGCGTTTTTCAAAATTAAGTTTCACAAGACTCATTTGAAAGCAGTTTCTTTTAGAAACTTTTATATAAGTTATAGAAACTTTTATATAAGTTATGGAAACACCCATTTTTTGTTTTCAAAAATTTCAAATGAACTTCAAATTTTAAAATGTTTTAGAGAGAAAATGTGTTCCCTCTATTTATTTTCTTGGATGCGCACTCCACAAACATAGTCCCACATTACTTATTTTATAAATTTATATCTTCCATATAATTGGTGCTTTTGTATGGTCTCAAGAAAGGCAAAGGCTTTTGGATGCATTTGCATTTTGCATTTCGATTCCAGTTCCGATTTTGAGATAGAGGTAGAGATATAGATAATCTTTCCATTGAATCAGTAACGATCGCAGAGGATTGTGTAACTGCTGCATGAAGAGGGGTGTTGTGTCAATTGTGGACTGCATAACTGATGCTTAGTGGAGTGTTATCTTGAAACGACTCTCTTCCTTTTGGCTTCTATATAAAGAGACTAAATGACTGCATTCCATATATGCAATCTCAACTCTCTCTTCTCCATATTGTATTTTTTTCTTTTGGTGATTATTCAAGTTAGTGACAGGGTTCACATAAGTTCTTCCTACTACACTAGAGAAGAAGATCAACGAAGTTGGATGGTTGTCTTTGAAAAGCAAATCGTTGAAAACTCTATGCGTTGAGGGGGGCATTCTATTTTGAAGACAACATACCATGTTTTTCCATCCATGCCATCTCTGAAACTCATTGTCTCTTGTTCTGTTTGGTCTATTGCATTGCATGTTATGTTTGATTTGATTTTTGAAATAGATTTTCCAACTGTAATAACCTGAACCCTCTTATACCAGTTTATGCTAATATTTACATGTTTAAATTACACGATATGATAATTTTGTGCTACTATGCTTTTGCTCTTTATTATCTCTGAAGTCCTGCATTTGGTTTAATTTTCAGAAAGCACATTTGAGGCATATTTGAGATTCATGCTCAACATACAAAGTCTTCATTTTTAGTCACCTTTCATATACAATTGATTTGGCATTAGTTGGAGCTATATTACAAAAGTTATGTCTGTTTTACCATTTCTGCCATTTGAAGAATAAATTGCGAGTTCGTCTGTTCGTTACTATTTTTAATATAGTTGGAGGCTTCTTTTGATTTTGGCCTAAACACAAAAGTTGTAGATATTTTCGTTAGCTTTTCAACAGAAATAGTTTCATATGAAGTAGATTTCCCTACGAGAAGATATAACTGTTTGAGTTGAGGCTGCGCAGATTATTAGTAGAAGGGCAATTTAGTGAATTTCCCGGATTTTCTCATTTCATGGAATATGCATAGTCGGTTGTGGCATGCCGTGTATATCTCATGTGATAGAGAGAGGCCTAGAGTTATATCTGGAAGGAAAACTCAAGGGGAAAATCAAGGGAAAATTAAGAAAAGCTTCGTCGAGCAATTTTCATGCTGCATTGGATATAAATTTTTATTCTTTTCATTGTTATATTTCGTATAGGGTTGTTTTATTTCAGTTTTGAATCAAATTTATGATTTGGGGCTGGAATATGAATATGTTTTTGGGGCTGGATAAATAAGATTATAGAGTTGTTTTTATTGTGTTAATTTAGGATTTATAGTGGGGATGTCAGACTTGTCTTGGTGGATTTGAGTATTGCTTGATTGATGAGATATTATTTTATGGGGGCATGTTTAGTGTCTGATTGAGTTCCTCTCTGCTTGATTTAGGAGTTGGGTTAGGGTGAGTCCATCTTGGATTGTAAATTGTGAGGTAAGTAACCCGAATGATATTGTTGGCCCATTCCATTCCATATTTTATTATTGTAAGTGACCCGACTTTTGCTTGTTCCATTCCATTCCACACTCTATTGTTGTTGCCACTATTTGGTTTGTTGTTTGGGTTATTCGAGATTCTGTAATTGATCGAGATTCTGAATATTCATATCATTGGTCTATTTATTTTGAGATTCTAGAGTATTCTTATTTTGTGACCCTTTTATATAATCCATTATTTTGTGACCCTTTTATATAATTCATATAATTGGCCTATTTATTTTGAGATTCCAGGGTATTCCTTATTTTGTTGGCATCCTATGATCAGTGTGATTGTGTTGTCCGACTATGGAGCCTTGTGGTGTACTTGATATCGCTTCTTCTTATATTACCTTTTTGTTTACTTGGAGTTGGATGACCATAGATCTTACATTTGGGTTGAGGATTAGCTCTCCATGAGCGCGCATGTACGTACAGGTCATGTAGAGGGGCCGGTTAATACCCTACCGTGCCTGGATGGCGGGGGGCTAGGTAGCGTTTTCTGTGGTGGACGTTTCGAGGGCCACGCGTGAGGTTTGTGTGTTGTGGACATCTCGGGCGGCGGGGGCCAAGATGGGGTCATGTAAATGGTCAATCCTATGCTCTGGACGTTCTTGGGTCAGAGTTGTGATTTCTTGTCTTTTAGATTGGGATGATTCAGCTTGATTTGTGATTTCAGGGTATTTGTTCTCAGTTCATTGGTGATGTCGCTTGACGTTATTGGTTGGCCTTGTCGGTTGTGATGTGTTGTTCTCAATTATTCATTCCAGTTTGATTTGTGGGTTTATCAGCAATGTTGTTTCTGTTATTTGTTGATGAATTTTCAGTGATTCCATTTGCTATTCATGCTTTGACATGAAGTTATTGAGATTATTGAGCTTGATTCTATTCTAGTTTTGATGTCATATCTGATTTTCATTTGTGTGGAATGTTTGGGTTCCTTACTGAGCATCTTTCGCTAATTCCATTATCTTTCTTCTTATTTTGCAGAGTAG
Source organism: Acorus calamus (assembly GCA_030737845.1). Taxonomy (NCBI): domain Eukaryota; kingdom Viridiplantae; phylum Streptophyta; class Magnoliopsida; order Acorales; family Acoraceae; genus Acorus; species Acorus calamus. Next base: position 17,627,611 of record CM060877.1, on the reverse strand, counting down.
AGGTGGGGTTTCTGGGCATTGTTTTTGTCTTATTTTGGTGTCACGTTCAGTTGGTGATAGATGTGTGTGTGTGTGTGTCTATATATATATATATATATATGTAGAGTCGCGATTAGGTGCGGTTTACGGTCGGTGCGGTGCGCGATCACGGGCCGTCGATCACGGGTCCATCGCATCAGACGGTCGAGTGCGATTCACGTCGACCGTTGGATGCGATCGGACGGCCCACGTCGCGCACCGCACCGACCGTAAACCGCACCTAATCGGATATATATATATATATATATATATATATATATATATATATATATATATATATATATATATATATATATATAGTCGCGATTACGTGCGGTATGCGGTCGGTGCAGTTTACGACGTGGGCCGTCCGATCGCGGGTCCATCGCATCCAACGGTCGACGTGAATCGCACCCGACCGTCCGATGCGATGGACCCGTGATCGACGGCCCGTGATCGTGCACCGCACCGACCGTAAACCGCACCTAATCGGCTCCCATATATATATATATATATATAGTTAAATGATTACGTGCGGCGGATTACGGCAGGTGCGGATTCGACATACGGGACCGTCCGATCACAGGTCCATCGCATCCGACGGTTCGAGGTGATTCATGAGATGGACCGTCGGATGCGATGGACCCGTGATCGATGGCCCGTGATCGCGGTCGCACCTGCCGTTCGCCGCACGTAATCACCCCTCTACATATATATATATATATATATATATATATATATATATATATATATATATATATATATATGTAGAGGGGTGATTGTGTGCGACGGAACGGTGGGTGCGGCAGCGACGCGGGCCGTCGATCACGGGTCCATCGCATCGGACGGTCGGATGCGATTCACATCGACCGTCGGATGCGATGGACCCGCGATCGAACAGCCCACGTCGCTGCCGCACCGTCGTTCCGTCGCACGCAATCACTCGACTATATATATATATATATATATATATATATATATATATATATATATGAAAATGATTGCGTGCGGCGAACGGCAGGTGCGGCCGCGACGTGGGCCGTTCGATCGCGGGTCCATCGCATCCAACGGTCGACGTGAATCGCACCCGACCGTCCGATGCGATGGACCCGTGATCGACGGCCCGTGATCGCTGCCGCACCCGCCGTTCGTCGCACGCAATCACGTCCCTATATATATATATATATATATATATATATATATATATATATATATATATATATATATATATATATATATAATGTTTGGATCTGTACATGATTATTTTGGTAGAGGTTGGTCTAACGTTGAATTATTCTTGTTAGGAAACGTAATAATAATTTTTTTATTGTATCGGTAAAATGTGAATAAAATATGGATAAAGATTGATAAAATGTAAAAAAAATAAAGATAATTGATTTGACATGTGATTTATTAGAGGTGATAACAGTTGATTTGCTAGTGGACCCACATATTCTTTGGGTGGAATAACTTGGAATAACTTTAATTCCATTTTATTTCCACATAGTTTATCCCTGGGTATTTTCTGCATCCAAACAACAAAAAACATTTATTCTGCTCTATTCTCACTTATTCCCTAGGCTATTCCATTTTCAAATGGGGGCTTATAAAGAATTTTGGTTACTGGGTTCAGAAGAAGAATTTTTCATTCTTAAAAATTTAATTTTAATAGATTTTATATTCATGTTTGGATTGAGAATTAAGTTATTTAGAGGTTTGTGACCATCTAATATAGATAAGAAATAAATTATATTTTGTTATTTGACTTTGTTTTTAATTATATTCGTTGGGAAACGTAATAATAAAGTTGTTGTTTGATTGATCATGGATAAATTATAGATAAAATGTAAATAACGTATGAATGAAGGTTTATAAAATGTATAAAAATTGATTTGATATATGTACCCCTCTGATTTATAAAAGATGATGACTGTTAATTTGATAGTGGGGCTCACATATTTAAATGGATTGAATAACCTGAAATAACTTAATTCCAAAGGTACAAAAATAATTATATTATTTTGTACCAGTTAATTCTGGCATATGGCTTTCCGTTTATTCTTCATTCTTAAAATTTAATTATGTTATATTTTATAAGAATCATTTTTGTCTAAAATGTCTGAAATGAACACATGAAATATTTAAAGAATGAAAAAATGAATTAATGATTCTAAATATAATTTTTTTTAAGGTCTGTTTAGGATTGCATTTTGGGACACGACATCGGGGGAAGTAGTGATGCAGTGGAGAAACGAAATTTTGAAGCCTTTTCGAATTAGAAATTGTTGGTGTGATGGTCCGCGTCCAAAACACCGACACGAGCGCGTCGCGTGTCTAAAAACTCACCATAATCTTTTTTTTTTTTTTTAAACATCGAAATGTCCACTTTCTATACTCACATATGATAACAACCCTGAGATAATAGATAATCAACAAGATATATATAATCACTTATATAAACTCATTCAAAAAAGTTTAAACAATCAACAGAGCATCTAACATACATCATATATAGTCATCCATATATACATAGCATTTAAACGTAAGAACCGTGTTAAGAGAGTCCGTTTGAGAAGGAGAGAGAGACTTTCACGTGGATGATCGCGTGGACCCGCGTGTTTGTGCGGGTGACCTGATCCACATATTAAATGTGTTTTGTAAATTGTCAACGGTGATCCATGCATGCATTGTTATGGTTGTTGGGGGAGGTGGTACACATTTATTCTGGCTTCTTTATAATTGTATATCTGTCACCCTTGTTGACCATCCGTTTCTGGAAGTATTTCTCTGTCAAGTATTGATTATATTTCTTTTTATATTTACAAAATAATATATATTGAACATATAAGTATTGTATTAAAAAAAAGGGAAAAAATCCATGTAACCCCCTTTTAAGTTGCCTGAAATCTATATAACCTCATGACTTTTTCTAAAGTTTGTATAACCCTGAAAACACTTATGTAAATTCAAATAATCTTTTTAATTAAATTTTCGTTAACAAACGGAATATGCACACAATATTCTTCGTCTATCAACAGAAGTTTAATTTAGAGGATTATTTAGATTTACATATGTATTTTCAGGGGGTTTATGAAAATTCAGGATAGTATATATATTTTATAGTTTCAAGGGGGGTTATTTTAATTTTTTCTAGGGGTGCAACTTGGGCGGGTTGAACCCGACCCAACTTGACTCAACCCGGTTCATGGGCGGGTTTGGGTTGAGGTTTTTCTCTGTCGAGTTCAACCCAACCCGAACCCGAACTAACCCGAACCCAATTTGGGTCGGGTTCGGGTTAGGGGATTCAACCCGCTGGCTCAACCCGAACCCGACCCCCAGGTTAACAAATGTTATGCTGCCATAACAACATACCTATATCTAAAACACTAAATTCTTAAAACACAATAAACAATTACACAAATTAGAGCATCACTATGTTTGTTGTGTTCGGGTTAATTAATCATAGATATTCACTTTTAATTATTTGTATATAAGGTTTAATTAATAATTAATTAGAGTTTGTTGTGTTGTTTATTAAATATTTTTTATAATATTTTAGGTGTTAAACCTGAACCCGACCTGACCCGAACCCAACTTGAACCTGAATTCAACCCGAACCTGACCCAAACCCGATCGAATCCGAATTCAACCCGAACCCGACCCGAACCTACGGGTTGAGGTCGGGTTCGGGTTGAACCCTTCAGGTTGAGACCGGGTTCGGGTTGGGACCGAGTTCGGGTTGGGTTCTCTGCAATGCGGGTTAAAGTCAAACCCGACCCAACCCGTCCGAGTTGCACCCCTAATTTTTTCACAAGAAGTATGCAATATGCATGAATTATTTTTAAATAATTTCTGACATGTTTTAGCCATGGCGGAGTCACACTAGACACATTGTGTGCAAAAATTTGAAGTTCAATTTCTTAACCATCTATGAGAATAACATTATTATTGTAGATAGGAAAAGAAATATAAAAATTGAATTAATATACCCTCTGGTTCATTTAATCAACTAGTTTGAATTTAAATTAAATCAATGGAACTTTTATTTCCTTTTTTACTTACTGAAGTTCAATGTTGCAAATGTTATATGTTGATTCAAATTTGATTAAATCATTTTTTGTTTACTAATTTTTTTTTTTTACATCTATTGAATTGTTCAACTCAAAGTTCTAATATTATTTTTGCTACATTTTCCAACATGTTAAATAATCCCATAAATGGACTGCACACCAATCACATGTGTGCTTTGAATTATCACAAACTGTTTATAAGAATATATGTGGCTTTGAATTATTACAAATTCTTGTAGTTTTAAAGGGTCAAACACTAGAGAATGAATTTTTGTAGATATTGAATGGGGATTGTACTGATCTTCATTTATTATTGTTTTTTGATGAACTTGGTTCATTGTAGACTTGACTATAAAAATTTCGTTGAACACGCACACCCACTATTCACGTGTATAGTGAATACCAATTTTATAAATTCATGATACTTATTTGTAATATAAAGTCTGATTGGATTAATTATTATTAGATTATGTTTTAATATAGTGGTTCACCCCAACTAGATGCTCAGAGTTTTAATTTAAAATACAAATGCAAAATCAAAATAATAAAATTTCAATAAATAAATAAATATACAAATTCGAATACCAAATCATATAAATTACATCATAACATTATTTTTGAAACCAAAATCAAATCAAAATTCATAATCACTGTCTCTATTTCAATAAAATTTATGATAGGGTTTGAAAATTAATTTTGAATATAATTTATTAGATTCTTGAAAGTGTTCTTTTAACACTAGAAGTTGTTTTTCACTTTCTCGTACTGTTGGAGGCGTTTAAAAGTAAATTTTATGATTTTTACAAAATCAGATCTCTAAAAGTTGTCTAAAACTGTTTAGGAGCACTAAGGAAGCTCATTAAATCGTGTAAGTCATCTTTTTTTTAATGATAATTATTTCAATGCTTTCAATTGAAAGCCGGAAAAAGCACATTTAATAATAAATATAAAAAGCCTTCACCTGAGGATCAAAATATCTTATGGTTTATAATTTAGGATGAATATCTATTAAAGACCTCTCTTTTATTTTAAAACATCTCTTTATCTTAAATTCATGATGGCTTAAATTATTTTGGATGTGTATTTATTTATTTAAAATGTTTATGAAGAGGTAATTTCCCCTTCCAATCAAAGTAAGCGGGAGGAGTCTCCTTATCGGATTTGGATTCGACCAAATAAGGATCCTGCACTTACAAAGAAGTAAAAAGGACATCGATGTGGTGCCAGTTAAGAGGAGTCTAATGCTTAAGTAAGTAAGGGAATTCAAGGATAATCTAACTCTCAATATAAATTATCTAAGATAAAACTCATACCTCAATTTGTTAAACCTTTCCCCTTTTTATAGGATCAATTAACTCTTGGACCGTTGTAATTGTTGTCCCCTTTAATGACAGTAATGGGCAAGCTTTGTGAAAACCGCCCTACTTTATAACACGTGCCTTTAATCATTCATGTTAAACGAATCGCAGGATTTAATCATCAACCTGATTGTTAGTGATTGAGTGGACGTTTGACCGTTTCAAAGATCTTGCCCTTGGTCTTTGTCTGGTTGGGTTTCAGGTTCTATTCGGGAGTGCCTAGACCTATTCACCCTTGAAGTATAAGATGTTCCCATCAAACCTGAGTCACCTCACCGAGAGACTAGTCTGATCGTGCTTAACCTATTCGAGAGTGCCTAGACCTATTCTGCTCTCATCGAATCAGCTTATCAGTTATGGGGCACAGTGTTTGCATCTATTTATCCTCTGACACGTGTTGCCCTTTGAGAGTATGCGAGTTTTTCCCTCTACATTTTATATTTTTCATATGCATCTTAGTATATATCCTAGAGATTTTTTAAAAGAAAAATTTGCATGCAAATATGCCATTATATGCCAGTGTAGTCTCATTTATATTTTCTTTTACTAACAGTATCATTGCTATATAAAATTTGAAAAATTCAGATATAGCAGACTTAGCTTGGCCAAACCAAAATTATACTTTTGTAGTATCAAAAGTATACCAAGTCAACATTTGAAAATTTACCAAAAAGAAGCCTATATATTTGAATTGGACTCAACTTTCACACAAAAAACAAGTTAAACTATGGTGCCATATTTGTCCTGATATTTGAAAAACTTCCTTTTGATTTTTATATAAACTCTTATAACTAAAAAATTACTCATTAACTAGTTTAGAGAACCATGAGAAATCTTATCTTTATTGTCCCGAACAAAATAAAAAAATAAAAAATGAAAACTTACACAAAAAATGTAATGTAAAAGATGGATGTGGAATATGCACCTAATTTAATGCTTCACCAAGAAGGTTTTAGAAAAGCAGAGTTTCTAACCACCTTTTTTTTTTGTTAATGACAACTTTTCACCTGTTGTTGCATGTTAAAACTGGTCGAAACCTGGAAAGGAGAAGGAAAAAAGTGTGATTTTTACAACTTTGTCATAAAAAAAAGTTCACTAGTTTGTAACATCTCTAGTCCCTCCTTCAATTTCAAGCTTTCCTCATTGGATAATGTCAGGGACAATGAATTACGTAGTTATATACTTTTATTTGCAGCTCTTATTTTTAAAATTGCATTTTTTAAATATGTACCTTCGTATAAAATAATATATATATATAAATTATGTATGTCCACTTTTGAAATAAAAAAATTATATATTAAATCTAATGAATTAATGTCTGAACTTAAGCAGTAATGCAAATAAAAATTGTGTGCAAATCGCCTCCGTTCATTTATAAGTTACAACAGAATGTACCTAAGTAAAAAAAATTACAATTATATGCATTAATTTAATTATTTTTAAAATTATACTCAGGTATTCTTGCAATAAGTTTTGCAAGTTTAATACGTTTTCTAATATATATATATATATATATATATATATATATATATATATATATATATATTCCCAAAGCACATGTCCAAGTAAATTGAAGGAATACATTATTATATTTTTTAATAAAATATATACATTAAAAAATATCCATATTTTCTAACCATATACTTTTTAAATAAAAGGTTTTTTTATTTTTAAGTCCCTGTAAATCATATAATTTAATGATCGATCATTCACTTCTTCGTATTTTGGTTTTAGTCTTCAGAGTTAAAAGATATGATTATTTTTAGTCCTCATAGAGACTAAAAACAAAACTAAATAATTTAAAGATAGATCCCTTTCAAAGACTAAAAAAGAACATATCCTTTAAATATGAAGACTAAAATCAAAATATGAAGAAGTAAGGAATTAATCACTATATCCTATGATTTATGAAAACTTAAAAATAAAAAACCCTTAAATAAATGCATACAATTATCGTATTTTAAAAACTAGTCCCCATGGCTAGGGAGGACCTATAAGCAGAGAAACCAATTCCACCACGGCAAAAAAAAAGTCAAAACCCACCACCCCACCCCGGTGGTTCTTCCCATCCAAACTCACACGTGTCGATCCACTCACGAATTCCAACGCATTGACTTATGCACCCCCCAAAAAAATTAAATTAACAAACCCCCCACCTAATAGTCTAAACCCAACCGTCCGGTTAATTTAACTCAACCCACTCTCCCCTCAGTCAACCTTCACCAATAAAGATTTCCCACCTTATTTTTTCAACCCCCGACCATCAAAAGTCAACGCCCCCTCAATCTCTTCTTCACCCCCCCCCAACCTCTCTAAATCAATGCCCTTCCCATAATATCCCTCTCAAACCTCTCTCTCTCTCTCTCTCTCTCTCTCATCCACCATGGGCAACTGCTTAACCCACCACCACCGCCGCCGCTTCTCCGCCGCCGCCGTCACCTCCGACACCCTCGACGAGGGCCTCGGCCACTCCTTCTGCTACGTCCGCCCCGACCCACTCCGCCTCTCCTCCTCCTCCTCCTCCTCCAAAGTCCACCACTCCGATGACCCCACCCCCCCTATCCCCACAACCACCACCACCTTCCGCTCCATCTCCGGCGCCTCCGTCTCCGCCAACACCGCCACCGACCCCCTCTCCTCCGCCCCCCCCTCCGACTCCCTCTCCGCCTCCGCCATCTTCAACTGCTCCGACTCCTTCTCCTCCGTCCCCCTCCAGCCCGTCCCCCGCTTCCCCTCCGGCCCGCTCTCCGGCCCGATTGACCTCCGCGGGTTCCTCTCCGGGCCCATCGAACGCGGTTTCCTCTCCGGCCCGCTTGATAACAACAACCCCACCAACCCACGCATCTTCTCCGGCCCGCTTGACCCGGCCCGGCCCGAAATCGACCGCCCCTTCCGCCGCAGCTTCTCCTCTGGCGGCGCCGCCTTAAGAAGGCGATCTATAGTGAAAGGCCTCAAAAGGGTCATCGTCAATACCATCCACCGCAGCCAGAATTCAATCGTTGCCCCAATCAAGGCCTCCTCTGTCCCCGCCCAAACAGAGGCCGTCGCCGTCGTTGATGTCTCTGGCATGATCGACGGCTGTGATTCGCTGCAGTGGGCGCAGGGGAAGGCCGGGGAAGACAGAGTCCATGTCGTTGTATCGGAAGAGCACGGTTGGGTCTTCGTCGGTATCTACGACGGCTTCAACGGCCCTGATGCGCCAGACTACCTCCTCTCCAATCTTTACTCCGCCGTGCATTCGGAGGTCAAGGGGCTACTCTGGGATGAGCCCGCTGACCCTTCCGACTCGCCAGAGATGACCCAATTGTCCTCTCGGCCCGCGATCGCCGACCCGCCGAACACGAGGCGGTCCCGCGGAAGGAGACCGTGGGGGGCATCGAAGAAGTGGGAGGAGAGTCAGAGGAGGTGGAAGTGCGAGTGGGACAAGGAAAGGCTGGAGCTTGATCGGAGATTGAGCGGTAATTCGGGCCGATCGGGGTCAAGATCAGTGAACCATTACGACGTTTTGAAGGCGCTGTCGCGGGCGCTGAAGAAGACAGAGGAGGCGTATTTGGATATCGCAGATCAGATGGTTGGGGAGAATCCGGAATTGGCTTTGATGGGGTCTTGTGTGTTGGTGATGCTTATGAAGGGGGATGATCTGTATCTGATGAATGTTGGGGATAGCCGGGCGGTTCTTGCTAGGCGACCAGAGGCGGATTTGTGGGGTTCGATTAGGAAGGCGAGGCAGGACTTGGAGCAGATCGATGAGGAGAATCTGCATGAAGTTGAGGCGTTCGACGATGGGGCGCTGTGTTTGAGAGCTGTGCAGCTCACTTTGGATCATAGTACTTGTGTTGAGAAGGTGAGGATGATCTGTTCTTTCTTTTAGGTGTGTTTTGGTTTTTTCATAGTGAGATCTTATATTGAATTGATTTTTTGTGTGTTTCGAGTTCAGGAAATTCATAGAATCAGGAGAGAACACCCCGACGATGCTTGTGCGGTCGTGAATGATCGTGTCAAGGGCTCGTTGAAGGTCACCAGAGCTTTTGGTGCCGGATTTCTTAAACAGGTATGCTTTGGTTGAGCAATTGCAATTGGAAATTCATGTAGTGTGTGGGAGTAGAAAATTTGTTGATTTGTATCGATTAATGATCTTGAGTCGCTTTGATTAAATGATGTATATAATACACATGTTGTGGATCGTTTTTTCGATCTTCAGATAAAGAAGTGAAAAAGAAGCTATAAAATGATAGATCTGATGTGGTCCATACACTTCTATCAATCAATAATCTTCAATTGCAAGTATAACTTTCTCTTCATCTTTTATATATATTGTAGGGAAACTTAGCTATAAAGAATAATAAGAATTATGTGTGAAGCTATAAGATACAATGTAGATATATGAAATTTCCCACCTGTCCATTTCAAGAAGATTGTTGCTATTCATTTGACAGTCACATAAGCATCTGATTATATTCGGTTTACCGAAATTTGATTATTTCTGACAGTGCAATCTAAAAATGGAGAAAACTTTGATGCTTATTCATACCTTTTATGTTTTGTTACTTCCCAAGTTCACTTTTTCCCTGAATTGTCGGTAAATGTCATATCTTTATATCAGAACTTGCTTAGAATATGGTACCATTAGATGGGTATATTGTATATCAAATATCAAAGCCTTCAAGTGTTGATGGCGGCATATAATGGCAACATTTTATTGAACTGTTGAATGTTGTTTGGTTTTGATCTATACATTATGCCTGCAATATAAAGGCAGTCTTTGCTAATTGATATTATGAATTCACTTCAGTTTCTTATGAGGTATCTCATTTTCTGTTTCCAGCCTAAATGGAACAACGCCCTCCTAGAGATGTTCAGAATCGACTACGTTGGAACCTCCCCTTACATCACATGCACTCCATCACTCTACCACCACAAACTGGGACCGAAAGATAGATTTTTGATACTGTCATCCGACGGGCTCTACCAATATTTAACCAATGAAGAAGCAGTCGCTCAAGTCGAACTCTTCATCGAGACATCACCTGAAGGAGATCCTGCCCAGCATCTTGTCGAAGAAGTCCTTTTCCGTGCAGCAAACAAAGCTGGTAAGATTTCAGAAAAGAAAAGAAAAGCCCGGACTAAAGAAAAACCATGTGAATTCATTAGATGTTATTGTGTTCTTAACAGGTATGGACTTCCATGAATTGCTTGAGATACCACAAGGCGATCGACGGAGATACCATGATGATGTTTCGATTATAGTTATATCTTTGGAGGGGAGGATATGGAGATCATGTGTGTAAATATAGAGAGGTAATTTGATTCGTAGATAGTTCATGGGAAGTTGTCTGTAAAGGTGCAGACTTGGTTTGGGGACGATATAGTTGACAAGAAAGGAAAGAAAACATGGAAATTGTAATTTTGGAAATAAATGGTTCTCTTCATGAGGTCCATTATACAAGTTAATAACTGAGAGTGACCCATTGGTTCCCCCCCCCCCCCCTCTTCCCCCACCTTGTTTGTAACTCTTGTAGAGAACCATACATATTCGAATTTTTGTATCTATGCCTTCAATTTTTCTGTTTGTTGTTATGCATTCAATTGAATTTCTTCAATGTTCCAATTCATCTATTGAGGATTCTGGATAGATTTGAACACCTCTTCTTGTTACTGATTACAGAAAACAATGTATTCTGACACTATATATCCCAGTCTCAGAAGCCAACTGTGAATATTACATCATCGAAGGATCATCTTTATAACCGTATATAATGGATGAGTCAGGTATAAATGGAAAATTATGTTGAGTGCACATTCTCTCCACTATGTTCCTGCCAGTCCTCATTTTGTCTTCCATGGTTTTGCTTTTATGTCCCTTGAAAGGCTCACCCAATAAATCATATTCCATCTTCTTCAGATCATGCAACACTCACATTGAGGAGATGAGATCCAGTTAGTGTTGAATCTCATCAGTTGACTAATACATGACTAAAATTGTCATAGAACACACATATCAAACATGTGAGGTGACACGAACTGCATGAACAAATGAGAATATCAAAGAAGGTATGTCCCCTGCTACTTGAAGTTGATTTGTTGGACATGCAATTTTTTTTTGTTTGTTTGGTTGAATTGGGACATCCAATATCCCCCACCACTGCATTTGGTGGAGAGCACTTGTGATACCGCAGATTTTCTTGAACCAGTCATATTGGGATATGATGCGCAAAAAAATAGTAGATTGGTATCACATCATATAAAAGTGGAATCACATTGCCAATTCCACTAAAAACCATTGACGCAGTATCGCCATTCTTATAACTTATTCTGCATATTCATCTTTTTTGTATGACAAATATTTTTCATAGCAATTGTTATGTTTCAATAAAGATGTGCTTGCAACAAAATTTATGGGCTTCCCACCAGATCTCGTCATACTTCAATATGAGACTGACTTATGACTTTCAAGCATGGGAGATTGTGATAGTTTTTCACAATTTTTGTTATAATTCAAACCTGATGGGATCCAATCCTGACTGAATGTCATCTTGATTTTTATTTATTTTTTCAAAGTTGAAACTGAGTCATGATGCTCTAATAACTACATGGCCAGGGTCCTAGTTGGAAAGATTAATTGAAATAGAAGGAAAAGAAGATGCATGACACACAATCTTCCAAAATACGTTTCAATAAATTTTGGAAGTATTGTCTGGACTTATTAACTGTAAAGATCTCAATGAGATCAGTATTTCTACCTAATGCAACTAGATAAATTTTCATGTGATACCAATTTCTGATGGAAATGGACATTAAAATAACAGTCTACATGAGCAAACTTAACTTTTCTCTGTGTATAAATCTGAATGGTAGACTTGTATGTTTGCAAGATGTTATTACTCTAAGAGCTATCTTAAGTAATAACATCATTTTATTTTAATGAGAAAATACCAGTTAAGATCCCCCCCTCCCCCCCTAAAATGTAAAGGCAATCAGGCATAAAGAAATTCTACCCAATAGAAGAATATCATGGAGTTCATGTTTTGAGCAAAAAAGGGAATGTTAGTGACTGGGTTCCGTGGTCCCGCATAAACATATGTTGGATGGTATGTACACCAAGTCATTAAAGGGCAATACACAACAAATGAAGATCAATTTGGCTATGGATATGGTAAAAAAGGTGGTTCCACTTTTAGATTATATCACTCTTCTCCCGCTGTAATGTTTTCTTGGGCAATTTAATAACTCTGATTCTGAAAAAGAATTTCTACTTCTTCAAAGATATAAATTCTCTTAGAAGAAATACATAAATTTTATTTGGGCTACCCATAAAGAATGCACGAATGAAGCATCTCAAATCATATTTACTGAACCTGGGTGCTCTAGAGAAAAGGTAATGAGAATGATTACCAAATGGATCACTCTCAACAAACATGTTCAAGAAGGATAATTGATTCACTTATTCTAGTAGGATTTAGCACGCGTCATGTATGTAAGCCTGCCAATGGATTGGATGTGAATCAGATATGTTAACATCCATATCCTATCTTAATCATTCGGATACAGATGTTAATTCAAATTTGGATATCTTTGGATATGGATCAAATACACATATTTTTTGAATAATTGACATGTTTAAATATTCACACTAATTTAGATAATCGAATGATATATTAGAGAGATATAAAAATTAAAATCAAGATTTTAACGCTTATTATCTCTTTCAGATATCATACAATAATAATTTAGTAGTTTTATAATAGTTCATGATTATGATTAATCATATAAATAACAAATGTGAATAATATATAATACAAACTTATATCTATTACTTATCTATTAAAAGAATTGTGTGACCCAGTATTTTCATTTCTCTTTTTATCCCTGAATAAATTGTTTAATTACTAATAGTAATAGATAATATATAATGGATAATTACATGATAGATATACATAGATTATAAGTATTTTCATTTCCCTTATTATCCTTTAAACATTTAAATAATTACTAATATATCTATTAATTTAAATTTTAAAATATATAATGGATAACTAAATGATAGATATACATGGATTATAAGTATTTTTATTTTCCTTATTATACTTTAAACAGTTGATTAATTACTAATATATCTATTATTTTTTAGATTGTTCAATATTCTATAAACATTTTGTCTCTAAAATACACCTTATCAAAATAATTTAATACTCAATAAAAAAAACTATTTAAATTTGAATATATGATAGATATAATAACAATTTTTAAATTAAAAATACGGATAAAAATGGATTATGGGAAAAAAAAACTCATAAAAATGGATAAAAATGGATGAGATACGTAGTGGATATGAAGTGATCCAATGTTCCTATTTATCCTTTAATAAATAAATAAAAGTCAAATATTATTATAAAGGGCGCGGATATCGGCACCCCATATAGCAAGAAACCCACCCCTTAAAAAAAAAAATTTGTGCACTGTAACAGTAGGAGTAAACCCACCCCGAGATCAGCGATCTCTCTGGCGATGGTGATGAATTATGGTTGCCAGAGGTTCTGGCGAGTGTACCAACCCAGGTCAACATGCATTCTGGCGACGGTGGTGAATTGTGGTCGCTCGAAGGCCCGGCGAGCTAAATTCACATTTTTACAAGTTTTAAATCAAATAAACAAATTTCACATTTAAAAACATATAACAAACAGTCATAACAGCATTTAAAACATATCAAAATATGACATTCGCATTCCATAACTAACCATTCACATGACCACATAACAAAATACATGTTCAAATTCTACAACCATTCATATGACTATATTGATTTTTTCATATATAAAAATAAATAACATGTCAAATAAAAACAATTACTCTTTTTTTTTTCAAAAAAAAAAAATAAATATAAAAATAATTTAAACATGTATTTTGTTTTATAGAGATGATTCGTTATGGAATGCTAAAATCGTATTTTGATGTGTTATAAATGTTAACATCATGATATGTTTTAAATGCTGCTATGACTGTCTGTTATATGTGTTTAAATGTGAAATTTATCTATTTGGTTTGAAACTTGTAAAAATGTGAATTTATTATCTCTTACTTTAGCTCGCCGGGCTTTTGGGCGACCACACTTCACCACCGTCGCCAGAGGGCATGCCGACCTAGGTTGGTACACTCGCCGGAACCTCTAGCGACCATGATTCATCATCATCGCCAGAGGGATCGCCGACCTCGGGGTGGGTTTACTCCTACTGCTACAGTGCCCAATTTTTTTTTTTTTTGATTTTTTAAGGGTGAGTTTCTTGCTATGTGAGGTGCCGATATCCCCGCCCTATTATAAAATGGATATATGCTTGAACTCACTTCCGAGATTTTAGGATAAAATGCACCTAAAATTAATTCTATAAATGCCCTGCCCTCTCCTATCCACTTAATTCCATTTTTTTTTGGGTCTTCATCTCTTTAAAAAATGCTTTTATTTTTTGTATTTCATGGTTTATGTTTGGTTACGTTTCAATCATAATTAGATTAAAAAATTAAGTTTTTTATTTGTTTTTATGAGATTATTCCAAGGGATATGAATGTGTTTTGTTTTTTTATTATATTTGAATATTTTTATTTGTAAAAAATTTCTAATCATTTGTTTGGTTGAATGTTTTTATATCAAGTTTGACACACAAAAAATATAAGGTTCTTTTCAATATTTTTATTTTATTTTTATTATTTAATTATCTTTTTTTTATTAAGAGTAGAGTTAATGTTCTTAGGGTTTTTTTAATTTAAATAACCATTTATTAAATATAATTATTTAAAAAATAGCTTGCTTAAAGTTTAAAAAGTTCTAATCATTTTCTTGATTTATTGTTATAAGATTGAGTTCACAGCATGTTAGATTCCTGTGTTATGATTGCATAAAGCATTTTATATACCCATCTCCTTCCACATTTAAAAAAATAAAATGGGAATGTCATGCTAGATAATATTATTCATGCATATGTAGAACTCTTTCAACCATTTTTTTATTTTCTATTTATTTCTAATCACCTAGAAATCATATATCCTATATATATATAAAAAAAAATTATATTACCACACAGAGGACCCCCAAATCCTAGAAAAATTATATCAAACTTTTAATATTCTTTTCAAACTTTGACATATCCACCCATTATTTTATTTAGTTTATAATTTTTATTCATTGCAAATGTATTAATGTAAAATAATTTTTTTTTCTAATTTTTTAAAATTTTATCGGTATCTTTATTTTATCTTTCGGTTTTATTTGTTATTCATAATCCCTATTTTATAGTGACATTTCTCTTTTTTTTATTAAAAGCAAACTGATCTAGCTTTTTATTTTCATTTTTACCCTTCCATAAATTTAGTAATTACTTATATCCTATTTATTCAAAATTTTATATAAGATTTAGATAAATCTTATGTGTCCTAATTTTTTTTCCCACCTATGAATTTGATAATTATTTATATCCTATTTATTCAAAATTTAAGATTTAAATCAGATTTTGATAAAATCAGAAATATCTTTTAAGACTTTAAAATCAGATTTAATTAAATTATATTTTAAAATTTCATTTATTCAAAATAATTAAATTCAAAATTATATATTTATTAAATATTTTAAATTCAAAATACTTATAGATAAAATTGGATCTCAAGAAACCTAAAAAAATTGTCTTTAATGATTTTTGAACTTAAATATTTATTATTTTTAATTCAAAACATCGTACAATACACATTAGATAAAAATGGATCTTAAGAACACAAAAAATCCGTTTTAGCGGTTTTCAAATTTAAAATATTTGTTGTTTTTCTTTAATTAGAAATGCAGATAATGATAATAATAATTTCTCAACATACATTTAAAATGGATCTTTGTGAAACTAAAAAATTGGTTTTAGTTATTTTCAGTTAAAAATATTCTTTTTTTAAAATTCATGATCTTAGACTTTCATCTTTAATTGCACTTAAGAAAAAATAAGTTGTAATGTGGATTACAAATAAGTTGTACTATGGATTAGTTAGATTAGTTGAACACATAAGACATTAATTATTCATTTTTTTGTCAATTATTTTTTTAATAACATTTGTTTGTTATATTATATATATTTTTGATGTGCTGTTATAATATAAAATATCTATGAATGCATCTTTATACATATTTCATATTTTCAACATTATTAATGACTTCTTTATCAAAACCCCATTAATTAAAAATATATTAATCATTTTTATTTTTATCTATAGTTTTCATCAGTTTTAAATATTATTTTACATAAATCACTTTTCATCTTATTAAGTTTCTCAATTATATCTCATATAGTCACAATTTTAATTTATTTATTTATTTATTTGCTTTGAGTTTTAAGTGTTCTTTTGAATTGGTTTATGTGATTGAATTTCAATAAGGATTGGATAAATTTTCAAATGTAGTATTTTGTAGGTCAACTTTTTTTTTTCACATTTAAATCACCAAGGTGGTCGTCCATTAAGAGTTTAAATTAAATATATTCAGAAGATTTATATGTGAAAATTAATTAATGAGTCAATTATGAGAAAATATGATATTAATTTCATATTGTGATTGTTAGTTAGAGTTGAGTATAGACATAGAATAATGTAATTATCAATTTATATTTGTCAAATATTTTCTACTAATATGATACAAATATATAAGTTTGATTACATTTTCTCCACATGGATTTTTTTGTTAAATATGTTTTATTAAATAAAAAATTATAAATAAAATGAATGTACTAATTTTATTACAAATAATCAGATGTTAATCTACTCATTATTCTTTGAATTTCTATTTATAAAATATATCTCCATGTATGATGTATCTCGTACTTTAGCACATGCAAGTAACTAGTAATAATTTATAATATTTTTCAAATTATGATATTTTTCATATCAGATACACTGATATTCATATCTGCACTTTGGATATTCGAATATTAGATATTTTTAATTTTTTAGATATAATTCAGATTGGATACATATTTTTTTCGAATAATCAAGAGGCTGATGCATGAGACCTAGGAATAATGAACCTTTTTTTCATGAATATATGTTTTGTTTACTATTTGACTAGATAAACTTTGCTCGGTTATAGAGGCTTTTGTCCCCCATTTGTGAAGCACCCACCATATGTATTGGAAAGCATTGATGACTACAAAAAAAAATGATATTATATTTATTGTATATGGATAAATTAAGAGCTTATGTGTATCTAAACTTAAATTTGAGTAAAGGATAATGAACAAATTGAAAAATTTGATAACTAGAAGAACCACATTAAGATAGAGAGACAAAGATGATAACTTTTTTAACAATAAATCCCTTGATTTAAAGATTCTTTAATTCTTTTTTTTTGAAAAAAAGAGTTTTCCTCTTTGAATACGGTCTAGATTTTCAAATTTTGCTTTATTTCTTAGGGATTTTTAGTTTTAAGTCCCCGTAAACTATCGAATTTAGCTATCAATCCATCACTTCTTCATATTTTAGTTTTAATCCCTACATTTAAAGATAATTTAGGAAAAAGTCCCTGGGAGGGATTTATTCCTAAATTATTAAGTTTGTTTTTTAGTCCCTAGGAGGGACCTATTCCTAAATTATTATTTAAATGTAGGGACTAAAACCAAAATATGAAGAAGTGAGGGATCGATAGCTAAATTCGATAGTTTATGGGGACTTAAAACTAAAAATCCCTATTTCTTATTGTTTTGTTTTTGTTTTTTTGTTAATTTATTATTTTTTTTGAAACATAAATTTTTAAATTTGTTATTCTTCATTTTTCATTAGACATTTTTATTTTAACCTTGTAGAAAATGCTTTTTTACATTCATTTTTTTAAATGTAAATGTAGTAGAATCCCATTTTATAAATTGGTCTAGGACCTCATCTAATTTTATTAATCTCAGAGGTTGGGTGAACTAAAAACATTCATAATAATAAAATATGGATTCGACTGACCAGGTTCCATCATCAAATAGGAAAAAAGAAATAATTCTTTAGACAACTCCCAATGTCAATGGAAAAATCTAGGTTGCATATATGCTCACAAGTCCATGACCCTGTTTCATGAATGGAAGTGTGGAACACATGAAAATGGGGCAAAACCACATGTTCCATGAAGGGAGTAGTTGAGTTGCTTGGCATGGAAGATTAGGTGAATTTCCTTCCAAGAGTTTCAACTTGGTTCCCCTCTGAATAGACAGAACCACGTGTTCCATGAAGGGAGTCGTTGCTCGTTGAGTTGCTTGGCATGGAAGATTAAAAGTGAATTTCCTTCCAAGAGTTTCAACTTGATTCCTCTCTGAATAGACAGGGAGCCCTTTGTGAAGTCAAAACAACTCATATTTAGTCATATTTTATTAAAAAAAAGAGTTTTTTATTTTTATTTTTAAGTTTCCACATACCATCATAATTAGTGATCGATCATTCACTTCTTCATATTTGAGTTTTAGTCTCCAGATTTAAATGATGATTAATTTTTAATACTTGGGAGGGACCTATCTATAAATTATTTAGTTTTCTTTAATAGGTACTAAAAAGAATTATCCTTTCAATATGAGAACTAAAATCTAAATATGAAGAAGTGAGGGATTGATCACTAAATATGATGGTTTGTGGGGACTTAAAAATAAAAAATTCAAAAACAACAACTCATATTTAGTAAAAAAAATAATACTATTATTAAAAGTACAAAGGAAAAAATCCATATAGCCCCCTGTAAGCCATTTTAAATCCATATGAAATTCATGTAACCCTTTGAAAACACCTGTGTAAATCCAAATAGCACCATAAGTTAAATTTTTATTGACAGATGATAAATATTTTGTATGGTTAAACTTGACTGAAAACACATTATACCAAAAACTCTCTAATGTGTTAAAAATGTGAAAAATCATCTGTAAACGATGATTTTACCCCTCCAGATAGAGTTTTATAATCCATTAGAAAAAGTAAAATAATCATTTAGAGGATTTTACACATTTTTAACACATTGTACGAAATTTTTGATATAATGTATTTTCAATCAGGGTTAATCAAACAGAATATTCATCATCTGTCAACGAAAGTTTAATTCAGGAAGCTATTTGAATTTACATAGATATTTTTTTGAGGTTATATAGACTTTAGTCAGGGGGTTATATGGATTTTGAACAATTTATAGGGTGTTATTTGAATTTTACCCAAGTACAAAACCAAACCCCCCCCCCCCCAAACAAAAAAAAGACTTTTATTTAAAACTTTTTTAAATTATAATTTTTTTTAGGAATTACCTTTTTTTTTTTTTTTTCATTTTCCTTAAAAAGTGAAATAGCTGGGGTGTTTACATTAGTTATGATATGATATGATTTCATATTTTTATGTCTAACTCTAACCAAAACACCATTACATATACATTATTAACTTATAAATTCGATCATGTCATGTGAACCTTTTTTTTGAAGTTCTGACCACCTGTGTATGGGAGCATGCTAATATTTATTTTCACATTCTTACTCATCATGTTCAAACTTCAAAGTTTATCATTGTTGTTATCTTTATTATAGTGTTACTTCCCCTTAACATAGTAATAGTATGAATATGGATGGTAAATTCATAAAAAAGTAGTCCTAAGTGGTCATAGCACAACGGTTCAAAGTTTATCTGTGTTAAGGGTAAGTCTTGGGTTCGAGTCTTGGTGCTGTGTTATACCTCCTGTTTGTTAGACGAAATTCGAAAGAATTTTCTGTGGGACCAGAGACAAACAGACGAAGGTAGCTTACCAACTTGACCGTAAGGTCAGTCACGGAAAGCCCCTCCGTCATTAAAAAAAAAAAATCATAAAAAAGTTAATAACAAACATGAAATTATCAATCTCTATCGTCAATAAAGTGAAATTATTTATCTGCTGGTCGTCATCAACCAATAAAACAACTAGAGCTTTAATTCAAAATAATTAAGGTTTGATTAAAAAAATTTATTTTTAATCACGAGTTTAAATTAGATGAGATGAGATGAGTTCTATAGGTATGACTTTTTAGATAATCTCTAATAATAAAAAAGTTAACCAATTTTCTATCTCAAATTTTTTTGTCACCACCTCTTTGACTTTTCAAAAAGAAGACTGATCAAGATAATATTAATATTTGACGGATGATTTTGTCATTTTCCCTCCCCGAAAATATATATGAAACAAAGTAAACAAAAACGGAAATCTCCACCGTACATTCACTGAACCGCGTCGTCCACCTCAAAAATGGAGCTCCTCCACCCCTCTCCGCCCAATCACCACCACTCCGCGGCGGACCTCCGTCACAGTCTCGGCCTCCTCGGACCAAATCCGTCGGCCGATGGCGGCGCCGAGAGAATACACGTGGCGGTCGGAAAATCCATGGAGAAGACCCTGGCACTGCTGATCTGGACTTTCAAGCGGTTCGGATGTAGAGAGATCACTCTGTTGCACGTGCACCGTCCGTCTCCAACGATCCCCACACTATGTGAGCTCTTCCTTCTCTCTTCTTCATCTTTTTATTGTGTGGGTTTTTGAAGGTTTGATGTATTAGTGATGTATCTTATGTGGGTATGTTTATTATTATTATTATTCAAAATGGTTTCTTTTGGGTTAGTTCTTAAATGGGTATACTCTGTTTTGTTAATTATGGTAATCTTCAGTTCAGTTATTGAAATTGGATGATGGGTTTCGTCTTTTAGGGGGTCTATTGAAGTACTACTTATGTATCTTATAGGCAATCTCTGGCCTTTACTCAAACCTATACCTAAATTTCACTTAAAATTTGAGTAAAAGCTTGATTTGATATTACGTGTCTCTAACCATCACTTTGTGTTTTACTCAAATCTTTTAAAAATTTTACATCTTCTTCTAATTATTTACTATAAACATTTTCAAAGTCCATTCCCCAAATATTTTTACTACTCAATTTTTCTTTCATTCGAAATATTTAAATTTAAAAATTATTATAATCCAATTTTTTTTTAAAAATGTAAAAGAAATTAAAAAAAAAACATGTTTATTGGAATAAAAATAAGAAATTAAAAAACAAAGATGAAGACTTAAAAAAGAAGACTATATTTTTTTAAGAGATGGTGAAAATTTTGAGGGGTTAGGAAATATCTAATATAATTAAATTAAAGGTGGAGTTGAAGGAAAAAAATGTCACATTTGAAGAAAATGTGAAGATAAAGAGAAAAAAAAAGATGTTAAAAATTTGGGTAAAGATTTGAGTCTTCCTTGATTTGGGTAAAGATTTGAGTAAAAACTTAATTTGGTATGAGTATGAGTAAATGGTTGGAGAGGGTTTTGAGTGATTTTTACTCAAATTTAAGTTTGAGTATAGGATTGGAGATGCTCTTATATGGGAATGTGTTTTTTTAATTCAAAGCGGTTTCTCTCGGGTTAGTTCTTTAATGGGTATACTTTGTTTTGTTAATCATGGTAATCTTCAATTCCTTTATTATGTGATCTTAAAATGTTACAGTGGATTTGTGGCAAGTGATATGTGTGATCATGGTATATTTTGGTTTAGTTCATTATTGGGTCTTACATGTTTAATGACATTTTTTTTGTTGTTATCGATCATGGCCATCGTTCTTCTTCTTGTTTTTTTTTTGTTTGAAATTCTGTTTATGAGTTGATTTGGGAGAGTTACAGTGCAATCCGTTTTAGTAAGTGACACCTGTTTATCATGATATGTATTTTTTGGCTTTGAAAATGGTTTCTTTGGTTTAGCTCTATTACAAATCTTCTTTGTTTTGTACTTTCATTACATTCTTATGTTCTTGTTGATCATGACCATCATCTTTGCCTGTATTGAAAAGTTTTCTATTGTTACTTTGTATGATTTTGAGGTGTTACATTGGAATCTTTCTTAGATCATAAAATCAAAATTCTTTTAAACTAATCCTGTTCATGATTGAAATGGTTGTTTTTTCTATAAAATTTCCGTTAGTGCCTTAGAGGATGCATTAGCAAAGTATAATAATGCTATTAGTTATAGCACATAACAATTAGAGAATGCTAGAAGTACTACTATTGAGGTCCATGCATCAATCCAGTACTTTTATAAAAGCTAAATAACCTTACCACTCCCTTCATAAAGAAAGTGGTCCGTGTCCAATCTCTGATAAATATGAAGATCAGTGAAGGAACTTGGTTGGGCAGTTGAAGTGGTGGTTAGGCTTAAAAAGTATTAGACGCATTTTTAAAACATATTTGTCCATGATGTTGATTGACAAAATTGAGATACAGGAGGATATGGTGAAAAACTCATGATGATCATTTTTTTTCTTTATAACTTCTCTGGGCTACCAGTTACTGTTAATTTCATCATAATTCATCATTACTGCTTTAGAAAAAAAAATTTCCAATTTACTTTCAATTACGTATTTTATTCTTAGGCTATAAGAATTCTCAATGTGGTTTTCATAATTTGTACTTGTACAACTAATATTGCTCTTCAGTAGGAAACCTTCCTGCAACTCAAGGAAATGAGGAAATGGTGTCTGCCCACCGAAGTAAGGAGAAAGAACAGACAGAAAGGGTTCTACTCAGATATCTGAGCATATGCCGCAAAGCCCAGGTTTTTGTTCACTGAACATTTGTTTTATTCCCTCAAAACTTCGTTTTAGACTTTTTCGTATATTTTTGTGATGTGAGGTCTGCAAAAAAACTGAAAATTGTTGCAATTGAAAGAATACAATACAAAATTCCCCACCTGCTGGTAGATTCGAAAATTAGAAGTTGCAAACCATTTGGAAGATTCATTGGTGAACATTTTTCCTGTTGTGGATTATCATATTAGGTTAATAAGTGACTTGTAAAAAATTTGATTCTTTGATTTATTAATGAATCTTAGAAGCAAGGATCAAGATGGAATTGTGTGATGCTCTTAAAAATAATGCTCATTGAGATGGATGGTTCTCATTGGAATTGGACAACTTGGCCTTCAGAAGAAATTGGCCATGCTTTAAGGGTGAAATGCCTGGCCTTTAACAAATCATGACAGAAATATTGATTCGTGTCCTGAATGTTTTATATCGACTTAATTTGATTTCATTCATGTTGTGTTTTATTTCACTCTCACTACAGAAGAATCATGGAACTGATTACTGTTTTAGGTACAAGCAAGTGTTGTTTTTCTTGAATCCGTACATGTTCCGAAGGGGATTGTAGATCTCTTGTCCAAGCATGGGGTTAGGAAACTAGTCATGGGAGCAAAACTGGACAAGTAAGTGATCTTCCATGATGCCTAGTTCTTTATGCATATGATTTATTTTTTCTAATGCTATATTTGGGTATCCAAAATCGATGGGACTCCGTTTAGTATGTTATAATTTTGCAGGTGCCCTGTTCCATATACATCTTTACTGATCATTGAAGAATATTGCTGCTGTTTTATATGTTGTGTCTAGAAAGGAAACTATTGCTAAATTAAGAATTGATCAGGTCAAAAGAGGAGAAAAATTGAACAGTTCTCTGTCTTTGGTTAAACTAAACAATCAGTCTTGATGAATAATCTGGAAGTATAAAATAAACTCATATAACTGCATTTTTTGATGCTCTAAAGTAAATTGTAATGTTCAAATTGTCTTCTAACTATATTAAAAGTTTATGGTGTGTAAGGGACCACACATGTTTGTAACTAAAGTTTATCAGAATTTTTTTAATCTACCATTTTTCTTAAATGTTCACGAGTCATGAAATCATATGCAGACAGTTCTGACAACTTCATTACAGCAGCATGAAGGTGAACAGAAGGTCCAGCAAGGCGACATATACTGCAAAAAATGCTCCTCCTTTCTCTGAGATATGGTTTGTCAGTGGCGATGAACATATTTGGACAAGGGAAGCTTACGAAGATCGCAATTCTTTGCCAACAATTTGCCATCCAATAGTGCTTACAAAAAGATCCTGGTCTGACTTGTCACTTAGACGTGATGTATCTGTCATGCCCACCTATGATGATATGGGTCTCCTAGGCACAGAGTCCAGTATTACGGATGACGGGTGTGAAATGGGTTCACAAAGTTCAACCAGTTCAAATGATTCCGAGCCTTTCTCATATGCTGCAATAAGTATGTCTTCTGAATACTGTATAAAGGTATGACGATGATGATATTCCCAACAGCGATAGAAATATTTCAAAATCTCACTTACTGGGTTCATAATTCAGGATGAAGATGTGCGACAAATTTTGTCTGACTGGCTTGAAGATGCAAGAAAAGAATTTGAAAGATCTAAGATAGAAACTTTCACAGAGCAAATGAAGTGTAAGGAGTCGGAATTTAAAGCTTTGGAAATCTTTAACAGGGTATGTTAGCATCTTGTTTTATTTTCCTTTTACTATATAAAGGAGGGGCAAGAGTATATTAGGTAACTCAGATTGTAAGCTAGCAATATGTAAACTTCTCCATCACAAGGGGATTCTCCTTCTTTATGCCATTGTAAGTAGGCTAGTGATGAGGATTTGATTGTTGTCCAATTGTTGTAGCCTTGGATGAAGAAAAGCTCTGTTAGTGGTTTGAACTTATGTTTCATTGTGTAAGGTGCAAATCCCAAACTGCTATTCCTCTGTTAGGTTACAAGCATAAAGAACACCGATATTACTAATTTTTGAAGCCATAATAATTATGTTCTCTCTGAGATTTCAACTATTGTATTGTATTCATTTCATGCAGTTTCTTTGAATGTTGACTGAGATTTAATTCCTAAACAGATTAGGGACCTTGAAGTGGCTCGTTTATGTGAAGTCAAACGGAGAAATGAAATTGAAGATGCTCTAAAAACTGCCAAACAGGAACAAGAAGTCATGACTGAACAAAGAGATGAAGCTCTGAGAGAGTTGCAAAATGCCATGACAACTGCAACCATACTTGAAAGCCATGCCCATGAAGCAGCTCGTCGTAGAGATGAAGCAACTGAAGAATTGAAGCTCATTCAAGCATCCATAGCTGCACTTCAGTTTGAAAAGCAGAAAATCAGACAACAAAGAGAGGAAGCTCTCTCTACTCTCGAGAGATGGAGAATGTTCCGTAACATGTCTCAAAAGTGTGACAAGTTCACCAGTTTCACTGGTGACATTCCTGAGTTTGTGGAGTTCTCTTATTCAGATCTCCAGATTGCGACGTGTGATTTCTCAGAGAGTTTCAAAATTGGCCAGGGGGCGAATGGGTGTGTCTACAAGGGGGAAATGTTGGGTAGAACTGTTGCAGTGAAGAAGTTGCGTGCACCAAACATGCAAGGCTGGTCAGAGTTCCAACAAGAGGTGCGCTGCTTTATTTTAAATGTTTTTCTCATAGTTCAGGTAAATATAATTAAACATAGGGGAGTTTTTCTAATGTGAAACATGATATCCTGACAATCCACCAAAGGCCATTCCACACAATTTTTCAGTCTCTTTCAAATTATGGCTACTTCCCTCTGGAATTTTCTTGTTTACCCTTCTGTTTCCTGGTCACCTGGTTTTTGCAGTGGTGCTGGTTTTGACAATGTTGCATATGATTGAACAAATTCAATTAAATGTATACGACAGCTTGTGGCACACACCCTTCTCTGTTCCTATCCATCCTAGTTTTGCGACATTCATCTTAGCTTCATCATTTTTATTTATGAAAACCAACTTATATCCTTGTTGCTTTGTCTGACATTTGGTCACATACATCACATGGCAACCATGATTTCCATCACATACAATTTCCTATTTAAGTTTAGGTCCCATTTGGAACCAATTATCAAAGTGATTATACTCCTGCAAAATCGTTTTTAAGATAATCAGTTCCTAATAGATTTTAAAAAAAGACTTTTTAACTTTTGTTTCGGATATTGTTTTTTGTGTGTTAAAAGTCAGACAAAACAGCTTTTATGAAAAAAACTGGTAGAGAGCAGCTTTTATGAAAAAGCTGTTCTTAAAAATCAGTTCCAAATGTGACCTTAGATAGCCCCCTCCATTTAAACCCTATTTATTTCATCTCTCACGCAATGCAGGTACATGTTCTCAGCAAAATGAGACATCCCCATCTAGTAACTTTGATCGGTGTCTGTCCTGAAGCCTGTTCACTCGTCTACGAATATTTTCCCAATGGGAGCCTCCAAGACCACCTCTTCCACAACAAGACTGGCTCCCCTCCTCTAACATGGAAGACCCGTGCCCGGATTGCCTCTGAAACTTCACGTGCCCTCCTTTTCTTGCACTCCTCTAAACCCGAAAAGATTATCCATGGAGATCTAAAGCTCAAGAACATCTTCCTCGACTCCAACTTCAACTGCAAGATCGGTGACTTTGGAATCTGTCGGCTCGTGCCGGAGGAATGCGTGGATTTTTCCATCTTCCGACGGAACACTGAGCTTAAAGGATCATTCCGGTACACGGACCCCGATTCCCAAAGGACAGGAGAGCTGACTCCAAAGTCGGACGTCTATTCGTTTGGGATTATCGTTTTGCAGCTCCTCACCGGTAGGCCTCCGATTGGATTAATTGGGGACGTGAAAAGGGCAACCATGGGAGGAAGACTGTCGTCGATTTTGGATCCATCGGCAGGAGATTGGCCAATGCCCATGGCAATGGGGTTAGCGGAACTGGGTCTAAGGTGTAGTGAGATGAATGCCCGGGATCGGCCTGAGCTGACTCCGTCAATGGTGAGAGAGGTGGAGCTGCTGCATGTGGCTGAGGAGCGACCGGTACCGGCCTTCTTCTTGTGCCCCATATTTCAGGTAAATTCAAATGGAAAATGTTACAATTAAGTCATCCTTGTAGTTATTTTTATAGACTGAAACTGCTTCGATTTTTTTTAAGTATATACTTGTCTACTGAAGCATACATTTTCACAAAATGTGAAATACATGCTTTAATAAATCAAGTCCATGCATTTTTCCATTTTTGGAATTGAGTATATACTGATTTATCTACAAAGTGTCCGAGTGTATCAATGCCCAATTCAACTTTTGCTACAAATATAACCAAGTGCATAGTCTATAGTGTCCCTCATAAGATGGCTCAGCTTGAATGACATGCATCATGCAGGAAAACATGCACGATCCTCAGGTGGCGGCAGACGGGTTCACTTACGAGGGAGAGGCGATACGCGGATGGCTGGAGAACGGGCGGGAAACCTCTCCCATGACGAATCTGAAGCTTGACCACCTTGATCTCATCCCTAACCACGCCCTCCGGTTCGCCATCTACGACTGGCTTTGCCAATCTTCGCAATCATAGCATACACTCTGTTTATGTAATATATAGGCAATGTATATGTACATATAAATGTAAACATTTTTACGCCGTATATATAGAAGTTGATGCAGCTATTACAGTGATACATGATCCCATAGCATACACTGTTGAACAATTTTTAGTTTCCTGGAGGATGTGTTTGTTTTTGCTATTTTAATTTGAAAAAATATGGTGGTAATTTGATTGTGGTGCATGTATACTTTGAAACAGGGCATTGTTATCCTATATTCATTTTTAGCTTTTATTTTAGTTCTATATGTGTTGATAAAAAATTAACAATGCATATGATCATATAAACAATGCATATATTTTAAAAGAATTTTTTAAACTTTTTTATAAATGCATTCATACAATTTATTAAAATATATATTTTATTTTTTATAAAAATGTGTAAATGAAGTATATAATTTTTAAAAAATTAACACATGGTACTGAATGTATCCCAACACTTTTAATACTCATTTACAGCGTACATTATCTATTTGATCTTGAATTGATAAAGCATTCCAATCAATTCAAACCATTGATATCACATGTAATTAGATCTAGACCATTCATTTGACTGTAACCCTAAATTCTAAATTTATTTTTCTTTTCTTCCCCTCTTTCTCTACCTCCATTGCAGACCAATTGGTCGAACCCTAGAATCGAAGTTTAACTTATTTTTCCATTTCTTCCTCTCATTGTCGACCTCCATTACAGACCAATCGGTCGGACTGAGGAGGAGATCCTCCACCGTCAGATCCCTCCCGCCCCCCCTCACCGATGGCGCGTTCTCCGCCAGCAGGACCTCCATTGCAGACCAATCTGTGAATCATACGTGAATATCTGAATAGAAGAATTTTTGGTGCTTAATCCGAACCAATCAGAGCCACTCCATATGAGATAAACTCAGCCTATTAATAGATAAAAGAGATTTACGAAAACAGTTGTAATAACCCATCATATATTTTGGTTTGGTTTACTCGAGGTGTTTTACGAAAAATTCCCCAAACTAGTTGCAGAGAGAGAGAGAGAGAGAGAGAGAGAGAGAGAATGGGAAGATTAGTTGTTGCAGCGATCGTGACAGCATGGATCATCCCGATATCGATTTTGGTTAATCGGATTGTCCCCGACCCATACATGGTATATCCCCTTCTCTCTCTCTCTCAAATTTTAATGGCGATTATGCTAACCTGTTCATGGACTCTTCACAGGACGAGATATTCCACGTGCCTCAGGCACAGAAGTACTGCAATGGGGATTTCAGAAGTTGGAATCCCATGATCACCACCCCTCCTGGCTTGTAAGATTTGTGTTTTTCTTTTTTCGTTTTTAAAAAATAATATATGTAATGGTGTAGTGTATGACTTAAAATTCTAAATTTTTTAATTGGTTGCAAATTCTCTTATCTTGATCACTGGATAGATGATTTAAACCATTGATGGTTCTTCTTTGAAATGCCATGAGAAAAGTTGCAAAGTGATGAGTTAGAGTTAGTAAACCTCTCAGAAATGGTGTATAGGCATATATTTTGACATGAGTTAATGACCAACAGCACTAAATTTGGAGGTTCCGTGACTAAATTTAGAAGCCTTGAAGATCCTATTGTGTGATGAAAATTTGTTATTCCCATAATCTGTTTCAATTTGGCATGGAAAAAAATAAAAGTAAGGAATTTTTTTTTTTGGAGTAAATTTTGGGCATTTCCATTTCAAAAAGAACTTTCAAAATGAACAATGTCCGAACAAGGGAGAATATAATAAAATAGAAAATACAACAAAGGAAAAAACAAACAGCAAGAATATCTCTCAAGGGATAAAAGGAAGTGCAGTCAACATCACATGAGTAGAATAGATTTCTACTCAATGTCAACGCAGTGGATCCCATTAACCCCAACACCGCTATTTCGCGATGAGCAGGATTCCCTCATCCATTGGAATACTATGTAGAAGAACCGCTATTTCAAAATGAACAATGTCCGAACAAGGGAGAATATAATAAAATAGAAAATACAACA
This sequence comes from Acorus calamus, assembly GCA_030737845.1. Lineage (NCBI taxonomy): Eukaryota > Viridiplantae > Streptophyta > Magnoliopsida > Acorales > Acoraceae > Acorus > Acorus calamus. The sequence continues at coordinate 17,597,931 of CM060877.1, read as the reverse complement.
AAGGAAAAAACAAACAGCAAGAATATCTCTCAAGGGATAAAAGGAAGTGCAGTCAACATCACATGAGTAGAATAGATTTCTACTCAATGTCAACGCAGTGGATCCCATTAACCCCAACACCGCTATTTCGCGATGAGCAGGATTCCCTCATCCATTGGAATACTATGTAGAAGAACCTTTACAAGTGCAATGTCTAGGTTCTTATTTGTATTGTTGTCATATCTTGGTTTTTCTTTTGTTGTAGCAATGTAGGCACATTCCTTGTCTGTCCATTTGGAGTTTATCAATGAATGGAGAGAAACTGAAGTTGTAAGGTCCTTTTCTTTCCATTGAAATCAAGTGCTACTATGCGTAACATTGAATAGACTTTGTAGATAAGAATAGTGGAGGCCTTTAAATTGAGTTGTAGGCTTGGAGTTAATGGACAACTATTTGATTCAATCTTTTATTTTAACAATCATGTATCTGATTCTTACATGATCACACATCTATATCACCTCTCAAACAAACAATGATTTTTTTCATTCTGTGATTGAAAGAAGGTAGTTCTTAGTTTGAGAGTTGGCGAAGTATGGTTTTTTTTAAAAATTAAGCGTACGTGGATGACAGGAGACTTATTTGTTTCACTTTTATGAATGACCATCTTGAACTACTTTTTTTTATTTATCTAAGGTATGTATTTGTCCCTACAATAAGTTTCAAATCTATTTCAACCATTTTGGGGTTGGGCTGAATGTTGTCTGGGTCCAATTATGAGACAAATGTCAAATGCCAAATATTTATTTACACGTTTGCAAAATTGTTGCAGGTACTACCTTTCACTTCCCCACGTAGCTTCTTTGTTTCCAGGCATGTGGTTCCTGAACAAAATCTCATCATTTTCTGGGCTTTGTTCCACTGCTGTTCTTCGCTCTGCTAATGGCACATTTGCGGTCATTTGCAGTGTTCTTGTTTATGAAATACTCATGCATTTGAGACCTGTACTTGGAAAAAGAAAAGCAACTGCATACTCAGTATTAATGGCATTGTACCCACTCCACTGGTTCTTTACCTTTCTGTTCTACACTGATGTGGCATCACTAGGTGCTGTTCTAGCCATGTATCTGGCTTGCCTGAAGAGGCAATACTGGTTAAGTGCCATGGTAAGTACCATCCAATCTTCTCCTCGGTTTTGTAACATTTCAATGTGTTCTGTTCCGAAGAAATGCTGGCTCATTCATCATGTAACTTCTTTTTTGTTTTATGACCAATTTGCTTTATTAAACATTGCCTCACAAGTTTATCAGGGGCCTTCATTCTTCTTATTTTAAGATATTAAATTTGAATCCTCAGTCACAGAATCACATTTAGAAAATAACACAGCCAATTACGTATAGTCTATGCGTATGTTGGTCTATAAAACAAAAAGGAAATAATCTGAGTACATCCAATCCATGATTTATATGGAAAATGATTGCACACTTATTGAAAGCCTATAACCTACCCAAACAATATCCTGAGAAACTCTCACAATTTCTTTTCTTCTCTTCTCGTGTGCATGCGCATTCTTTTTTTTTTTTTTGAGGGGGGGGGGGGGGGGTTGTGGAGTGCATAAATCCTATTAACTGAAATCTTTGATTTTGGCTTTGGTTATTGATAAGAGTGACAGCCATAAGCTCTTACTATATACGAGAATTATGTCTTACACGCATAACATAAACTTCGCTTGATAGATATTTTTGATGATCCGTTTACAGATAGTTCATAGTTGTTTGATTAGCAATGAGATCATCAGAATCTCTGTTGTTGCTGTCAGTTGTGTTTGTTTTTGTACATAACCATTGTTTTGCAAAGTTATTTATATCTCTTTTGTGTTTAACAGTTGGGGGCCTTGTCGATATTTATACGGCAGACGAATGTGGTATGGATGTTGTTTGTTGCCTCTGTTGGAGCTATTGATTATCTATTTGATACTCGTCAAAAAGATCATGTGCAGAAGGAAGGTCGTAAAATATTAACTGATAAAGATAGTTTGAATGCTGGCCAAAAAAGCATGCCACGACCCCCAAATATAAGAAGGCGAAAGATGGATAGCTCCAAAAGCACTGTAGATTATTCAACTCCCCAATCAAGAATTGTGTCTAATTCTTTTTCACCAGGTATGTTTTGCATTTTCAGTGATTTAGTGAAAGATGAGTTTCAGAAAATATGTTGATCAGCTTTTGTGGATGCTCTCGTGTTAGACTTTAAGGTTCCTGGGAAAATGATATATCATATCAAGTTACCCTGACTTGGTCTTCTTTTTCATTACATATAAAATATGTGGTAAGAAAATTTTGCTAAATGTATCATCAAAAGAATGGGCTACGGGATTATTCTCCCTTGGTCATTTTATGTTTACAATTAAGTGATTCGACAAGTATTATTTCTGATAATATAAGCTATAGAGAGAAACAGCTCAGGTTCCCTATAAAAATCTATTATTCTTTTTCTTTTATATGTAGGCATGATGAAATGCCAGGCATAAGATTACTAATGCAGTCTGACATCATAATGCTAATATAGAGTTTAAAATCAACTGATACTTTATTGGAACACCTGGGGGGATCAATTGGTCAATCCTGCCTCTGCCCTTAAAGAGAGGAAACAGACTTCTATTTCCCATCAGACATTGATAAACTACGGCTTCTTTGTCCTTATGGACTTATAAATGGGGTGAAAAACATGGAAAGTAATATTTTGATAAATTTTCTCTAACCCCAATAACTGTGATGTTGGTATGTTTGGTATGAATTTACCTCTCTGATGACATTATGCTCTAAGATCACCTCCATATTTTTTTCTTCTTTAATGGCTATTTTCTGATATCTCCATACTGGATCCTTCACATCAACATCTAAGGTAGGGTAAGTGATCCAATTGCATAAAGGAAAACAGAGAAAATCACCAGTTGTATTTAAATATGTTGCAAACTTATAATATTTCATCATGTATAGAACATAAATATAACATCCTGTTTGAGAGACCATGGTGCTTTAATATGGTCATCTTTTTCTCATATCGTGGGACCTGTGCACCCTGCTTAACTATTAGTTTAAGCTTAGGTCTCTAATCAGGTTTCATGGCTTTCGAAAAATAAACATGAGCCTTATTGATCTCACACAGCTATATACCATCCTCAAAAATATTTCTAGTCCATTTTTTTTCAACGCGACCAACAAACTATGCTATCAACCCCACAACTAGTGGATTTCTTAAAAATTGAAATTGAAGAGTCATTAATAATTCCTCTATCCTCTGTTTTATTATATTTACAATAGTCCAGCAGATCCATAGATGCAAATTTTAAAAAATGGAAGTAATTGGCCACAGATAAAAGGTTAAAAAGTCAGCTCTCTGTAGAAATTCTAGAGGTTGATTTGTAATCCAAGAAATGATTCTCTTTCCTGGAGAATAGCCTCCTTTATTGTTCAATATTAAATGATTCACTTATTCCTGCTGCCAGATATTCTCTATCACAATCCTTAGTCTCACTTACCAAACACATGTATTTTATTATGAATATATATATATATATATATATATATATATATATATATATATATATATCAAATAATATCAAATAATTAAACTAAAAAGTTAAACCTTTTTTTTAATGAAGGCTGTTTTGCATATTTTACAGGTCTGTTGAATGAATTCCAGGTCATCTTGGTGCTTTTGTGGTCTTCAAAATGGAAGATTTTGACATCCTTTTTTCCATTCATTGTGGTGTTGGCAATGTTCATAAGCTTCGTCATCTGGAATGGAAGTTTAGTTCTTGGTACTGCAAATCTTTCTCCTTGCCATGTCATAATGTTCATGTATTGGCATATTTTCAATTACCAACTTTATTAAACTTGGAAGGGATTTTCTACTTATGGTAAGCGATAAACTTTTTAAAGAGAAATAATATATATTTTTTCCCCATGCAGGTGCAAAAGAAGCTCATACAGCTTCTACACACTTTGCACAAATGATGTATTTCAGTCTCGTTTCTGCCGCAGCCATGGCTCCCGTTAGTTTATGCCAATTTGCACATATTTGGCAATACTTTTGGAAGAATAAACTATCTGGAGTTCTTCAAGGGCTGGTGGCTTTAATTGCAGGATTCATCTCCGTTCATTTCTTTAGGTCAGATATCTACACATCTGGGCACATTGTAGTAAGATTTGTTACATGCTTCTGCAACACATTTTTTTTTCTTGAATTTTTTTTGTACATTCTTGAATTTTTTTTTTTTTGTACACATTCTATGGCCTAGTTGCTTGAAGATTTTTCTTAAATATTCAAGTTTTGTGGTTTCCATGGCCCAAGTGTTTTAGCTTATTATTCATGATCTTGCCGCAAAAGCGCGCATATGTCACATTGTAATAAATGGTCAGCAAGTATAATAGAATTTAAGAAGGTGGTAATGATTGAAGTTCGTGAATTGGGAATATTCAGAGAATTATGAACTTCTCTCCTATCTATGTAGCAAAGATGTATTGTATGTGTGTTTCCATAGTCCAATGGAAGCTAGTGTACTCAGAGACAGTCCCGTATTCAATGTTTATTGGAAAAGCTTTTCTTTTATTGCAATTGATTGTGCTTTTTTCTTATACTATTTTACTAATCTTGTATTATCACGTTGAATGCAGTATAGCACATCCATACCTCCTTGCAGACAACCGGCATTATCCTTTCTATCTTTGGCGAAAAGTCATCAATGCTCATTGGTTGATGAAGTACCTTCTAGTGCCACTTTATATCTACTCCTGGCTTTCCATCATCAAAACCTTAGGTGCTGATAGAAGCTCTTATCAAATTTTTGTGGCTCAACATATCAACCAAATATAACCTCCATTACATATTCTGCAGGTAAAACACAGAGAAAGATATGGGTTTTGCTATTTGTCTTGGCATGTGCAGCAGTCCTTGTTCCATCGCCTCTGATCGAGTTCAGATATTATACAATACCTTTCTTCTTCTTGGTTTTGCACTCTGATTTTGAAGATTATATCAGCTGGGGACTAATGGGTATGATATATCTGAGTGTGAATATCTTTACGATGGCAATATTTTTGTTTCTTCCGTTTCATTGGGATCATGAGCCTGGAATCCAACGGTTTATATGGTAGAATGGAGGCATCCAACGAAGGAATTAATGACAAAAGCAGTTCATCAACACAGCGGTGGAGAATTAAATATTATTCTTCCCTAACAAACCTTGATACTCATATTAGCAGACAAAGGCGGATTGATATGGCCATGACATCAGCGCCTTTTGAATTTGTCGCGCAAGACAATTTTTATAGGAAGAGTTGTGAAAGCAATGTCTCTTTGAACAGGTTGTCATTCTCTTTATTTATTCAAGTATTATGACTGAAGTGGTTCAGGTGAACGTATGATGTCATGAAGAACAAGTAGGAGATAATTGAAGTTCTAGATTGTATTATATTTGGTAACTATTAAAGAAGATTTCATGCGCATTGTTTTGCCAAAGTGTATAATTCGACATAGCAAGTTATTCTCAGATGATGTAGTTAAATTTGTGATCGCTTTTTTAAGCGCATAATGTAATATGTGAATGGTCTCCAGTGGTCATAGCATAACGGTTCAGGGCTTGTCTGGTTAAAGGGGAGGTCTTGGATTCGAATCTTGGTGTTGATTTACCCACCTGTTTGTTGACGATTATTCGAAAGAATTTTCCATGGGACCGGGGCAAACAGGCGGAGGTAGCTTTCCTAGCTCGACCGTAAGGTCAGTCACGGGGAGTCCTTCCAATATCAAAAAAAAAAAAAATGTAATATGTGAATGCTAGGCAAACACCATATTTTTCTCTTGTACTTTGTGAGCTATTTAACTGGACACTTATTGCTGACCATGTGCCATGGTTTATTTATCAATTTTCATATTATTTTCTATGTCAGACATTTTTGTGATAAAAGGAGAACATAAGAAATTCTTATACCGTTTGATCTGCGGTAGGGTGAATTAGATAGCCAAAAAAACGTCACCGCGGGTCTAAATGGCTTCATCGCCCTCCCCTCACGTGCAGCCCATTGTGACTTGCATTTCATTTTGGGTTGCATTTGAAAATCTCTGGAAACATTTTTCCACCATGGCTGTGTCACCCCCTGATTTTCGGTCAATGGGCATCTCCGTTGCTGTTCCACATTGATCCTTAGTCTAGTTTGTGTAGCATCATATATATGTTTCATCATTATGAAGTAGGATATCTATAGCTTGATAAACAAGATAATTGATAACTGTAATCAAATTATTTATCAATGCTCATCTATTATGTCAATGAATTAAACTATCTTTTTATTTTAAAAAAATTATCTTACCCAACAGTCTCAATATTCATATATTTCAAAAACATGTCACATTGTCTCCCTCAAACCTTTTAAAATAATTGTAACATTGTTATTTAAAAAATTATAAATATTTATTTACCTTTTATTTATGATTTATCATAAATTTATTCGACATCGGTCAACTTTTATATTTTTCAATGAGAATGACAAATATGTAATATCACTTATTTTATATACATTGCTCGGAACAGCTATAAGGAATGCGTTTGGTTGCGTGATTGTGCAACTTTTGCGATTGTAGGAAACTACTTCTATAATCATGCAATTAAACAGTTTTACTATAGCAGTTCTCTGCACACAGATTTCAAGTAAATAATGTTAAAAAACTGCGATTTTCAAAAGTTGAGGAATGTGAGCTTCCTACATAATCAGTTTTAAAACCCAGATTCCTACCGAATCAGTTTTGTAATTGCGCAATCAAATGCGCGACCTACAAAACACAAAACCACAATTCCTGATTGAGCACATATATATATTTCTTGTTTATGATACACAGATCATGATCTCTTGAAAAAAAGGAAGCATGAGTGCATGCTTAATTCTTGTTTTGTGATTACACAGCTGATCTCTTAAAAAAGGAAGCATGAGTGCATGCTTCACAAAAACATTCACTAAAACTCTCAACAACAACACAGAAAACACAGCTTCTGATCATTCACTAACTACAGACAGAAAACCAAAACAGCACCAGAAACTCAACCTGTTCATTCATTCATTCAGATCCCTATCGAGCAGATGATCCGCTTCGCTTCTGAATTCGATCTTCTTCCCTTCTTTAACACAACTCCCCAATAAAGGCTTTGATTCTCTGGGGCTCTCTCCCCACCCTCTCACCTCCTCCACATTGAACACATTCTTCAGTACAACATTCTCACTGAGTGGTTGGTCTTTTTCCACTACTACAGGTCTCTCATTCTCTTTCTGAGCATCCTTGTCTGATGAATCTCCTCGCACGTTATGATCATTGTATTGAGAATGGCTTCTCTCATACAATCCAGTAGGCGAGACCCTCTGATCGTCCTCCGATGATAATCTGCTGAAGCTCCCGAAACCTTGGATTCCTCTAGCGAGCTTTCGCGCTCTCTCTCGCTCCTCTTTCAGCAGCTCCCCATTCTCCAGCAGCTTCAGCACCCTCTCCGATTTCTTCCTTGCATTTAGTCCCCAATTGAATCTGAACAAGGACCCAGTTCAAAAATCTGGCGATTTTCATCGGAAAAAAACAGGAATCTCAGATCACATACCCCTTCTCGTCGATGTACTGGAACGAACCCAGATCCTTGATCACATCCTTATCGCTCTGGAACTCGTTGAATACGGTCTCTGGGCCGTGCATCATCAGGTGTTCGAGCAGTATCACTGACTTGTATGTCTCCCTCCAGTGCTTCTTTTCAAACCTCTCAAACCTGACTCAAACACAATTGAAAGGATCAAATGTCAGGGACAGTCATTGCTGTAGTCACTTTTGCTGACACAAATTCAATTAAACAAATCATATTCTCTGTTATAACCAACCTCTTGTGGAGAATCTCCACAATCCTCCAATAATCATCGATCTCGAAAGCCGCCCGAGCTATCAATCCCATCGTCCTAGTCTCCGGTCCGCACGGGGCCCCATTTGTCGCCTCTTCGGTCAATCTAATCGAAGAAAAACAAGTACCCACATCAGAATCAGAGGCGGAGAAGCTGATAAGGCTGTCTGAGGGGGTGGGAAGGAACTCACAATTGGGCGGGGGTGACATCGGTGAGGGCGAGGCGGGCGGTTCGGATTTTCTCCTTGAAGAAGAAGGAGGCCTGCTTCTTGAGCTCGTGGAGGAACGGTGCGCCTGTGTCGCGGCTTCGGAGGATCGACGACATGGTTTCGGAGACCGGAATCTGATCAAAACAAGTCCAGAATTCTTTATAGGATGTTAGATGCAACTGCTCCACTTAGGAACAGCAGCAGGGGCACCAAGTCAACCAACTTTTGATGGATTGGATCGGACGGTTTGATTGAGAGGTGGGGGTGTTGATGAAAGTGAAAGGAATTGGAAGTCAAGATCTGATGTGGAGATTTTTTTTTTTTTTTTGGGCAAGGATGTGGAGTTTTAAATGTGGAAGATCTGTGGATGTGTTTGCTTTTTTTGAATTTTAAAAATGTGACCGTTGGTCACACCTGCATTTGTTTTATGTGTTTTTCTTTTGTTCTTTTCATACGTGACAGTGATGGTATTTGGAAATTTGAAATTGTTTTTGAATATGGGTTTTTTGGATTTCAATTTTACTTATTATTTTTGGTGTGTGGGATTTGGAGGTGGGACTTGATAGATTAATTATTGTCGTTTTGATGGACCTAATTAATTGATTCAAATATATCATTATATACTTTCACAAAGGAGTTTTAACACATTAAAAAATCCAACATGATTACATGACTTGTTAGTTTGGAGTCTGAATCCATTTAGGACTAGCTTTGGTTAGTCTGGTTAGTATCGAACTACACAGTTAATTGTTGGGTACATGTGTCACTCTCAGGTCCAATCAAATCTGGGTTTGATTAATACCATTAACATCCAATAAGAGAGTACCACTTATATCTAATAATTAGCTGTGCAATTCGATTTATATGTTGTGTAGTTTGATTCATTGAGTGTGAAATTAGATACTGACTAAACTAATTGAAGTCAGACATGGATCCAGACTCCTCAGTTTGTGATTTTGGAAAATCATGTTTTTTGTTTTTTTTTTAATTTTTTGCGTGGAAAGCATTTGAATCGGGTGGGAGTGGGGACAGAAGTTCAGCGAGGGGAAGTTGCAATCAGAGCCGTCCGTTGAAATCGTTTGGCCGATGCTTTGAAATCATGGTTATTTTTTTTTTAGAATTTTCAATGAGAATGTTTAGCTCCACCAACCATCTATCATATCCCCACTGAACATTTTTTTATTTTTTAATCCACCCCCAAACACCCCCCCCCCCCCCCCCCCCTCCCCACCAAATTGTCCCCTTCCCCCATTAATTATTGGGTGGGGCTCCCACCTTACAACGTAAAGATTCTCACTTGGGCAACCAAGGCCCACGGGCCGGGGCCGACCTCAAAGTGAAGTCCGAGCCCGGCCTGTCAATGGGCCCGGGCTGGATTTAGGCCCTACGTGGCTGGGCCGGCCGGACAGGACTGTGGGCTTTGGACCAACGATAACATTTAAGAAAAGAGTGCTGTTACACTCAGTTTACATCTCAGACCTTCTCAGACTCCACGTCACATTACCCACTTGGATTTTTTTTTTAAAATGTCACGTCAACTCCCCAAAAAATCAGTCAAAAATTTCCCCCAAAAAATTCCCGCCCATAAGTTCCCGCCCATTTTTTTGGATCCATTACTCTGTCATCCCTCCTTTTTAGACCCATTAAAAGCATTTCATTTACTGTTTATCTCTCTCTCTCTCTCAAACTCTGCATCAACCACCATAAACCAGTCATTGAAGAGGGTGATAGAGAGGTACCACAAGGAGCTCGACCCTGACGTCCCCACCGCCATCCGTTTTGATGCTCGCCGACATGAAATCTCAGATCCCCTCAACCTCGCAGTCCGATCCGACAGCGTTGAGCATCATCAAACTACTATCCATCGATGAACTCTTGTTGTAGATGTTGTCACAATCTGTTTGATGAAATGCATGAGTGAAATTGTCGGTGTTTATGATGCGTTTGTTTGTTGTAGGTGGATGCGCAGGCGGCGCTGATTGGGGAGATGGAGAACCTGTTGGACATGGCGGAGACGTTGGTGGTGGAGAAGGAGGAGAGGGTGACACGGTCTTTATTGGAGCTCCTCGTCTGGGGGTCTCCGAGAGACCTCATCGCTGCTCTAGCTAATGGTGGTGAAGATGATGATTCAGATTGATTGAGATTATGAAGGGGCTTTTGTAGATGTGTTGCTATTTTTATGACAAGTGAAGTTAAAATTTTTTTATCTGTGATTGTGATCAGTGTTTACTTTTTTTATGAGTTGACATTCTTGTTGTTTGAATTTACATGTGATAAATGGGTTCCGTCATTCCATTGGATTTTTTTTGTTATTAGAGGATAATAAACATTAATAAGTATATACCTGATCTAAGTAGGTATATACTTGTACAAGGAGATATATATCTCATTGGATGACAAATAAAGTACTTGAGACTTGAGACTATAAAAAGAAGTTGACTTATTATTTTCAATCTGGTATGGACATTTCTTCAAGTTCTGTAAGGTGATATTTTATGTTCTGAACTTGATTATTTGTATTAAATGTGAATAAGTATTTAACAAGTTTTTAATGGCACATACAGTGTTTAATTGAGCATATATTTCGATAGGTTTATAAATATTTGAAGTGATTGGGATCACAACCACACTAGATAGACGAGGAATTTAACATATGGATAACATCACAAATGTCATCACCCATGAATCTAGTGGTAATCATAACATGCATTTCTTTTGGTGTTTTGTCTCTCTTAGTTTGGGTTGGGTTGTTTCTCATTTATCCAAGTTTCACCGCACGCTATATCTATCCGAATTGATTTAATATTAAAATATGTGAATTATGAAACTATATGATAAAAAATATAAAACATGAAAGAAATTTATTTCATATTAAAATATTTTATTTATGAAACCAATATTAGACGAATAATCCGTAAAATGGTATATACTAGTCTAATGTAAGTATATAGCAGTAAAAAAATGTATATGTTTATATAGCACGAATGTTAATTTTCAACATAACATATTTGGATGAATTTTTGAATCAGCAATGTTTATTTTCAAAGATATAAAGTAAGATTAAAAACAATTGAAACACCAAGTCATTGAATAAAAGACAACGATTTATGAATAAAACAACGATTCATCATCCATAAATCCAACAAAAACGAAAACGAATATTAAGCATCCTGCAAGCAATCCAATGTGGAGAAGGGACATCAGGAACATGGGGCCGCAAGTTTTATTCTTTTGATCCAGATTATAACCCCCTATTTTCTCTCTTCCTCTTTTTGTTGGGGAAGAAGAGGATGGTGGAACAACATTGATTGGCACATACATGTGCAGGAGGATTCTTTCAAGTTTCTTCATAAATTCCTCCAGTAAAGTAACCCAAAATAATAATAATAATAACAACAACAATAAGACCCCTCCAAAAAAATCACAGGTTATGTTTCAAGGCCATCACAAACCGCCTTCATCCGCGGCCTTGCCTCCGGGTCCACCTCCACGCACGCCATCGCCACGTGGAATACCGCCACCACCTCCTTCTTCACCCTCACCTCCCCAAGCAACCCCGGGTCCACCACCTCCGACAACGGCCCCTCCTCATTGAGGCGGTGGAGGAAGGAGAGGCCGGTGATCTCGGAGGGGAGGTAGCCAGAGAGGTTCTTGGAGGAGAGGGAGAGGGAGGCGACACGGAGGAAGACGGAGAGGTTGGAGCAGGAGATGTTGGACCAGTGGCAGGGGTCGCCGGAGGAGGAGTCCCAGTCATAGAGGGGGTCAGAGACAGAAAATTTGAAGGCGAGGAGGCTCAGGCCATCAGAGGTGAGGGCGGCAGCGATGGCGGTGAAGGAGACGATGAAGATGAAGTGGTGGTTCTTCATCATCATTGTCTGGTCTGCATTGATTTTTAGGGGGTTTTGATTTGGGCTCTTTATTTGTTGGGTTGATTTGGGTTTTATTTGAATTTCAAAATTCGAACCACTCAATCGAGCCCGCCTAAAGAAACGAATAAAGAAAGAAAAAAAATGCCACGTCACTAAGTCTCGCCACGTCAGATCTTACGTGGAGTTTGAGAATATGACTGAGAACTGGACTGAGTATAACATTTTCCTTAAGAAAATGATACATCCAGCCCTCATTGCAGCTCTAATTGCAATCCACACTGGTATTTTTTTTATAAGAAAAATATACTCTCTTCAAATGAAATGTATGTTGTTATGTGAAATAAAATATATATTAAGATACATTAATATTAGTTTTTCAAGTTAAAAAAATAATAATAAATTTTGCATCATATATTATGATAGCGTAGTATATACTACGTTATCGAAGCGTATGGAGCTGCAAAACAGACTGTAAAACAGATTGCGTGTATTAACACTCTAACTTTTATATTCCACTAGTCAGAACATAGGGAGCTGAGTCATGCTATTTGGTTGGCTCTCAAACATAACACACATAAACACTCCGCCGTCATCTCTCCCTTTCCTCCTGCCCGGCCGGCCGGCACAAGTTTTGATTCACAAAATCTCACATTCTAAATGGAAAAATCGAGGTGGGTTTCGGACGCATAAGTAGAAAATGTGATCCATTTTTGCAGTTCGTTTGTAGTACATAGGAGGTCTCCTAGTTGACTATATATACACTAATCCCCGTTTGGATTGAAGAATTGAATTATTCTGAATAGATAATTATATCAGTATAGATAACAATTCTACATAAATAAGAGATTTTCTGTTTGATTGTGTTTTTTTATTCTCATTGGAAAACATAAGAATAAAGATTGAATTGTTTGGTTGATAAATAATAAAATATAAATAAAGTGTAAAAATATTGATTTGACATGTGGACCCTTTGATGTATAAAAGATGTTGATAGGTGATTTGATGTGATAAAGTGTAAAAAGTTGATTTGACATGTGGGCCCATGACAATAGATAAACTGAATATAGCTTATCCTAGGGGTTACTTAGAATTGTTATACTCTCTTATACTCGTTTAAACTGACTTAGTAATACCAAGTTATACTATTCAAATAAACAGCTATTTTCCCTATACATTCTTATACCACCACCCTTATCTGAGTTTAACTCGTTACCCAAACATGCCCTATGTGTTTTCAAACGGATACTAAATATCATTTCACAGCACAGATGTTTAAGGGTGCGGTTATTACCACCCCATTAGGCATTCACCCCACCCCTTAAAATATTCACTTTTAATGTTTAATAAGAAACCACCACCACCCCATCCCATCCCACCCCAGAAAAACCTCACCCACCCCTACCCTTCCCCACCCTCAAACTATGTTATATAATATCGACAAGTCGACACTATTAGTGTCGAACCATGTACTTGACTTACTGACTTGGTTCTACTTGATTCGACACTAATAATGTCGACTACATTACCTACTGTCGACACTACTACTGTCGAACCATGCATTGGACGTATTGACTTGGTTCTGATTGGTTCGACGCTACTAATGTCGACAATATGTATAATGGTCGACACTACTAGTGTCAAAAACTGAACTGGACTTATTGTCTTCGTTCTGCATACTTCAACAGTACTAGTGTCGATAGAATTTAAAATGGTCAACACCACTAGTGTCGAACCATGTACTGGACTCACTGACTTGATTTTGATTGATTCGACACTATTAATGTCGACATGATGTTAAATTGTCGACGCTACTAATGTCAAACCATGTACTGGACTTACTGACTTTGTTCTGCTTCATTCGACACCACTAATGGCGACATAATGTAAAATGGTCGACACGATTAGTGTCGGACTATGTACTGGACCCACTGACTTAGTTCTGCTTGATTCGTCACTATTAATGTCGACAGAATTGTAATTTTTTGACACTATTAATGTCGAACCATGTACTGGACTTACTGATTGACTTTGTTCTGCTTGATTCGACACAACTAATGTTGACATAATTGACTTTTGTCGACAACATCATTGTCGATGCAATGCAGAACCAAGACATAAGCTCATCTAGCCTTAAGCCAGTGATTGTTCGAAATCTGCCCATTCAACCAATACATTCCAAACATTTGAATCACTCACAACCTTGGAACATTTAAAACTCGTATACTTGGAATTTAATATTAAGTTTGATCCTAATAGCCATTATATGAAAACAACATCGCTCAACATTTGAATCATTTGTTCGAAGAAAATAATGCAAGAAACTTCGAACATCGGCCAATACATACCAAGTAAAAAAAAAAACATAAGAGTCCTCCACAACATGTTCCACCATATCTTCCACCACCACTTCCTCTTCTTGAGGGTCCTCCACAACATGTTGAGAAATTGAAGGTTCATCTTTGATCTACTCTTCCGGTTGGAAGATGTAGGTCGAACACGTTTCTTTGGATCCATACTGCATTGAAAAAATTTGTTAGTACTCATGCATTTGGAGCTCCTCAAATCCAAGAATTCATGGAAAGTGGTTTGTTTCACAGCCATGTAGAAAAAAATGGATAAAGATGATGATGATGTACAATATGCTTGATATATCATCACTTTCATAAGCAAATTTGCTTGATATACAATAGAATATTCTACACATTGACAAATTTTATATCCATTAGGTTTATGGTCAAAATAGAATGTTCAATACACAAAATAAAAGACTCCAATACAAAATGCTTGCGTATTTCTATGAAACAAACATAAAAAACTAACAAAATTAATTCCATGAAATGATATGCACTAACCCACTCTTTGGGAACTTAAACGTAGCAGGGCACCCAATACTCTATAACCCCCTTCACATCACCACAACCTCCTCCCCTTCTTCTCTTTCCTGTTCATGTACTGCCATGTTACTTCAAATTGTTGGAGGTTGGTTCTTAACAAATAATGACCCCCTATTTACATATGGACCTCTTTTAGTTGGAAAGAGGTGTTTAAACATGACACTTGGAAGAAAGTATCATTTGGGTTGTTAAAAGTGACGTTTTTCATAATGATGTGCTAGCAGATATGGTTGGCAAATAATAGACTCATTTTTCAAAATATTCATCCACATGAGACACTGGTGGTTTGTAGAAGTATGGCTTACTTAGAGGAGTGTTTTACAATATTGTGAAAGAAGAAGATTAATTAAACATTTGTCCATAAGAAACAAATTTAGTCAACAAGATTATTAGTGGAGCATAGGCAGGCTATATCTTCCAAGTCTAAAATGTTTATAATCACTGATGGAAGTATTGATCCCAGTACTAGACCAGTGGGGGCTGTCTTTTTTATATGTCAATAGCAGCAAAAAAAAAAAAAAAAAACACACACACACACACATAAACTAGGATTATGTTTCAAAAAACATTATAGGAATATCTTCCAAGTCCAAAATGTTTATAATCATTGATGGGAGTAACAGTCCCAATACTAGAACAACAGGGGATGCCTTTGTTATATGTCAATAGCAACAAAAAAGGGTAAAATATACATAAAATAGGATTATGTTCCAAAAAACATTATATGGTTATGCTTCATTTCCATACACATTTCCATAAAAATAAATTCACTCCATACACATTTTCCATAAAAATAAAATCACTTCCATATACATTTCCATACACATAAAATCAATTTCAATAATCAAGAATTTCACCAACCACCCTAAAAATAGGGTTATGTTTCAAAAAAATTATAGGGTTTCTTATATAGAATTTATACAAATAAATCTAGCACAAATGTGACCTAAAGATAGAGTATAACATGTAGGAAAACAAAAATAGAAAAAAGAAAGAGACCTAACCTTCTTCTATCCATATGGAGTGTGGAATAGTGAACGTCGGAAGCCGTGATAGGAATGTAGAAGTGGGAGAGGTGGCACCGGGAGATGAGGCGCCGCCAGGGAGAGGATGAACGGGCGGGGGCGGTCATTGACGAGGCAAGCCGGCGGAGGGATGATGGAGGAGGAGAATCGATGGTAGAAGAAAAAAAATGCAGAGAGGAAGAAGAGGGGAATGTGAACGGGGTGGGATGACATTGGACTTCACTTAATATATATAGGGGGGTGGTTTTGAAAAAATAAAAAAGCTCATGGGTGGGGTTTGATAATGGGGTGGTCTGAGTAAGTTATGGGGTGGTAATAACCGCACCTGATGTTTAAATGGTGTACCTGACTAGTCAGGACATAGGGAGCTAGGCCATGCTAACTAGTTGACTCTCAGACAAAACACACACCTCTCCTCCTCCTCTGTCATCTCTCCCTTTCCGCGTTGATCAATAACCTAGCCTCTAATATGAATTGTGTTCTATTAAAAAATATCTAAATCTGATATATATTATAAAATTATGTGTATTTATATTTAAATTAATTGTCTTGTATGATTAATTTTAATCATAGTATTTTATATAACAATTAAATTATTTAAATATGATATTTAAAAGAGAATAAGCTTTAAAGTCTCTATTTTATTTCTTATATTTTTATAAATATATCATTAGATTATCTAAATTCGTGTTCATATATAAACATGTTAATTATTTAAAAAAATGTATATTTATATTTAAATTATGATATGATAAACAATATTAAGATATCTAACCCATATATATTCGACGATGTTCCGTTGAACTTAAACACGACGGAGGCGATATCTGTGGCTGACACGACAAACGATTGTAAGTGCCCTTGACTTTTTGGTGTTATTTTGTCATCATTTGCATTCTTACAGCGTTAATCTGAATTTATTTATTTATTATTATTGGGAAGGTTGAAGTTTGAACACTGAACTCGAATTCTTGTTCAGTGAAGTTATTTGATTTATTTATTTAGTATTTTTTGTCAATGACCTCAGTTTCAATTTTCAATTCTAAATAATCATCAAAGTGGACAATCACATGCGTTGAAATGTTGAAAGTCTTCAATTCCTCCCTTTTATACCATTTTTTTAGTACTTTATTTCTAGTCTTCCGCGTCAATCGATAAGCTTGTGGGATTCTATTATATTATTTAATAATATTTTAGAAAACCAATTATTATAGGTAAGCCCTATATAATTTTAAAATTGATATAATCCTTGGGCCGGCTTGGCCTGATGGTTGGGATGTTGTCTTGTTCGGAATCAAGGTTTTGATTCTCTATTTTTTTTTTCCATGTTTGTATTTTGCTTAATTTTTATTATATGTTTGTCATATTATCATAATTAAAATTCAATTATTATAATTACATCAAATCATTAATGGGTCCATATGAGCTGAATTGATCCATTTCATTTGATGAATTTAAAACCACCAGATTAATAAAAAACGCAACACAAATATGAAAAAATTAAGTAGATGATCTAAACTCCAAAATCAAATCCTTCTGTAGGCAAGTGTAGAAAAACAAAAAAGTTAAAACCCTGATTGAGATATATACAAGCTAACGTGAGTGTAGCTAAAAATAAGGTTAAGAAAATATTGTCTTTTGAATTATGATTAGATATTTTTATTTGGATTTTTTTTTGGGATAAATACATACGTTTTTGAAAAATATGCATTTATATCACTAAAAAATATGGTTTTTTGCGTTATACCCCCCTTAAAAATCTAATTGCATCTATACCCCTAGAAAATTCTTTTCTGTTACAACTGTGCCCCTGAGATTTAATTCCGTCCGTTGGGAGTGGAATATGCCAGGAATATTCTATTAACATCGTTTAGCCTATGTTGAAATGATCAAACTGCCCTTATGACCGTTTGAGCTTTGAAAAATTACACTCATACCCCTACCTCTGTCTACTGCCTATAAAAGTCATCTTCAACCTCAAGACGGTCTCCTTCTTCTGCAATGGTCGGCTTCATCTGCAACGACTTCTTCTCCAATGGTCGGCTTCTTCACCAACAGTCGGCTTCTTCTCCAAAGGTCACCATCAACGGTCTGCAACCCGACTCTAATAGAGATGAGTAAAGCTTTATCTTCTTATGTCCGTACTTTACGAAACCCTAATTGTCGATGCGGGGTAGCCATTGTGGTGCTGACATCATCTAGAAAAGCTAGCAAGGGAAGAAAGTTCTACAAATGTTGACAATGGAAGGTAAATGTTTGATTTGGGTGTTTTATGTTGATTATGATGTATTTGATTTGGTTGTTTATGTTGTTAAGGTGTTTGAATGTGTTTAATTCGTTGTGCTTTGTTATAGACTTTAGAGAACTGTCATTTCTTTTCTTGGGTAGATGACATTGATCTAGGCACTGTTGCATTGAAACAACAAATCAACAGATTCGAAGAAAAAATGGATGAGAAGGTCGTTATAATGCGAAATGTGGTTGAAAAACTGGAAGACAAGATTTATGACATGCATAAACAGATTTGGTTGTACCTATTCATTATAGGATTCTTACTTATTGCATTGTTGATTATGAAATAGTAGATTCACCTGTTTAGTAATGAAATTGGTATGTAATGAGATGTTTGTTTGTCAAGTTTTAAACCAAGAATGTAAGTGTGTAATATAAGATCATTTTCTGTAATGGAAATATAAATGGTACAAATGGTGAAACCAACAGCAGCATGTATGTATAACTTACAATTTGGTAATAACTATAGATAATGGTATGTTCTGGTCTGATCAGTGGTTTTGATTTTGAATGAGTTCTATCTTGTATGTATTGTGATCAATATTGTTTATTGGTCGATTGCATGGAACTGAATTGTATACAAATGGACGATCAATTGCAGCCACATGGAATCGATAGTGGATTGGATACTGGTACTAAATTGATGGAAAATTTGATATAAACTGACTGTTTATAAACGACTTGTGTATAAAGAAAATGAGACATACAAACATATACACACACAACAAATCTACATGTTTATAAACTCACATTATATCAAACAAACTAACATTATTTTCTTTACATTAAAACTGCAACAACCACACAAACATTGTTTTCTTATACAACTCAGAAACATTGTTTTCTTACACATCTCAGAAACATTGTTTTCTTACAAAACAAACTACACAAGCATTGTTTTGTTACCGACCACTACAACAGACTACAATATCAACCATACAGACATCTTTTTCATCACATAGAACTACTACCTCTATTAAACCATGAACTGCTTGCTCCACCTCTTTTTGGATGCAATGGCTTTCCCCTCAAGCCCAGTGACCATCTGTTTGCTCCTCTGGTTGAATAATTGGATGGTGCATATAAGCCTCTACCAACAATGTTTTGACCTCCCTCCTATGGTGGTGCAACTGACTCAACATTAGTTGCAGATGGTCCTGCCTCATATTGAACTGTCATTGATCCTCTACCATGACCTGACGACATATCACATAAATATTTGCAGTAAAGCTCTTATGCCAGCAAAGATTTCTATATTACACTCAAATATAGCAATACTTCTCACCTATTGCTTTGCCTCTGCCAACTGAAAGAGATCCCTTGGATTGTTTTTTTGCTGGTCTTTCTTGTGTAAAAAACATCATCTTGACTAGTTCAAATACCATGACCTTTTTACCTTGAGTTTTTAGTAGATTGCTCTTCACTGGTTCTAATTGGATTTTTACATGTTTTTTTATGATGACCAACTTGTAGGCACTTTTTGCACTTATGGACCCTCTTCACTGTTGTGCTACTACTAGTCTCCATATCTAAACACTATGCTAACATGAGTGTCCTCTTTCAACTGCACTTCAAACAACAATATCCACATTCATAAATTCAAAAACTATTGGTAAACTATTTGTAACATTCACAATCTTCATAACATAACAACATACAATTTCAACAAGTTCTACACATGATAACTGAATATTCATAACAAAATCAGATTCCACATTGATAGTTTTACAACATTATCACATTGACAAATTGTAACAAAACTTCAAAAATCCTAACATTATACACATGGATAAATTCCAAATACATTAATAGGAAACCCTAAACTGAATCATTCCTTAAATAAGCAAATGAAAGTCAGATTAAAGGGATTTGCTTACAATGTATGTATGTGTCTAACAAGATAGGCTCATCAATACTCGTCCTTGGCAAGCGACTGATCGGACCACGAGGTACAAGACGCCCACTAGGAGTCCTCACTACGCTCCTCAATGAGTGTCTATGCCTCCACATTTCTGAAAAACGTGAAGGATTTGAGGTTTCAAGAGGAAATCTTTGATATAGGGCTATGTTTTTGGGATTTCAACTAGTTTTAGGCCTAGGGTTTTGCGATTTCGTGGAGCAGAAAGTTTTTGGGAGTTTTTAAGGTTTTCTTTTCGATTTTTGGGGAATTTTGGTTAGGTTAGTTAGGGGTAAAAGAGGGATTTCATGGGGTTATGGTTAGGTTTTGAATCATGGTTAGGTTACTCATGTTAACAGACACAGACAGAAGGGCACAATTGCAACAGAAAAGAATTTTCTAGGGGTATAGATGCAATTAACTTTTCAAAGGGGGTATAAAGCAAAATATCATATTTTTCAGGGGTATAAATGCAAATTTCCCTACTTTTTTAGATTTTTTTTCTTTTTGAAAGATAACATTGGGTGAAATATTAATAGCCAACAACGCGTAGGCAAGGAAACTAAAAAAAACCTACCAGCCAACATTACAGAGATTAATATTAATTTTTTGGTAAGAAACATTACAAAGATTGTTTGGGTTCCATAGTTATAATCACGGCACCATCATAATTTCATAAAAATTACTAAGCCCCTGTTTGTTTTGGGAATAAGCCCCCAGATAACCTCGGATAAGGGACAAAGGGTGTTTGTTTGTCCCGGATAACCCCTCATAAAGTATGCCAGAATAAACTAATATAAAGTGTGGTATATGGATTCCAACCAACCTCTGAAATTAAAGTATCTAAGGTTATTCCACTAAAAGGATATGTGGGTCCACTGTCAAATCAAATGTCATCACCTCTTATAAATCACCAGTCAAATCAACTATCATTATTTTTTCACCTTTTATAAATCTTTATCCCTACTTTATTCACATTTTACTCAAATAACAAAACATTTATTCTTACGTTTATCAACGAGAATAATTAAAAATACAACCAAACACAAAATCATTTTATCCTTATTTATACTTACTGATGCTTGGATAAATATATATCCAAGAATAAAATATATTCCCGTTCCAAACGGGTGCTAAAGGTGTACATCAATTTTTTTCAATATTTTATAGTTGGTACAAAAAATCAAAACCAAAGACCTAAAATTTGGCCCCTGTCAACATCACATTAGCTGGTAGTAACATGCCATTGGTTTTGACATTCAAACATTCCTTCTTTTTTTTTTGCTTGGTTGTGTGTCATTGATCACATTCTGCCACTCAATGTCAACTCTCTCGTATCCTTTCTAATTTCTAAACAAACGTGATTTAAATATTTAATACCCTCACCCCATGCAAACCCTCACAATTCACTAAGCCCACCAGTTAAAAAAAAAAAAAACATGTCCTCCCATGCATCCCTCCCCCTCCTCCTCTCAGTACTGACCGGCGCCGCATTGGCTGCCTCGGACGCACTCCCGGGTTGCCAAGAAAACTGTGGCAACTCCACCGTCCCCTATCCCTTCGGCATTGGCGAGAGCTGCCACCTACCGGCTTCAAAGTCACCTGCAACACCACCTTCGACCCTCCCAAGATGTTCATGAACAACGGCAACATCGAGTTCCTAAAGATCTCTTTAGACGACGTCCGCATCGCCACCCCCATCGACCGCCAGTGCTATGCGAGCTCCCTCGACCCCTCCCACATCTGGTCCAACCTCAAGGGCACCCCCTACACCTTCTCCAACTCCCGCAACCGCTTCACTGCCCTCGGCTGCGACACGCTTGCGCTTATACAGGTAAAGTCCGCTCAGTTATCCAAAAAAATTCGTGTTCGCTTTGAATCTGAATCTGTAAAATCAGAAATATTCGATATTTGAATATCCAAAATACAGATATGGATATCTGTACCCGATTTGAAAAATATCTGATTCACTAAAAAACTACGTGTATTTGTATTCTTTAGTGTTCATATTTGTTAATTGTGTACGATTAATTATTGTATTTTTTATGAGTCCGGATCTAGTATTAAACTGCTCACATCTTATTAATCGATTGGGTATATGTTTTACTCTCATATCAAATACTGATGGTACTTAAAATTTATATTTTATCCAACAGCTGACTAGATCCAATAGGAGAATAAAACATGTACCTAATAATCGGCTAAACATGTACCTAATAATTGGCTATGCAGATCTTCTATTCATAGACTGTGCGGTTCAATTTATAGAATGTGTAATTTTATTTATAAGCTGAATTAAGTTCAATACTGATGGAATCGAAACCAATCTTGACCGGATCGGAATCCATTTTTGTATGTATGATATCTCTTGAAGAGATAATTAATAAGCCTTCAAAATCTCAATTTTAATTATTATCTCAGTTCAATGTATACTCAAATTTAATGTTAAAAGAGATTTGAATCCGAAAAATAATATATATTCAAATCCGAATGATTATCAGGATATTAGTTATACAGATATTTAGGTATTCGATCCGTTGACATACTTAAATACAGGGCGACAACAGCACGGGCTACACGGGGGGTGCGTCTCAGTCTGCACCGACGAGTCGAGCGTCACCAACGGCACGTGGTCTGGCATCGCGTGCTGCCAGACCGCCATCCCTGCGGGCTTGAAGAGGTTCGACTCCACTCTCGGGCAGGTCGTCAGCTACAACGCGTCGTGGTCCTTCAGCCCGTGCGGGTACGCCTTCCTCATCGACCAGGACGAATACGTCTTCTCGGTGCCCGATCTCATCGGGTTCCGCGCGCGCCCCAGCGTCCCGACCGTGCTCGATTGGGCGATCGGGAACGAGACTTGCGAGGTGGCAGCGAGGTCGCCGGACTACGCTTGCGGCGAGAATAGCCACTGCGTCGACTCGACGAACGGGCCCGGGTACCGGTGCAACTGCAACAGCGGGTACCAAGGGAACCCCCATCTTAAACAAGGATGCCAAGGTGGGGTGTTCAACTGTTCATCCATCAGTGTCACATAAAAAATGTTCATTATAAACTTTGTTTGTGATGGACAGATATTAATGAATGCGGGGATCCAAACACGAACCCATGCGTGAAGATCTGCACGAACACGCCGGGGGGGTACGCGTGCTCGTGTCCTCGAGGCACCTACGGCGACGGCCGGAAAGACGGAAAGGGATGCATCGACGAGCACAAGGCATTCCCGTTGATGCAATCCGTGCTGGGTTCCGGTCTCGGCCTCCTCTTCCTGCTCATCTTCGGCTCCTGGTTGTACTGGGCGCTCAAGAAGAGAAGGCTTATGAGACTGCGGGAGAGTTTCTTCGAACAGAACGGGGGGCTGCTTCTGCAGCAGCAGCTGGCGTCGAGGGGTGGCTCGAGCGCGGAGACGGCGCGCATATTCACCACGGACGAGCTCAAGCGTGCCACGGACAACTACAATGAGTCACGCATCCTCGGCCGGGGGGGATATGGGACCGTCTACAGGTACGGATCGATATGGGCATGGGTACGCGTTAATAAGAAAAATCGACATGTTTATGCAACTTTTAAAATTAAAAACGTTTGGATTTGTGGGCATATCTAAAAACGCTTTTCGTAAATAGCCTCACCGAAACGCGTTTGTAAGTGCTTTTATTTTAAAAAACAAAAAACAAAAACATAAACGTGTTTTTAAATGTCCACTGAAAAAACAAACTTAAATAAAAAATTATTTACATCTTTTTAATACAAAAAATTATACTTTTTTTAAAGTATAGAAAGTAAGCTTTCTAAGAACCAATTTATTTTAACTATTTCATTTAAAATTATATCTTTAAAATGCATTTCAGCCTCAAGTACCCTATATAATTGAGGAAACATATTGGATTTTAGAGATAGTGTTATCACTTAACTCCATTCCATGCTCTCTTATACCTTTTATCTTCTTTACTATTCATTCTCTGGTTAATCTGATAGTAGTTTTACATTCCACCAACGAAACCGTCTACAGGGGCGTGCTCCAGGACGGGCGGGTGGTGGCGATCAAGAAATCAAAGGTGGTGGACGAGAGCCAGATCGAGCAGTTCATAAACGAGGTGGTGATCCTCTCGCGCGTGATCCACCGCAACGTCGTCAAGATCCTGGGCTGCTGCCTCGAGACGGAGGTGCCTCTGCTGGTCTACGAGTACATCTCAAACGGCACGCTCTTCTACCACGTGCACCGCGCGCGCGGCTCCCTCGCGTGGCCTGACAGGCTGCGCATCGAGGTAGAGACTGCCACGGCGCTCGCGTACCTCCACTCGGCGGCTGCGGAGCCGATATTCCACCGCGACGTGAAGTCGGCGAACATCCTCCTCGACGGGAGGCTCACGGTGAAGGTCTCCGACTTTGGCGCGTCGCGGCTCGTGCCGCTAGACCGTGAGCAGGCATAGTAAAAAAATATTTTATACTTTTCTGAATATTTGTTAAAGTAGACATCCTCCATATAAAATGTATCATACTAAACATAATACATATAAAATTTATTAATATATACTGATTAATACTTAAATTATCTAAAAAATAATTTAATTATCTCCGTATGTTTTTTATATATTTATCCCATATGATTTACGCACCTTACAGAACATAACACTGTTGAATATATGCTATATATGAACTTTGTTGCTCTGTGCGCAGGTGACGACGCTCGTGCAGGGCACGCTTGGGTACCTTGATCCGGAGTACTTCCAGACCGGGCAGTTGATGGAGAAGAGCGATGTCTACAGCTTTGGCGTGGTGTTGGCGGAGCTTCTGACGGGGGAGAAGCCGATATCGGAAGCGAGACCCGACCAGGAGAGGAACCTCGCCATGCATTTCATTGTGGCGATGAAGGGGGGGAGGTTGTTTGAGGTTTTGGAGGGGCGAGTGCGCGAGGAGGGCGAGGGGGAGCAGATTATGACAGTAGCGAGGATCGCGAGGAGGTGTTTGAGGTTGAAAGGGGAGGAGCGGCCGAAGATGAAGGAGGTGGCAGCGGAGTTGGAGAGGGCGAGGAGGTACGAGAGGACGGAGAGCTTCGTGGATGAGACGACGACCGTTAATGTCAATGGCCAGGAAGATGAGCCGATGATGAGCGCCTATTTTACGGGCACGTTCGAGGCGGGGCAGGATGTAAGTTCTGGAATTGAGAGCCATGTTTTGTTGCCTGTGAACTTGCAGAGGTGACCGCGGGCGTGAGATATAGCAATAACTAGCTTTGTGTGTTAGAATAAATCTTAAATGGTCCACAAGGATTTCATCATCTGAACTTCTAAACTTGGTAAAAGAGGAGGTTTACTCGTGTATATATATCTTAATTGAAGAAGCAATAGATACATAATGTTATATTCAATATTGTAAGGAGATAGAAACTCTATTCCATTTCAGAGCTGGCCCCAGGTTAAAGACCACTGATACAATTTCCTATACCCCACCCAGGAAGGACCCTTAAAAGCTATGTGACCAATGGAATTATATATACGGTGGTGAGGATGGCATGAGAGAGAGGGGGATCAGGCAGATATGATGATAAACTTGCAAAGGAGGGAGAGAATGTGAGCCATGTTTTGTTGCTGCCTTGCCGGTGAACTTGAAGAGGTGATCGTGCGTGCGTGTTATAGCATGAGATACAACAATAACGAGCTTTGTGTGTTAGAATAAATCTTAAGTAGCCAACAAGATCTCAAGATGTTTTCCAATATTGATATATGATTTATGTGTATCATCATTTAAACTTCATCGATCTAAACTTCTAATTTTGGTTAAAAAGAGATTCAATCCCTTCACTTAATAAATAGAACAACAAATCACATCATTGTTTATCATAATTGAAGAAATAAATAAGTAAAGTTGTGCTCAATGTGAAGAAATAGAAACTTTATTCCATCCCTTTAAGAGTTGAAGAGCATCATCATTTTTCATGCATCAATGAAATGAGATATATATGCTTAAATAATATATATTACTAATATTATGATTATGAAGATTATGTTAGATCAAGATCTAGAATATCATATGATGGTCGACGCTCGGTGGAGAATGTTTTGATGTTTGGTTTGTTGAATTGTTTTGATGGAAATTGTTTTAATATATGATTTGTTGAATTGTTTTGATGGAAAGTTTTTGACGGGAATTCTGGTGCCACGTTTTTTTTCGATGAAATTCAGATGGCGCGTTTTTGACGGAATGTTATAGTGTGTTTTAGAAGAAAACTTTAGTTCACACTTTTAGGAACGGTTATGATAAAAAAAAAAAGAAATTATTTAAACTGTGACAACATTTAATAAATTGCTACCTAAAGTGTTGTACAATGATGGTTATATTAAAATTGTTACCTAAAATATTGAATATTGTGTAAAAATTTACAGGTGAAACTAAAATCAATTGGTTGTGTCTATTTAGCTATGGTTTTTTATAAAACGTAGCTTATGTATATATACAGTGATGATTTCAATTAACCGTCGTCAAATAAATGGTCATTGTATCATATTTTTTTGTAGTGCATGAAATATAATTAATTAATGCTTCTACATTGTGTTCGTGTCTGTTTTAATGGATTATGGATTTACAGAGTGATCAGAAACAGTTGTTATTTGTGAAGTACTGCGAATTATTATGGGATTCAAGTTAGGGAGGCTGATATTTTCAGCATTACAGAACAAGTTTTAACTTTGGTTAAAAGCTGAAGAACCAAAAAAAAAAAGGTTTTTAACTTTGGTTCACGTGCAGTATGGTTGTTGACTTGGTGTGTGGTCCAGATGAATCTCACATTGTGTACATGGTTCATCTATTAACTCAACCATACTGCTGTGCATTGAAATGTGTTTTCCATGCTAGTTTGAATGATTTAAATACATTCGTCATTGATTAGAAAACAAATTTTAATTATCATTGCCATCATTAAACCTAATATAGAAAAAAAATTTGTGTTTCGCGTAGCCCCTTTGAGTCCAAAGATTAGTGGTTGCACACATTTTTTTTTTAAAAAAAACTTTAATATATATAGGGAGGTTATTACGTGCGGCAAACGGCGGGTGCGACAGCGATCACGGGTCCATCGCATCGGACGGTCGGGTACGATTCACGTCGACCGTTGGATGCGATGAACCCACGATCGAACGGCCCACGTCGCGGCCGAACCCACCATTCGCCGCACGTAATAATTTTCATATATATATATATATATGTGTGTGTGTGTGTGTGTGTGTGATTACGTGCGGCGAATGGCAGGTGTGGCAGCGATCACGGGTCCATCGCATCAGACGGTCGGGTGCGATTCACATCGACCATCGGATGCGATGGACCAGCGATCGAACGGCCCACATCGCGGCCGCACCCACCGTTTGCCGCACGTAATCACCCGGGTATATATATATATAAGTAGTATCTTCTAAGTTGTAAAACTTTCATTTTCCTAACTTGTAATACCTAAATTATAAGGATTTATTAGCATAATTTATATCTGGAATGTCTTGTCATTATTTAATGAGATACTGAGATATGTCAACTCATTTGTCTAACATGAGACTTGCAATATTTTTAATCACATGTCAATTTTATTATTAACATAATTCAATATTGCATTAGTTTTAGATTTTGATTTAATTAATTAATAAGGTGAGTACTATCATGAGGGGGAGCATAAATGGTGTGCTTTTCAAAAGTTGATAAAAAAAAATTCCAATTTCAGCTGTCACATTGAAAATGGCGTTCCCCAGTTTCAAAGGCCCCCTTTATTTTATGCATAATACTTCACGCGTACAACATATGGTGTACAATGCATTATTCTTTCTTCTTTATAATTCCCATGGAACATGATAATTCAAAGTCAATAAAATCAAATTTGACCAACATTGGCTCAATTTCATAGCACCTTCGTTTGCAACAATTGACATTATATTTATTTTGTTGATGTTACATAGTTCAGTCATGCATAGATCAAGGTTGCAAACTTGCAATATTTGGTTGCCTCGACTTCAAATCAAGCCAAATTGAAAGGATGAGAGTGATGTCTTCAGCTGAAAGAGTCGGTTGCTTGCTTGTGAGTAGTGACTATGGATACCAATTTTTTTTAATTTTAGGACAACTTTTAAAAATAACCCCTTGAATTTTTTTTTTCAGTTTTGACCCTAAAGCAAGTTTAATTGCAAAATTGGTACTAAAGGCTTTTTTGATCGGTCAGCATGCCCATTTGATATACTGAGCAATCCAAAAATTGCCATGAGATAATAGGTAATCACGTCTTCGCCCCTTAACTAATCACGTCTCACTGTGAGGCAGATGTTATCTAAATTTTCCTAAAATAAATTGTTGTTTTATAAAGTTAAATTTTAAATATTATCTAAATTTTAAATCTTGTTCGAATTTTAATTTTAAATTTGATCTTAATTTTAAATCAATATCAGGTATTATCGTTTTGAGATTATCTCTAACCAAATATTACTTTGAAAAAGAAAAAAATTACGATGAGTATTATTTGTACATGTGAATGAATTCTCTGCTTATTTTTTTCATGCTTGTTTACCATATTATATCATTTTATTAATTTTTTCAATACCTTGTGAGATCCATCTATCTCATCTTCATAAATAATCTACTGAAATAAAAGTGTAAATAGTACAATATCATATTAAGCAAAAATAAAAAGAAAAAAAAAATCACGTTGTGGGGGGAGCTGTTCATGTCACTTGGTGTGTTGACCGGTCAGGACCAGTTTTGCAATTGAACTTATCATAGGGCCAAAACTTTTTCAGGCGGTTATTTTTAATATATATTTTTTTAAAGGACTATTATATATTATTGTAATTTGAAGTTGTGGTCTGAATATGAATATGTTGAAATAAATTTTTTAATTAGATTCATGCCGGGATTTGAACACATGATCTCATGGATGTAAATTATGTTGTTAACTATTATGGGCCCATTTGAGCATGCATTTGATGGACGGTGGCGTTGGCGGACGCGAACGCTTAAACAAACATTTTTTTTCTTCATTATGCGTTGATAACCTAAGATACATTTGTCGTATTTGTTTTTCCACCATTTTTCTCGTGTTTCCCGTCTCAGTGAAAACAAACACCCTCCCCCCCCCCCCCCCGATAACCCAAGATACCCTTGTCGTATTTGTTTTTTACCGTTTTTCTCGCATTTTTTCACTCCGCGAAAACAATCTCCCCCTCCCCTGGTTGATAACCCAAGATACCCTTGTTGTATTTGTTTTTTCACCGTTTTTCTTGTGTTTCCCGACTCCACGAAAACACTCCCTACCCTAATGTTTCGGCACCACGGACGCCTGGGAACGCAAACCCAAACGGGTCCTAAGTTATGGATCCAAGCCTTATAACTGAAGGAGTTCATTAACAAACTCAGATATCTGATACATGCTAAGAACATTGAAGTATGTGTTTTTTTGAAGAAAAATATTTATATATGTAATAAATCACATATTTTGGATATCTCTTCGAATTTTGAATATTTCATCTAAATTTAAGTTCAGATTATGTGGGAATGTGGGATGTCAAATAAGGATAACACAATTACAATATTTGTTTCATTTTCGATTAGAAGACATGCCCACCAAGGACATCCACTAGTACAGGATCCATCAGTTAGGGGCCGTTTGGTTCAGCGGAAAACTGATTTTAAGTCCTGATTCATAAGTATGGATTATATAAGTCCTGAGAAGTTTTAAGATGTTCAGAAGCAAAAAATGTTTCGTTCTGCAGAAATTATTAGCACTTATGAAAATAAGTGTATTTGGTTCAGTACTAAAGAGTAGAGCTTATGCTAAGCATATTTTGGTCCATTTAATAAGTGTTTAATGTTATTTGATGTTTGGTTGAAAAAAATTATTTGCTTATTTTTTCTGTTTATTAAAAAAAATATGTTTTGATATATGTCTATTTAATAAATTATTAGATACTGCACTTTGATTACTTGTGAGAACCTGATACAAGCCTATACAATTTTTGAAAAATAACTCGGAGATATGTGTTTTTTAAGACGCGGTAAATATACAATCTATATTTACCATATTTGAAAAGTCATAGTAATCACATACTTGTCAAAATATATTGACAAGTCTCACATAAGGTTAACAAAGTTGTATATCATATCATTCTACACATTATAAATATAACAGAATATTACAACATTTTATTATTCAAATTAAAAAAACCTGTAGATCATCAAACATAATCCAAGCACACAAACATAGTACTTATGCTGCATATATTTTTATGCTACAATACATGAGAATGCTACAACATTCTAAAAAAAAATAACCAGAGCAGTGAATATTTACATTACAGTGTTGGTTTCATAATCCAACTTCTACGGTCATTTGATGGCCATGAGTACAAGTAAAAAAAAAAGATCACAAACACCATCAAGATGATACATAAACATGAACAACATCCAAAGATTAGTATCCCTGTGGGGTGTTGAACTACGGCGGCCTTCTCCACTTTCTTCTGGACTGGCACGTGGTAATACTCAGGTCCATGCGCCCGATGCAATTCATCAACCCACATGAAGCATTATGGGTGTTCCTGATTACATGAATGACAACAAATTGCATCACACGTTACAACACATAGGTTTAAAATCACATAAATAACAATTGACTTACCAATCTAGCTGGGCACCTCAAAAACCATCGGCTATAGTTCTTCGAAGTCCTAGCCATCAAGAGGACCATCGGTCCTCGTCCACAGGCGCACTCAATCTCTGAATCCTCGTTCTCATGCTATCAAAAATATTACAATATTATACAGGATTGTTACATTATTAATATTACATGAACAAAAATGGGCATGGATACATGAAAAAAATCCCCTAGTGCCTAGCCCGTAGTAGATCGGCTATCCATCCCAGGTTCTATTCATTTCTATTTGATCTCTCTCCGGTTGGATTGGGGCATATAATGTTTCTGTGCTACGGTCCTCATCTCTGTTCATGTTTTCGAATTCGCAAAAAAGAGTATCAGCTGAAGTTCACTTCGAATGTAATTATGGATTGCCATTGTTGCAATGACAATCCGTACCTGGATGTCAAACAAATAAGATGTCATCTGTTCAGTATGGGGAATTGCGCTTTCCACACTCCAAAAGTGTGTTCTATGACATTGCGCATTGAAGAGTGATAAAATTTGAACAGCTCCTCCTTATTCTGAGGTCTTGATCTGCCCCTATAATCACAACCAATATATCACGTTCCGATATGGCGTGAGGAATTCCCTATTATTGTTATACCCTGCATCAGCTGCATAATATTTTTCTGGAGGTGGCATTAGAAAATTCTTTGACGGTCTCGAACGCATTCGGATAGGATACGTGAATCATGTGCCGTCCCTTCCCATCCGGCCTTAGCATTGGTGAACTACATGTCGAAAGATCAGATAGCAAGAACATTCTGTATATGCAATCACCCTTGTGCCCCCGGAATGGCACTTGACTCTCTGTGTCTATAATCGCATGGACAAGGGTTCCATCTATAGCTCCAATGCAATCCTACATATCAATGTTTAATTACCCACCTGATTAAACTTCCAAACTACCTTATGATGACACAATTCAAGTGCATTCATGAACTAGAAATGTTTATTACCTTGAACGCTGGGTAAAATCGACGACTGTTTAGTATTTGGATGGGTGTCTTTGATAAATCAGGTGGATAAAAAACCAACTTGGCTAATTTCAAGCATGCCGATAGGACCTCCTTGAATTGACGGGTTATGGTCTCCCCAGAGTGTTGAAATCGGTCATGACAATATCTATTTGTCGAATTATATCCAACAATGGTGAGGAATATAGCTAATTGTTCTTTGATATACATGTTCCTTGTGTCCTCCAATCAACCTTCCCTCCGGAATAAATCTGCCAATCATTTGAGCACATGTACATCCATGCAAAATTTTCATGACACGGGCGTCCATGACCCCTTAGTATGTTATCAACATAATCATGACCACTCAGAACCCCATCACGCACTGCTCTTGGCACCTTACGTTGACCAAACTTGTGATGCATGTAATACACAACAAGGAGGAAGATGATGATATTCTGTGGAGTCCACATTTTGAATACCTTAAAGAATGCAATCACAAACAGAATAAGCATAGCATAGTAGTTGCTAACTATCACATGAGAAAGACATACTTTTGGCATTTCTGCTTGGTGTCTATTAGTTACAACACATATAGGATAGTGTGCCTAAAATGAGACTTCAATTTCACATGTCTATTCAACTTCAATTTCACGTAACACCAAAAAAAAAGTTGCATTCAACAAATAAAATGCTTCACTCCACCTAATAAACAAAAGCATCCACATATTCATGACACAAAGTGTTACCTAACAAACATAAGCATCATCCACATTCATAATACATGAACAACCTAACAAACAGTTGGTTCCACATATTCATAATACATAAACAAATATAACAAACACAAGCATCCAAAGATTGAGTGCATAAACACAACAATAGCCATTGAGGTGTCCTACACATTTAATAACTAAACAAAGATGGACTGTGTTCATAAAACATAAACAAACATAAATACTAAAGACATTGTTCAGATCACAACATTCTCCATCTTTTCAATCTGAATACTCTAATCTTTTATAGAAGCATGCACCAACATAGCCCTTGACTTTGGATCCTTCTCCAGCATCCAAAGCTCTCGATTCTCGGGAATATTGATGAATCTCAGTGCGTTGATGTACATCGGTGTATCGAGCACAAACCCCGGGGTCTCTCGGAGGGACTCATAACAATCTACAACCGTTGGTACTGAACGTAAAGGAAAGGGTGCTTGACTAGTAGCGGAATTGACAATTTTATTTAGCACCCCATCAATCTTCTCCATAAAGGTGATGAATTGTCCCTCCTACGTTTACTGGGACACGACCGTTTGCGTCGTCTGTTAGACATACGATCCTCGTAGTTGACCTCAGGCTGGACATGATTAGGGTCGGGATCTTGCTGCCCTTCAGGACCGGTGGTGGAGTTGGATCTTCAGGATTTGGTGTTGGGTTCTGGGATGTGGATGACCAGTTGTGTAAATCATGAAGAAGGCGGTCATCATCGGTAGAATTAAATCTGTGGTCCCCCGTGGCCGTGACCCCCCAAACAGTTGTTCCATCTCTTCGGCATGAGGAAGGGGTTTGTATCAAAACTGTTTAGCATCAGGATAAGCCTATATTTCAAATAATTGAGGCATTAATCAAATATATCTCCGGCTTTAGCAATTATGAGTAATGAAATAGATTACCGTAATGTGCTCATCCCATCTCTCCTGATCCATCTGGACGGTTTGTCCAGAGGCAACCTCTCCTATGCCAGTCAGAGAAATCAATCTCTTCCATGTATTCTATTGTTTACTCAGCATGTCCCAATAATTCTTGAATTGTTTCTGTTCATAATTGACCAAGTTCCTTTTATTAAATTCTTCCATCACCTTTCTTCCATGCCGATGTTTTCAGATTTGCTCCTGGCCGACCCCCTAATCTTACTTATTCTAAGCATAGATCAATAAACATTTTTTCATCTCCAGACTCCATGTAGCCCTCCCACGGGTGCCTTCCATTAGCTATCAAGAACAAGGAGGAAAGCAACTTGTCAGACAAGGAATTTAAATCTACTTGAGGTCTTGTTAATGCGAGCTAGTGGTCTGGTTTATTAGTTGTGATAAAGTTCAACAAGGAAAGGAAAATACATTTCAAAAAATAAAAACTATTGTAGGGCGGAGTAACTCTAGACCAGAATCCTAGGGCCTTTCTTATGGAAAAAAGTCAAAATTGATTCATCCCATATCATTGAGGAATGTTGAGTTAAAACATAAGTGTTATAGAACAAAAAAAAAAAACATAACTTTTAAAACCCTGGAATGAAGAAGAGCTGACCTGAAATTTAAGAAGTGAAAAAAACATATAGAAAAATATTGACATAAAGCCAATAAAAAACTTCACAAAAACACTGAAGATTAATTTATAGACATGAATAGAACAATCTTGATCTAATAATAGATTAGCCTAAAAAATAGATGTCAATTTGTCAATAATTAACAAGAAAACAAAACACCTCCCTACTTTCCATGGATCTCAGTAATTCAAGCTAATATGTAAACAAAATTTCTTCCACTAACCATTAAGAATCTGATTCACAAACTCCATTTCAACTCTCAATCCTCACAACTTGTCTGCCACATGAAAATCTCATGGAGATTCACATGCAAAGTATGGTGTCTGCGTGTAGGTTTAGAGAGAAAAAACATGCAATGTACATTATCCACATGGAACACAATTTGAATTTTCAAACCCACATCAACTAAACAATCTCCACATCAATAAAGACAGACAAAAGGAGAGGAAAGGTGGGTGGTTGCATCCAAAGTTTCATTCAATCCATTAATCAATTCAACTCTCAATCCTCACAAACATTAATCTGATTCACAAACTCCAAAAACTAGCTGTACTCACTTATCTTACTCGAAGGAGCATATAGTTCTATGTTTGTATATACTTTTCTGAATAACATCTTCAAATATTGCTTATGGCTTAGTTCAAATTATGAGGATGCATTGACTCAAGATGAAGTTAGAGTACAAATTATCTCCACCAATAAAACAACAAAAATGCTATCTCTGGCATTTTTTTAAAACAACACCATCTCCCTATTAAATAAACCAAGGCCTTGACATACTGAACTTTGGGTTTCAACCCCAACATACATGGAAACACAGAAAAATCCCCACCACCGGAGCATCACCAATCAACAAAATCACAAATGTACACACAATCATAGGTGTTTAAATCATGTATTGCACATAAAAAATTACACATTTCAACCAACTCTCCATATAGAATCAAAACCATAAAACCCTAGACAGTCCCATTCAACAAATTTGAAGCATTCACAGAGGAGATGTGAAGGTTTTACCTAGATCATTGGATGGGGAGGAGAACGAAAGAGGAGGAAGCAGATTGGTCAAAGTCGGACGGTTTGTTGGAGAAGGTGAGATGGAGATCGGAGTGTAAGCGACCGTTTCGTGAGGAGGAACCAGGTCGGAAAGAGAACCTCGAAGGAGATCGGCGCAGAAGATGATATGAGAGCGAAGGGGTTCTCAGCTTTTGGGGTTCATTTTAGGGTTCGACTGATGTTTCGGCGCATCGAAATGGGTAAGAGAGAGAGTGTTACGTGGGTTGAAAAGGGGTTTAAATACCCTATGTAAATACACCGATTAGTCAGGGGCATTCCGGTCATTTCACAAGGTGGACGAACGGGCTGAACGCGTTAGGCGAGTTAATAAGTGAGGATGAGGGGTCTGAATATTTGTTGTCAAAAATGTCTGAATGAGGATAAAAAGGAGAGCTTCTTTGACCACAGACCAAACACTTTTAAAGCTAAATTCCTACCTTAAACTTAATAAGCACTTAAAATCAGTACAACCAAACGGCCCCTTAGTGTTAAGATCACGTTGGAGATTGATGCAATTCCAAGTGTAAAACATATGAGATTATGATTTTTATTTTAAATTAATGTCAGTATACATAATGGGATTCAACACTAACTTAATTCCATTTTCACTATAACATATTTTAATTTTTTAATTAATTGAAAACATAATGTCAAATGACTAGATTATCTATCATGACATTTTTATTACCAATAAAAGCATTCATTTGTCATTATATTTGATTTTGAGTTTTAAAAAAGCAACTCTACGAGTGTCCTTTTAATGGACTCATTATTTATCAATGAGTCTAATCCTGACCCAATTTAAATATGAATCTTACACTGATCCGAATAAGCAGAGTTCGGATTTTGGATTCCAAATTCAAAATCTGATAATATATCCATTCAAAGGGTGTCTCTATTTACACCCTTAATTTGTGCACACTCTCTTTATTTGCACAGTAAGATCTATATATTCAAATGAGTCGAATAATATGAAATAACTTAATTTCAGGAGATAACAAAAAATAATTATACATTTTATATTAGTTAATTCTAACATAAATATTCTCATATATTTCGGCCTTCCAAACATCCATTTTATCACTATTTTCATCTTATTCCGATTGGGCGTGGATATCCGCACCCCGAGTTTCTAGAAACCCACCCCTTGATTTAAAAATAAAATAAAATTATTTACTATAGCAGTAAACGGAAATCCATCCCGAGGTCGGCAATCCCTCTGGCGACGGTGGTGAATGATGGTCACCAGAGGTTTCAGTGAGTGTACCAACCCAGGTCAGCATGCCATCTAGCGACAGTGGCGAAGTGTGGTCGTCTGAAGGCCCGACGAGCTAAAGTAAGAGAGAATCAATTCACATTTTTACAAGTTTCAAACCAAATAGACAAATTTCACATTTAAACACATATAATAGACAACCATATCAGCATTTAAAACACATCATAATATGGTGTTAACATTTATAACACATCAAAATACGATGTTAGTATTCCATAACGAATCATTCATATACTACACTACAAAATACATATTCAAATTATTTTTATGTTTATTTTTATTTTTTGAAAAAAGGAGTAATTGTTTTTATTGGATATGTTATTTATTTTTATATATATATGAAAAAATCAATATAGTCACATGAATGATTGTTGAATTTGAACATTTATTTTGTTGTGTTGTCACGTGAATGGTTGGTTATGGAATGCGAATGTCATATTTTGATGTGTTTTAAATGCTGTTATGACTGTCTGCTATATGTGTAAATATGAAATTTATCTATTTGGTTTGAAACTTGTAAAAATGTGAATTTATTCTCTCTTACTTTAGCTCGCCGGGCCTTTGGACGACCACACTTCACCATCGTCGCTAGAGGCATGCCAACCTAAGTTGGTACACTCGCCGAAACCTCTGGTGACCATCATTCACTACCGCCACCAGAGGGATTGCGGACCTCGGGTGGGTTTACTCCTACTACTACAGTACACCATTTTTATTTTATTTTATTTTTTTAAAGGGTGGGTTTCTTGGTACGTGGGGTGCCGATATCCGCGCCTATTCCGACTTATTCTACCCCCAATAGCTAATTCCCCAACCAAACATGACTTAAGGGGGTGAGCAGGGTGCGGTGCAAGTAGAGGCACCCACATCCAAATCGGACGAGTTGACATTCCGATTTCCGACCCGTTTGAGGGCATTTCGGTCTGAAAAACGAGTTCCAATGTCTTCTCCAAAAGCTCTTACGCCGTGATCTGGATCCACCGATCGAACGGTACACGACAACTCAACCCTCACCAACTGAATGGCGGCGGCGGCGGCGGCGGCGGCGGAGATGCACCGGCTGTGGCTGTGGTGGAGGAGGAAGGGAAGAGAATACAGGGTCGGGGCGGCTTGGACGGCGGCCTTTCTCTTCGCGCTCGCCATCACCGTCGGTTTCTGGTTGGATGGAGGGGACGATCACCGCCGTCCGATTGGTGGTCCTATCCTCGTAGGCCTCACTCTACTCCGGAACGCCAAACAGAGGCGCGCCGGTAATTAGGGTTTTTGTCCGTTTTGCCCTCGCTTTTGATTTTGGCGCCACTTGGTCTGAGACGTTCATACAAATTTGTTCTTGAGTTTTTGGATCTGAATCTGGTGAAAAGTGAAGTTTTTATTTTGATTTTTTTGGGGGGTTTTCATTGGTGACAGTTTGTCTGGATGGAGGATCACCTGGTTATCACCTGCAGAAGGGTTTCGGGTCGGGATCGAACAAATGGGTTCTCCACATAGAGGTGATTATGCGATCCACAACGTTTCATTTGTAAGACAAATTTTGATTACATGCAAATCATATCATGTTGTTGTCTGAATTGTAGAGTGGGTTTTTGGATTCATGATTCGATTTGTACATGGTGGATGCATATCTGACCACTCCTGCGATCTTGCGTTAACCTTCATTCAAGTTGTAAACTTTCTAGATTCATGTATTAGAAATATCTATTTGCTTTCTTACATGGTTTTTTTAGAGAGATTGTGGTCATTTCTAACTGGACAGTGTCCGAATTGAAGTGAGAGCATAGAGAATAAAAAGAGAATAAGAAACAAGAAGACAAAAGCACAAAAAACAAATTGCGTATAACGTGGCTTCCGGCCCCCAGATCCATGCCCCCCCGAGCTGCGATCAGGTCCGATAGCAAAGACTTGGCAGGTTGGCCCAGAGCACTTATTCAGAGATCCTCCACGAGTTTTACTGACAATGACATTAGCTGCTCCTGCTAGTCCCATTCCCCACTCCCTAATGCATTGTCTCGTCAGTTCCCATAAGTTCTCAAAGTAGAAGCGGGTACCCTTGAACACTACCCTCGATCCTAG
Organism: Acorus calamus; assembly: GCA_030737845.1. NCBI lineage: Eukaryota > Viridiplantae > Streptophyta > Magnoliopsida > Acorales > Acoraceae > Acorus > Acorus calamus. The sequence continues at coordinate 17,559,499 of CM060877.1, read as the reverse complement.
ACCACCAAATCAACCACGCTCCCACGGGTATAATAGAAAGCAACAAATGGCCATTCACACTCTGGTCATCTTTCTTACATGGGATTTTCTTGCATGGTTATAGTAATCTTCTTCATTGAAATTGCTGATTTCACCAATTAGTTTAATGCATTGCTGATGATTTTTATTTTAAAAAAAAATATGACCCACATATGCAATACACAAATCAATCATCGTTTATTCCCTATGTCATTCAATTTAATGCACAGTATATTTGTTCACCAGTATATATTATCCAATGAAAATTATATTTGAATGTTGCCCACCTAGTCTACCAATTAAATATCCGTTGAATTAACCTGCAAATATTTCCTTGAGGCTAATTTTCAGTTGACAAACATCTGAATACTAAAGCAGGTGCTAATCATTATATGATCGCATAGTGTGCTCAACACGTATTTTATTAAAATTATGCTGAAATCGAATGTGTCACTATACATTCTTCAAATTTCAAATATTTAGCACCGTCCTATTTTGCCTATAAGTTATGATAATTATCATGATATTATTTTCATATGCATAGATCTTCTGTAGTTGTCTATTTAGGATCAACATGCCTCAGTATGTGATCTTCTTTAGCATGTTCTCAATGTGTCATTCTGTAAACCTGCAGGGTGGAGGTTGGTGCAATACAATAGAATCGTGTTCTTCTCGTAAAATGACCCAACTAGGGTCATCAAATTATATGGATGCCCAATTCTTTTCTGGCATTTTAAGTGATGATCGAGCTCAAAATCCTGGTACATATTATCCGGTAAATATGGATTATATTTTGTTTAGTAGGCACCAAGAAACATCATGCTCTCCTTTGTCGATTTGACTATGACCTTCAAATGCAATAATGTAGTGTTTTAATATCATGCAACATAACTTTTGCTGTGATCTGACTTTCACCTTGTAGAACACACACATATATATAGTTTTTTTTATATAGCATATATTGGATAAAAAGGAAGCAAATATCTTTTGTTTGAGCTTGTTCCTTGGCTCAAATGTTTTTTTCCTAATCAGTTTTTCTACATTACTATGCTTTAATGTTTCTAGGGCTTCTTACTTCTTGTTATTGGGATCGAGCTGGGGTATATCTTATGTTCTACCCTTCTCATTTTGTTTATTCTTTCTTTCCCTTTCCATTTTACATCAGTTGTTTTCCAGTTCAATGTAATTTAATGAGAACCATCCGTCATAAAAAAGGCCTCCCTTCTCTTCGGTTTCATCTCTCTTCTGTAATATGTTCAATTTGATTTATTTCTCTTTTGAAGCCCTAGGTTTATGTGCTTGGTCAAACAAATGTCCTTCAATTGCTTATATAAGAAAAAAAATTCCTATAATATTTTAGTGGGTCTTGAACAACGTCATGCTTCTTCTCTCACTACAGCTTTTCCACCTTATCCTCATCAGCCAGGCCTGTGTAGCTGAATTTTTTAAATTGCATGGATCTTAGTTAAACATCACTACACCTTAATCCTCCACCCATCATAATCTACCCTGTACGAGGTTTCCATAATCAACTGCAACCAGTCCATCGTTTGCATCGGGCGAGACATTTTAGAAGTAGATGTATGATGTATAACCCACTGCAGCTTTTGTGACTGGAATATTACTTGACGAACCAAATTCTGTGTTATGGCCTTCAGAAACAAACACACAAAGAAATGAGAGGAAGGGGAATAAATTTGAAAAATTTAATATTGTATTCACACACCACAATCCGTACGTCCATCCACAAAATAACATCACTATTTATAAGAGTTAAAGAAACACCTAAACTCTACACCCCCTTTAAATATCCATTACTTAAACCATCCCGACAACACTCCAACTGGTCACCCACCAAGTTCCAAAAGTTGGCCAAGAATAATTTTGAATGAAATTTCCAACATTTTAATTCTCCTGTAATTCTTACCTTTTGAAATTGTCCTAAATACCTGTAGTTATTTTATGCACATGTTGATTGTCAATGAAGCTTTTATATTTGATGTTTCTGTTCAGATTTCTTTAACTGGAACAAAGTCAAGATCCGTTATTGTGATGGAGGATCTCTTTCTGGGAATGCAGAAATTAATCAGGTACATTCAAGTAGAGGTTTGTCTACTGCTTTCTTGATTTGTGCCTGATTCTATATGGGGCACATTTATTTTATATATAACATTGTGAAGGGAACTGACTCATGGTTTTGCATCTCATTTCATGTTATATAGAATGGAACTATACTCTTCTTCAGAGGGAAGTATATCTGGGAAGCGCTAATGGATGAACTTCTATCTGCAGGGCTGGTTCATGCCAAACAGGTTTTCCCATTTCCTAATGGATAGACTTAGTTTAGAGGAACATTCACTGAACTTCCAGCAAGCTAGTTTACATACATAATAGATTTTTATGTGCATATTTAGTTGGAGCATCTGTTATATCTTGTGGTGAGAGGACCATTTTTATAGTGCAGAACACATATACAAATATAAATTTAAAAAAGAGAGGAAGAGCCCAAAAATAGTTATAAAAATATATTTAAATTTTCTGTGCACAAGATACCAATTGAACATACTGAATCATAAATCTTATGTGAATACCATGAATTTCTTGTAAATTGTTCAAAATTCAATTTTATAACTTGTTCAATTTGGAATTTAAGCCCCCATGTATTGCTTGTTTGTAATCACATGTCATGTTGTATTTTAATGCATGTCTGACCGAATAATCAATTCTGAAAAAATTAGGAAATCGGAAATATCAGGGTATATTTTTGCATCTTCTTCTGTAATACTCCCATGAATGAAATCGACGAACATGTGGAAAATACTCTTGAATTGAATTTGAGATTTTCGGCAATCATTTCCAATGTTTAATTGCCTACTCCTTTTCTAATGAAAAACAACCACAGCATACCTGGTTTGCATGAACACAGATTGGCCTGTTGATTTGATTGTTTGATGATTGGATCAATTATGTGTATTCACTTCATTATTATATGTAGGTACAACATAATATTCCACCATCCATTGGGTATTTATCATTTTTAATATTGTGCAATGTTTTCTCATTTATTGTTAGATTCATTTGCAGTTTTGATATAACTCTTTTATCATCCAAGTTGTTCCTAGATAAAAAGATGCAATGTTGTTAGCTTTTGCCGATTGTCACATCATTTTGCAGGCTCTTCTTTCGGGGTGTTCAGCTGGAGGATTGGCAACTTTAATTCACTGTGATGATTTCCGAGAACTTTTGCCGAAGGGTGTTGTAGCCAAGTGTCTTGTTGATGCTGGTTTTTTTCTTGACATGTATGCTTCTATATCTGCCATGTTTTTTTAATCAAAGGAAATTTTCGGAAATTCTTGTCAGTGCTAAATTTTGACATAATAAAAAAATATATATTACACATTTTCTCTAGGCTATGGAGAATACATATATTGGAATGAGGAACAACTGATGGGTTTTCATGCTGAATTCCTATAGAAATGGGCTAGCAAACAATCATATTTTGTGTCCTTCAATGTTTATTTGTTGGGTGTTTCCTGTTTGTAGCAATATAAAGATGAAACTTTTGATATCTATGAATGCTCGTTGATTGTGGAAAATATGGAAAAAACTTGAAATTTTCACAGTAGCCAATTAGATATCAAAATTAAACATATAATATCTCCTAAGCACCTGTATGTTGAGATATTTGCTATCACTTTATGTATATTTTTATATATCCATTTAATATTTATCTGTCACTCATTCACATACTGTTGCAGAAAGGATATCTCTGGGAAGAGCACCATTCAATCCTTCTATAGTGATGTGGTCAATCTCCAGGTTTCTTCTTTAGTTTAATCTTATTCATTTAGTTTTTCTTTCCTTCTGCTTTTAGATCCAATTACATATCATTCTCTGGTAGAAATTTCAATTGAAATTACCATCGCCTGAAGTTCTTCAAATAGAATTTTCTTCCAATTTTATTGATTTAATGATAAATTGTCGTTTTACTATATCTATCTTTGTTCTCCTGTCTCTGTTCCCTGCTTTGCTGTGATTTATTTTATATTTTAGCTCTTGCTATAATCTGTTTAAATGCATTAAATGTTGGCCTTAATAGAGGTACAACTGTATCAGGCTATCAGCACAGACAGAATACTCATACAGGCAGTTTTTGTACTGCATTTAAAGTTCACCTAATACTGCTGTTTCTAAGATATTATCATCCACAACTTCCGATGAATTTTATTTGCTTGATATCTTATTTCCCAATCATCTATTTTTTTGAACAACATTACCTGACAAGTGTGCTATCAGGGTATAGCAAAAAATTTGAACAAGGACTGCATCTCAAAGGTGGATCCATCTCAGGCAAGTATTTTTTAGATTTCTAATCCTCTCTTATCTTACGTTGAGATGTTTCTGCCTTTGCCACTGTATTTCGAACTTGACTCTTACCTTCGTTTGCTTGAATTGGATACCAGTGTTTCTTCCCACAAAAAATTGTCAAGTACATCAACACTCCAGTTTTTATTGTCCACACAGCTACGACTTTTGGCAGGTATATAATTGTGTCAATGTGACATTATTCATCGTGAATTACCTTTCAGATGTTAACTATTTTATTCTTTTCCAGATACAAAACATTCTAGTGCCTGCAGCATCGGATCCTCGGGTTCCTGGACAAACTGCAAGCATAACATTCATGATTGTGACACCAATCAGCTTGAAATCCTACATGGTCATCCATTTCTGGCTAAATATGATTGAAATTTTCTTAACATAATTTCATAGTATTTTGTTTCCTTCCACAGCCTATAATACTTGTCAATTTACCTACAGGATTCAGGACTGCCATGCTTGATGCATTTAAAGACCTTCAGAAAGAAAAGGATGTGGGCCTGTTTGTAGATTCCTGCTATGTTCATTGTCAGACATGGATGTCAAAAACATGGCATTCACCAGATTCTCCGAGGATCAACAATAAGGTAAACATTTCGATGCCAGTTTTTAGCTTTAATGGCTTGTGAAGGTTATGAAATGTTGATTTCACATGACATGAATTCTTATATGGCAAGGAAGTTTCACATCTAAAAACTGCAAAAGGACAAGTGATTTGCAGAAAACATGACTGAATGCAGACACGGGTCCATGGGATAGATCACACATAAATAACATGCACATTTGTGCATACTCCAAGAAACAGTTAGACACAACAAATATGATAGGATGATCAATTGGATTAGTTGAAGAATTTCTCAGTGTTATTCAACTGAAGCATTAAAATTTATAAAGAAAAAATAAAAAGGGAAAGAGGATAGCCATACCATTATACCTTGAATCTATCCCTGGCGATGCTTTCGTTTATTCACCAATCTACTAATCATCATAATTGTTTGCAATACGCTGACAAGTGTATAATTCTTGAGATCTTCCTCCTTAAATCTCTAAATGTTGTAAAAAAGGCGCTAGTCGGGTAGTTGGTGTCTTGGTGACCTACCAATGATTAATCAGTGAGGCGGGGATTAATCAGGTGGATAACAAAGTCACATCAAAACAAAATTGATTATATAATAATCCTATAAGGAATAACATACAAAAATTAATTGATATATATAATATATAGGAAAATTTTATAGGAAAATTTTATACCAATGATCCCCGGCAACGGCGCCAATTTGTTGGTGGCTTTGATTGTCGTTAAAATCTCGTCTTTATAAAACTTACTTATTATTGGTAGAAAGTGGAAGCAAGGGGTCGAATCCAATGGAGGCTATTGAAGTAAACTAAAAATCAAAGGCATAAACAGATTTAAAAAAAAGTTTTGAAGGGTTGATATGGAAAACTAAAATAAAATATTGGGTTGGACAAATTATGAAAAAGACCATCAAGGATTGGAAATCCACCCCACGTTTATTCTTCCTTTTCATTTAATGAAAACAAATTATTTTAAAAGCAGTTCAATCGATTTAAAAATAGGGTTTATACTACCGTATCATCATAGAACGACGGAAGATCTAAAAATACCCATAATCAATTGTAAACATGAAGAACAAATGAAAACATCATACAAAGAAAAGAATCAATATACATGGGGTGGAATCCTCTCCTTGATGGAAGGATTTTCAGCCTAGTGTGAAATTCTAAAATAAAAAATAAAAATATTCTAAAATAAAGAGATGATCAATGGAATCTATGTCTATAATATCAAAGAAATTAAAAAAAAAAAAAAACTAAAAAAAAACTAAAAACAGAAAAGAAAGGACAATATGAAAACAAATTTCTTCTTGCTAAATGAAGAACTTCCTCTCTAGAATTCCCCATTCTCTCTCTCAGTGCCCTTTTTATAGGGGTTTTGTTGTAAATGCTGATTTGCTTGAGTTGTTAATCATTTGCAAAATAGAAATATAATTGCTAAATATGTTGGAGCTTGATTTGTTGGAGAGTCAAAGCTGATTTGGGATTCTAGTTGGTGATTTAGAAGCTTTTGAATATTTGTGCTAATTTCTTCTTCAATTTATAACCTATTTAGATCATTCAAAATTTAAAATGCCAAATTAGATTTCTGAATTTAAAAATGGCTCATATGAAAAATAGATAATACATATTAATTGTATAAATATTATCAAGGCAAAATATGGAATATAAATAATAGAAACTTCCCTAATATGCATATATAAATTAATAATTAATCTTAAAGTATATGAAAATATATTCTTTGAATATCTAACAGATAACAAAGTCACATCAAAACAAAATTGATTATATAATAATCCTATTAGGAATAACATACAAAAATTAATTGATATATATAATATATAAGAAAATTTTATAGTTTATCAGCCAACTAGGGATTATTAAAAAAGGCAGCTAGGCATTAAGCACTGTGGGTTGGGACTGTCTAGGCCTAAGCTGGGGATTAATCAAAGCCTAGAAGGGATTTTTATAACATTTATCTCTAGTCAACCCTTTTTTATGTCATTATGGCACAAGAAAATATTGTCCAAGTGCGTGTGCCTTGCAACTCTTTCGGGAAATAATCAAACCATGTAGTTGTTCCTTTTGTTAATGAGGAACTCATGGAGGGTTTATGCTGTAGAATTTAGGAAAGGACACATATGCATGAATTCTTATCCCTGTTCACAAATGTGCATGCACATGCACCTATGAACTCTGGCACATGTATGTCAACTTGTTGCCTATAGATGTAGGCTCTAGAACATCATTTTCTAAATTTCTAATTTGTAGTATGACAACGATATTGTTGTTAAATTGCTTTACCCAACAAAATAGGTTCCCAAAATTGCATTAAGAATACTATATATTTTGGCGGATTTTTTATGTCCTCTGGCAAGCATCCATAGAAGTGGTTATTTTCTGTAACTCTATAAAAGAAACTCTATAGCCTTGTTAGTATCTGTTTACCCCTCCCTCTCATCCGTATGGTTTGGTGCGGCAGAAACTAGATATATTGCTCATTAAGATTCTTGTAATTTTTGCACATGCACAAGTGTATGCACACACGTGTATGTAGAATGTATACCTTTATACTAATGTTCATGCACACATTTTAGTGTACTGAAGTTACTGAGTCAAAACAGAAGGCATACAATCCAGCTTTTCTTCGAACAGAACCACCATATCCAACATTGTGGTCCCTTGTAAAGTAGAATCACCTTTCTCTCTCCATCTGCCATACCTCTTGTGCAATGTTGGGAACTCATCATAGGATTTCAAGTCAAGTCAAAGGAAGGGAAGATGACCATAGATCTTTATCAGAACTGTCTCTGTATGACACGCGTGTGATTTTCATTCCCACTTTAGCATCTTCAGCATTTCTGTCTCTCTACAACTCCTGTTGTGGTACCACTGACTTCATTTGCAATTTTTTCCCCTCTGCCTGGGCAGACGATCGCAGAAGCTGTCGGTGACTGGTTTTTCGACCGGAGAGCAGTCAGAGAAATCGACTGCCCATATCCGTGCAACCCAACATGTCAACACATGGAATTTGGTTGAGCTCAACCGAAACATGGCGGATTTGTCATGCAGATGTTGGAATCCTCTCATTGAGGATCAATTTTTACATGTAAAATTTTCATATTATATATAGATTTATAACCTGTGACTGACATACAGGTAATGTCATATATGGAGCCAATTACTATAATTGTGCCCAAGCTTCCTCACAAATGTTTTTTTTATCAGAACTCAGTAAGGCATCAGGGCATGAAATTATATTTGCTGAATATCTAATATGTTACACCTTCAGAGATGCTCTGAGCTCATGATTTTAAAATTTTGAACCTCGGATTGCTGATATTGTACCTGGACAATTGACAGGGAATAAGCTTTTGGAGTTCAGGCACCCTAGGCACACCTGTCTATATTTTTCTTTTTCTTTTTTCAAGGAAAATTATTATAGGGTTAAGGTTTGAAAAATGACTTTTGATGAGGACCTAAAAACTATGGGCCCCAAATGGACTGGGTTAATTATTGCCTAGGGTCTAGGTAAGGCTTGATTTTTGTTACAAGTTAAGTCCATCTTGTTGAAACCTTGATCATCAACTCGTAATCACAACCACAAAAAATAATAAAAATGAAAGTGTGATCACTTTAATTTTCGTTGGTTCTGTTTGGAAACGAGCTTGTGCATTAGTTTTTTCTGAAAAGCTAGGCTTAAAATTGAGTTTGTAGGAAGTCACCTCACCACTGATTTTGAAAAGGTTAGCTTTTGATCATTTTTTTTAAAAGGTATCTGCATCTTTTAATTAAGCTGTAATTTTTTGTGTGTGTGATTGCGTGTGTTTGGGAACGATCGAGGAACTCAGGTTCCTGTAACCCCAAAGCGTCCTAAATCTATTTTCAAATGGGGTCTAAAACTAAGAAGCCATCTTGTGATTGTCATTTGAGATGCAATCTTAGACAGTCTTAACGTACTTTCTACGCAAACACTATCTTCTTCGTGTAGTTTCATTTATACAATTTATTAGAGTATATGTTTTATTTTATTTCTAAAAAAAAATACACCTTTAGTTACATGAAATACATACTCTCAAAAAATTTAATTAATGTAAGATTTACATGTGAGGTTATATATAATATTATCCTTGAGTTTAATAAATCACAATCCTCTTAAAAATTACATCATAATGCAACTCTCAATGCTTGTAATCTAAGAAAAGGTAGAGCATCTATAATTAGTTAGGCATTCAAAAAGGGTGGAGAGGGGCAGGGAGTGAAAGATGACTGGTGGAGATGGGGGCAGAGAATATCTGGTAGGGATGATTGCAATTTGCAAGGCATGGGATATGATGGGTTAAGATGGGGGCAAAATCATGAGGAGCATGGGATGCATTTCATCCTTTTGTGTGTGTGTGTATGGTGTTTTGTGTGTTGTGGCCCTTGTGGGGTTGGTGGTTGAAGTTATGTTTTGTGTTACTAAAGTGGACAACATCAACAAGCCTCCCTTCTTTATGATAAAAACCATTCACACCTCCCCATGTGCAGGTCCCCCCACCTCCCCTCAATTAAAACCAAAGCAACCTTTTCATCTAGCCACTCACCTTGCATTTATACTTTATTAAAATCTTATATTTTGGGCATAATCCATTTAAAACACTAGTTATTTACATATTGTAATTAAGCTTGTCAATGGAGCGGAGATACCCATGTCTGTATCCGAACTAGATATCTGAAAAAATATTTGTATCTGATGTGTGACAGATATTTAATTTAAGTATTTGTATCTGATTCAAAAATCCATATCTAGATTTGAAAAATTATATGAAATATTCAAAAAATAAAAATAATATATCTAATAAATAAAAATATGTAAAAAATCTAATAATTACCTAATGCATAACATAAATTTATAAAAATTATAAGTATATTACATGATTTAAAGCATAAGGAAAAAAACTCATTCTAATCCTAAAAATATAAATATATTAATATAATAAATAATAATATAAAATAAATTTCAGATACAAATTTTTTTTTAAATTGCATATCATACATTTAAGAAATAAATTAATAATATTAATCCTAAATCATTTGCGAATGTACATTTATGGTACACCTACCTATAATGCCCCTCATCTATTTATTACAAAACATCTCCCACACCCATGAGCACCGCTCTATAAATTCACTTGCACCAATTATTCTCAAAAAGCCCCTCTAAATTCTATCACTGCTATGATGCAATATAAAGATTGTATTGGATTTATATATGGCCCCCCATGGCAGCTATACCACGTGTGGAAGTGCATTGGATTTTTTAGGGTTGGAAGTTTTCAAAAGGTCTTCCCCTCTTCACACTCGCCTTCTTGAGGGGAAGAGTTTTGGGATCCAATGTCCTATCCCTCCTGTTTTTGAAGGATCCAATGCATTAAAACATCCTCAAATCCCTCCACTTTTTTGCCTTTATTTATTGTTCTTCTCTTTAACAACCCAAATAAGATAAGATCCTTATTACACTCACTCGCAGGCCAGTTTATCCTAAACTATCCCTTCCCAATATTTTTTTAGGTGCCCAAATAAATAAAAAAAAATACAATGTTTAATTAGAGTAGTTTGTAAATCATTTAGCTTTAGTAGATCCAGTTTTATATTTAATCCTACTTTCTTTTCTAATCATGTTTTAAGTTTTACGAAAAAAAATATGCAGCTATAAGAAATCCTGCCCATTGACATGAAATTTGAACAATTTGATTATTTACATTTATTTTGGATTAGTGGAAAAAATCATAAAACATTGAAATTTAAATTAATTGGATCATCAAATTCATTGTATTTGAGATTATTGAAGATTTTTTTATTAAAAATGAATCTATTTTTATTATTGTTCTTTTTTTTCTTGAAGGATTACACAGTAACTGACTTATTTTGGCTGTTTTCATTTGTCCTAACCATCCGCCGTCCACGCTGAGAACCCAACCTTAAAAAAAAATTACATGTATAATAAATAATTATAAATTGTTTTTTTTTCATGCATACCACTAAAAAATTCATATTATCATCAAAATATTCTTGAAACTTTATTACCACCGATACTTTTTGAAAAGGGAGATACTGTGCATGAACGCCAATTTTTAGGAATATTTATTCATAATATGAATATTTTTAAGTTCTGTAAGAATTGCTTTTAAAAGAGTGCTTATACACAATTTAAATTCTTTTGGGGGTACTGTTGAAATAACAATTCATCAAAGATACTTGAATAAAATGAGATTTTTCAAGGACATATTCAAAAAAAGCCCATTAAATAAATGAATATAAAGAGTGAATGCAGTCAAAGAAGAAAGATGTCAAATTATTCTTATATATAACATAATAATATTCCAACAAATAAACCAGGGTCCTTTTTTTATTTATGTATACCCCTCTTAAAAAATTTCTTTAGAATTATCCCATATATTCTAGACGGTAAAAATACCCTTACAATATTTAAAATTCGTACAAAAATGACCCTTTGTTAGTTACCGTTTGAAATTTAGAATGAACCATGGTTAATTTCTTAATCCTACCTGGGGAAATTAGCTATTTATCCCACTTAAACTTTCAACCCTAATCGGCACTTACATGCTTTGTCTCTCTTATCTCTCTCTTTCATCTCCTCTCTCTTCTTCCCCCTTGAAAACCATAACTCAGTACTCCAATCAAACCCAAATTGAAACAAAATTGAACTGAAATTGAAGCCCTAATCTTTCATTTCTTCTCTATTCTCTCTTCTTTTTTTTCTTTGGTTGATGTCCATTTTTCACAAGAAAATCAAAAATAGCATTTGAGGTGTAGTTTGTAATGATAGCTCATAAAACTATTCATTTCCTCTGGGAGTGGGGAAGAAAAAACAACATAGTGTTTGAGTTTGGCCAAATAATGAAAAAAGAAACAAAAATAAAAAAAATATGTTGTGAATAAGAAAGAGAAAATGATTTGGCCCAAACAAAATGAAGTAGAAAGGGAGAATCATGAAAGAGGAAAAAGGAGATGAAAATTGTCCATTATTTTAGCCTCTAGGAGGATATTTCAGACATTTTAAGTGGATCTTACGGTTACTAATGAATTTTTCTTAACCAAACTTACGGCAACTAACCACAGGCATCATTATACAACTTTTAAATATTATAAGGGTATTTTTGTCATCTAAGAGATAAGTGAGGTGATTCCGTGAAAAAAAAAATTTAAGAGGGGGTGCATATGCAAAAACAAAACCCAATAAATAACTATCATACCTTCGCTTCTTATTCTCTCCCGCGTTTTTCTGTTTCTCATACCGTTGGATTCGCTCGCTTTGTTCTCTCTCTCTCTCTCTCTTCACATCTCTTCCTCTCCTCTTATTCCTTCTTATTCTCTCTCTCTCTCTATCTCTCTCTCTAAATTCTAATTTTGATGAGATTTCCATATTGGGTTCATCGAATTCTTCGCTGTTCTTCAACAAGGAGTGCTCAGAACAGCCAAAGTTCAAATCTTTCGGTGACCCATCATGGAAATCCTAATTGGGTCGTCGAGAAATAATGAATTATCAACAAAGATCGAAAATTTCGAAGAAGGAAAACAAGGGGAGATCACCCATGAAGGCATCGACGATGGATACTGTACGCCGACGTCTCCAAAGAACAGAATCCCAAAGGCTCTGAAGTGCCCACCGGCGCCGAAGAAGCCCGTCTGGAGGCGATTGAAGAAGAAGAGGAGGTTCGCGGTGGCGCCGCCGTTCGCCACTGTAGTCGGAGATTTCGAGCTTCTCTTCCGCCGTCGATGCGATCGGACGGTGGTGAAGGCCGGAGGAGGTGATGTTTGAGTGCTTCTTCTGTAGTTTTAAGAGTGACCCAATTGTCTGTTTTTTTTTTTTTTTTGGTGTGAATTTTGGTTTTTTTTTTTTTTTTTTTGGGGGGGGGGGGGGGGGAGATGGGTTGTAATTTCATGGTGGGTGGGGAGTGTTTTTTTTATATAAAAAAATGATTTTTTATTTATTGATTTTTTATTTTGCTTTGATATCTTTCTTCATATAGGATTTGTGGAAGGCCTCAAGAAGATTAATGAAGATGAATTTCATAAGATTGTTAAGAGAAAGGCAAATATATCATTATATATAATATATTCATGTGTTATTTGGTTTGCTAAGTTTTGTTTTTTTCTTTTTTTTGTCCTGAATTGGTTGTTTATGGAACTTGAAAATGTCAAGATTTTGTGTATCTTTTATTGTGTTTATTCGGGTTGTTTATTTTGTCTCTTTTATGATTTTTATTGCTTTTAGGACCAAGAGAATTACGGATTATATATGTAAATTGGTAGGTAAGTGTTTTGATTAGATTTTATTTTATCAAGATGAGTAAGATCGATCACTTAGAGAAGAGAGAGTACTTTTGCTAATCTCTTACCAATAACATTGCTTGTCAATTTATGAAATTTAACATTAATTTGAATTTTCTATGCAAAGTTTGTTTTTTTAATATAAATCTTCCCATTTAGAGACAGAGAGAGAGAGGGAGGGAGGATGATTTGTAAAGGAAAAGGCAAAAGTTTTGCATAACTGAAGTACCAGACATGTAAAAGGTGTGTGGGGACAACAGTTATACTTTGAGTGCAACTCAAGTTTTTATTTTTTTTAATGTGATTCTCATGGGTTGAATGGGGATGACAGAGGTGTTGAGGGAAGCTTTTCAATTGCTTGGAGTTCTATGGCTCTCTATCTAGTATTCTCTTTTATTGTTTTGTTTCTCCTTTTGGCTTTGTTCCTTCAAATACAATTCTGGGTTGTCTGTCCTTGGATACCTTCAAAGATCCATCCTTGAAAATGTATAAAATACAACACTTTCTTTATCTTTTTCTTTTCTGGGTTTTGTTTGTTGTGTGTGAATTAAGATTAGTTGTGGTGGGAGGAAGATCTAAGCAGCCTGTCCATTTGGATGGAACCAAATTTTGGTTCCCAGTGGGAAACTCTGCACCATCAGATAAATATTTTACACTGAACAAACTGATTAGTTTTTGGATGTTTCAAGTACATAGATTCATTCAATCAATGTGGTACTGGGTTTATATTATAAAAAAAATTAAACCTAGGGGTGCAACTTGGCACGATTGAATCCGACTTTTGAACTGGTTTAAGTTGGGGTTTTAACGGTTGGTTTCACTTTGAACTTGAACTCGAGAATGTGTGAGATTAATTTGCATTGATTTTTAGTTGGGGGATCAGGTTACACGAACCCAAATCAAATTGTATGGTTTGAGTGGTGAATTGAATCCCACCTGATCTCGAACCAATCCTAGGGTTGGGTTCGAGACTTCAACAGTTTCATGTTTGAGTTGAGCTAAATTTAATTTCACCTCTTCCAACTTCAAATTGGGTTTGAATCAAGCTCCAACATGTTCTAACCCACACAAGTTGCAACTCTACTGTATATTTAGACATGTATTTGATGAATCACATGGAACAGAAGTATTCTAGAATGCTTGTTCTTCAAGAGTCAAATGAGGTACCTACTATAAGGGAAAAAGAGAGAGAGAGATGTGATTAGGTAGTTTGTTTCATCTAGGCAGATTTACTTGCATTGTATATTTAGAAGGCCCCTTGTTTACAAGGGAAGTTCATCATGCATCCCTGAATTAAAAATTTCAGCATTTGATCAACATTTTTTTTTCCTGGAAAATCCCTTGGAATCATGTGATGATGCATTTAATATATATATATATATATACACGACCGATGAGGTGCGGTCGTGCGGTCGTCGTCGTGCGATCTCATATATATATATATGAGCATTTGGCATCAATCTAGGGTCAGTCAACTTTAGAATAAACAATCCACACTTACTGTGTATAGAATATGATATAATTGTCCTGCAAGAGTGGAAGTGCTTGAGGTTCCAACACTAGCACAAACATCTGATAAAGTATCATTAGTGGCCGGCCTGCATGTATGATTTCTCTGATTCTAGACCACACAATTCTTACCACTTCATATTAGGACATCCATGATCTGATGATCACATGTCAACCAATAATAAAATATAATCAAAAGGATGCATTACCAATAATAATGAGCATGGATGATTCTCAAGCCCAGAGGCCAGAGGATATTGAATATCTGGACAGTCACCTGAATAGATAAAAGATTACATAAAAAGGGTGCGGGTGCAAAGCTCATTTCATCTGCACCAACATTGGTACCAAGTTTTCTATCTGGGACAGTCTAGACAATGTTTCACATGAAGATTGTTTTTGCTTCTCACAGGAATGGTGGAAGTATCACCCAACGTCGTGGATACTTCGGTCGGCCTTCTTTCCCATCAAACAACTGCAAATCACAGGAACTGTCAGAACATGAAAGTTCCATGTTGTTCATTGTATAATAATGTGATGCAATGCCGATGAATATAGGTGAAAATAGAAGCCTAAAATACTCAGTGGTTCTTGATAATACAGATTTTCAAACAATATTTGATCTTCAGTGAATTGGTTTCATTAGAACTGCTGATGTTAATGGTTCTTGATAATACAGATTTTCAAACAATATTTGATCTTCAGTGAATTGGTTTCATTAGAACTGCTGATGTTAATGTTGAAACATTGCACAAATTATGTTATGATTTTTAAATATATAAAAAGCATGGGTAAAAGTTACTTTTTGTACTTCTTATATATATAATTATAAATTTTTAAATCTAGCATTACGAAATAGGAATTACAGTAACAATAGGATGATCAAGCACACTCCTAATGATCTAGCTGACAAATCAACTCTCTTTCAACATTAGATATTACACTCTGATTATAGCCTTTCTAAAATCGGTGTGCTATCTATTTCATATGCACTATATGAGTGTAAGGGATATTCAGATGGTACATCTTTCAATTCTGCTGGTGGTCAACTAAGTTTTGGAAAGCATAATTACAATGTTTAACATTTTCAGATCAAGATAAAGTAAATATTGTTACATGTTGGATGACAAATTGGCTGGGGTCTGGTGGAAAACAGTATAACTGCTCTCTATTGTAACATAAATCCATAAGACTCGATGCAAATCATTTGGTTATATATATTTTATAAACTACAACCTGATAACCTAGGGTCATTAAGTTCACACTTTGTTATTTTCTAAACTAAAACAAGATAGTCCGATGTCAAATGCTGATGGAACAATCGTCTGTCAAATGAGAGCACAAAGATTATTATCAAACCACAAATTGCATGGAATTGCCGTTCCATCAAGCACATAAAATTTCACCTGCCTGACACCTTACACCTTATATCTTTTGTCAAGAATCAGATGTTCCTCATGAACTCATGATTCCCATGTCTGACTATATTGTGTTGGGCGAATCAAACTAAAACAGAATTCCATAGTGCACGTGTTGATATGTTAATTCATGCATGCACAGAAAAGCACATAAGGTAATTATTTGAACCAAAATAAGAATGCTTATCACTTACCTTCTTCAAGCGGCGATGCTTTCCAAGCGCCCAGTCAGTCATGATACCAGCTGCCACTACAAGGAACACGTAACCAGCAACTGTTTGTGTAGCAATATTAAACCCAACCCACTGATATATCTCGGTGGTATAGTTTGCGCAAGTCACTATATTGAATAGAAACCCATGAGGGATTTGGTATCCTCCACTACCTTCAGGGCCTCTGAGGTTTCTTAGCAAGATATGACAATAGAAATTTGCGAGTTGGCATACTAAACCAAATGCGAAACCAATCTTCATTTGGAGATCACTCACAGGAGTATAAAGTGGGTGGTTCACATAATACGCAATGTATGCCCCAAAAGTCCAGTAATAGGCACAGTTCCTAAATACATTGGAGAGAGGTGAAGTCGCATGGCTGAACCTATGAACAAAGAATGTCTCCATGATACGTTTGAAGTAATGGAAGCACCAGTAGTACATGGCATAAGTCTGGGCTGGATGAATGACACGGTCACCCTCATAACCAAAATACTTGTATACTGGGAGGTAGTAGAAGATAGGATAAATTAATAGAGGGCCCAAATATTCCCAGAAGAAAAGTATTCTATAGGAGACTTGTACACCCAAATCTTTAAACACCACGGTCAATTTATCTTCATTTCCATCACAATAATCTCGGAGGAGTTTTTTGGAGTTGAGTACAACAGGTCTCCCAATTGATCCGGGTTGCACGGGAAGTGTAAGACGCTGTCGAGAAGGATAGTATTTCTTGGCTGTTTAATATGAAAGTGAAAATTAAAAAGGTAGCCTAAATAGAAAATTTGAAGTAATAGACAAACTATTATACATATTGCATATCAAACTGATTGGTTAAGAATGTTAAGGTACACATTGAATGGATATGTAAGCCCCACTCCACCCTATTTCCCCCTTGATTGTGTTATCCAACATTCTAATTAAGCAGTTTCATTAATTAAAAAATGAAACAAGAAGTCTCGATGTCAAGTACAACAATGGGACTAGGTTTGCAAACTCGGACAAGTAGTTCTTGGTTGATAAACCATCTAGGACATACAACGTGATACATAGATGAGCCACCACCCCCACCCAAAAAAAAAATATATCCCCAATCCCTTAGAAAGGTAAAGATGGATGCTTTACATATAAACCAACCTCCTCATCATCCAAATAGCTAAACATGATAGGATGGACAAAATTCTCTCACACAAAATTAGATATGTAAAACTATAAAAATATTGTGACATTATCCTATGCAAAAAAAAAGAACACAAAATTTTATTCAACCAAGTGAGATCTCAATTGGCAAAGAAAGCAACATGGAGACTCTATGCTACATATTTCTTGTAGTTGGTTTGTGCTACATAGTTACATATATATAGAGAAATAGCCCCATCAATCTTCAGCAAAACAACCTTTTCATTTAGTTTTTCTAATGAGACTGTGAACCCACTCAACCTCGCAATATTCAAAACAAGAGCAGTTTTTCAGTAAAGGCAGTTTCTCCACAAAAGATTATTCACACAATTCAAAAATGTCAGCCAACAAACTCAAAAATAACTGGCAGCCATTGAACAAATCCAATTTCTTAGTACCCTTGTTGAAAAAACATTGAACTCTATGAAACCCACTATCAATGTAAGCATCCTATCTGAAAAAATGCAAAGAACCCAACAACTAATCTGTTTTAAAAAAACATCAATCAATGACAAATAACCCATTCTCACCACAATCACTATCTTCAAAAACAAAAGTAAACAAAACCCCCACAAATCCATAAAAAAAAGACCATCATTTCGCAAAGCTTACTTCGAGCATGGATCACCTCCTGTAGATTCCCCACCGTAGCCTGCCAAAAAAAAAAACCCAAACCCACATCAGATTTCACATAAAAAACCAAACTTTCATAACAAAATCCACAAAAGAGGGACACCCACAGAGTCACCGAGTTCAACTCCACCCTTGACGACCTCCCTCCCGCTCCGCGAAACAACACTGACCCTCATCTTCTCTTCAAAAAACAAGCCAACCCCACCTCCCAGAATCGGAAAACAAGTCGACCCAGATGGATAGATTGGTTCACAGGACAAGCAAAGGAAGAAATGACAACCCTTTTTATGTGGAAGAACACATGGATCCCTATAAATTGGAAACTTAGCAAGCAAATATTCAAAGGTGGGTATCTATCTCTCTCTAATGGCGTTGAGCGACACAACTCGTCATCAAATTTGGGCTCTCTGTAAGGAATTGAAGTTATATTTTTGTTTCTTGTTGCGCGGTTGGAGGTGGGGAAGCTACTTCCGCTGCTCCGTCGGGGGGGTTATTCTCACTCGCGATCCATCTGTCACAGCTCCAGCTCACGTGGGTGCTAATTTGATCAGTTAAATCGAGTGAATATATTCAAATTGATTTTTTAGATTTGAGTCAATAATTTTTTTAGTTGATTTAAATATGAATTAAAAAATTAATAAATTAATATACTTTTGTTTAAATTTAGTTTCACTTGAAAAAAATTAAAATAATCGAACCGAACAAAATTAAATATAAACTTATGATTATTTATATTTAATATTTTTTAGATAATTCTTTTTAGTTTATATTAAAAATTAGGGATTTTTAGTTTTAAGTCCCCGTAAACTATCGAATTTAGCTATCAATCCCTCACTTCTTCATATTTTGATTTTAGTCCCTACATTTAAATGATAATTTAGGAATAGGTCCCTCCCAAGGACTAAAAAACAAACTTAATAATTTAGGAATAAGTCCCTCTGAGGGACTTATTCTTAAATTATCTTTAAATGTAGGGACTAAAACCAAAATATGAAGAAGTGAGGGATCGATAGCTAAATTCGATAGTTTACGGGGACTTAAAACTAAAAATCCCTAAAAATTATGTTGTTGTACTATTAACATTTATAAAAAGTAATACTAATTTATACCATTAATCCTAGTCTATTTTTTAAATATTATGTAAAAGTGTAAACCAAACCCCAAAAGAACTCTAACCAAACCCAAATTGGTAGGAAGTAAAAAGAAAATTGTTTATCTTTCAACAATTTGATTCGGTTCGGTTTAGTTCAGTTTAATTAAACAAGTTTGGTTCAATTCGATTTTTTAGTTTTTGGCTCAGTTTGATTTTCATGTTAGATGTGATTATAATTTGATTCAATTGGGATTTAAAATAAATCGAATTAAACTGACTGAATTACACCCATACAACTCGCACATGATTTTTATTTCTTATAAGATAAAATGTATTTTTTTTATGAATTAAAGTTCCAACCATGCCTATTTTTCATTTTATTTTCCATTTTAATATGTAACTAAAAATTTGATTTATTTTGAATGAAACCCGAAATCATTTCCAAACATATGTTTCATTGCAAATTTTTTAAAGCATAGTTTTGAACTTTTTGTGTAAAAAAAAGTGATGAAAAATAAGTTTTTGGAAAATATAATATTCTAACGTTTAAAAAACTAATTTTAAATAAAAAAATTTAATTTTTATGTATAAAATCTTAACTTTTTGAAAAGTTGAGAAAGAAGAGTTGTTGGAAAATATAATATTTTAACTTTTAAAAAACTAATTGGAAGTGAGTTATTTTTAAATTTCACATCCAAACAAACCTAAGAAAGATAATATTTAGATAGATTCTGCATTAAAAATGAAAATTCAACCATGGATCCAATTCTAAACACAATATCCACACACTTCCTTGTTTTTTTTAATATAAAAAACCAACAATTGAAAATACATAAAAAAAATATTTCAAAATCCAAATTTAAAATATAAGATTTAAAAAATCTCAGTGTTTTAATTACATCAAACGATACTCGTCTCCTCATTATGCATGTACAAGTACAACTAGAAGAGCATGTGCAATTCTTTATACTATATTTTTCTTTATAAAAAAATCTTTCTTACTATACCATATTATGGATATTTTAAATAAAAAATTGGATTTTTGAGAGTAAAGAATTTTTTTTTATGTAACATAGTTGTTAGTGGATCTTAAATCTGAAAGATTCATGGTACTTCGAAATCAGTAGAAACCTCAACCCACCAAACAGTGGGCCGTTTTTAAAATTGTTAGGGTGATCCGCGGGGGGAGTTTAATGGGAGGGGGTTTTATTGTGTGAATTTATTGTTGATTTGGTGGTCATTTAATAAATGTGAATGTTGCAACCTCCAACTAATTATTGTTGATTTGGTGGTCATTTAATAAATGTGATTTGGTGGTCATTTAATAAATGTGAATTTCTGTTGCTTGGATTGTTCAAATTAGTCACACAGTACATTGAATACTTTTGTTCTAAATTTTTTTTATCATAAGGTTTGCTTGATTTGATGACCGTGTATGAGACGAATTCTGAGTGTTCTCTATAGTTTGACAAAGAGATAAAGTTTTGAGGATAAATTGTTCTAATTTTAGGGATAAAAAATTCATCAATTTTGTTCATATTTATATTTGTCAAAATTGAGATAAAAAGTGAGGATAAATGTTATCTCAGCCTTTAAGTGAAACAAAATATCTTTATTTTTATTTTAAAATTAAAATAACTATCTACAGTTTATTCCAATTATTTTTTATAGCACGTGGGCTGCCATTCCTTAACTCACTCATGTGGGGATATCTTGCTATAATGTGTAACAGATGGAATTTTTTTTTATGAGCACACATTTCCTGTAATATTGTTGTTGCGTGCAGTCATATTTATCTTGACATTTGTCAAATGAAAGATACATGTATATGTCTGGTTAACTGAGATATTTGTACCATGATTGAAATTTTTGACATCTTGTAAAAATTTGTCCATATTATTTGTTAAAATATATACTCAATCATTTTATAAAAGTAATTACATTATTATATGAAATATATTATTTTTTTTATAAAAATCAACTGTGTTGTGGACCGCAAGTGGGACTGTAAAAATTAAAAGGCTGAAAGTAACCTTTTCTTTTATTTAATGAATGAATCTTATTTTCTCTTTATCCATCATAATGTTAAACAAGATAGTCACAAAAAAGGGCGTTGTTATACCCAGATCCATTTATAGCTCCAAATCCAACCATATATGCGTCAATAGAATAATGACGCATATGCTCACATTAACAAGGCATATATTTCAAAAGAATTTTTTTATATTTTCTATAAATATATCGATGCAATTCATTTGAATATATGCTTTTTTTTTATAAAAACATGTACTTCATTAGATGAGAAATACTATTTTAAAAAAATTTAAAACACATGTAGACTGAAATTGAAGCTCGAAATAGAGCTAGACGTAACATTATCCTAAAAAAAAAATACCACCACCTAAGAGGCAAAAAATTGATCTTATAAAAATATTCTCATTTTAATTGATATTTACTAAAAAAAAATTGTATGTTTATATACTCATTATTGTAAAATGATAAACTACTGCACAAAAAAAACTATTGCTGATAAAACAATTTTTTGACGGCTCGCTTCCTAAGTTTTTATGATCGAGATTGACCTTCCCTCCTTTCATACATTGTGTTAGGGAAATTTTATATACTGGATTTGCAACAATGACAGTTTCAAATAGGGCTTGTAAACGAACTAAGTCGTTCAGGTTCAATTCGGTTGGAGCTCGTTCGGATTCGTTCAATTAGACAAATGAACCGGAGCTTGAACAATTTTTAAAGCTTAATTTGGTTAAGGACTTAGATCGAGATTCATTTTGTGTTCAAACTTGACTCATCTGTTTATAAAAAACTTGGTTAAAGCTTGACGAACTCCTTTATAAAATCATAACATTAAATTAAATCAATACAAAGTTATGCTCGTTTAGACCAGTGAGCTTGGTTTATTTAGGCTAATATATTGTTTTCAACCCCTCAAAATTTTAAAATGAAGAAAAACACTAGGCTCGTGAGCTCAACTCGTTTATAAATGAATCAATTTTAAACATGTTAAAGCTCGACTCACTTGTTTACCGGCCATAGCTCCAAAAACTGCAAAATTGAGTTTATAAAAGGTAATGATACACCATCGGGCCATAACACTCCGCCTAAATGAACGCGAAATCTGACCGTCCAATTAAAATACCTACGCGTTATGAACCATCCAACGAATGTATCCCACCCCAACAAATATCTGATCAAATCTCAGCCGTCGACGTCTCACCTCTTGGACACAAGAAAACGACAAAACGTGGTTCGTCCCCGTAATTTCCTTCACATCTTCGTCTCTTTTCATCTTCCCCTTTCAAATAAGAAAAACAACGGCTCCTCTTCATCTCTGCAGCCAAAACCTTACACAAGATCCAAAAAATGAAAGAACAGAAACCCTAAAAAAAAAAAAATTCTTTGAAACCCTAACTCGATTTCCATGGAATCTGCCTCATCTTCCTCCATCAATTTCTCCGTCGACGACCGCGACCTCGACGACGCTGAGCTCTGGGCGGTGATCGACTCCGCCGCCGCTTCTCACTCCGTTTCAAGGCCCCGGAAGCCTCTCGCTCTGAAACCAAATGTTTCCAACTTATCCAGCTCCGCCGCCAACCTCCTCCCCTCTCCGGCTCCGAAACCCTTTAAGAACCCCAGGAACGTCTACACGTCGTCCGCAGAGGAGGATTTTAGGGTTTCCTCGGGTGGGGAGGTATTGCAAGAGCATCAGAGGCCGCAGAAGCTAGCGAGGCACGGTGATTATCGGGGGGTTTGTGATGATGAGAATCGAATGGTTGTGGTGAAGCCCCTGCAGAGGAGCCCGGCTACGCCTGTCGGGGCGGGGAGGTACACTGTGCAGGAGGTGAGTCCCTCGGTGGAGGTGTCTCCGTATTTGGAGGAGAAGGGTAGCTTGTCGCATGGATTGACGGGGTGGTTCCCTTCGGTTTCTCTGTTCAAGCAGTACCAGAACGCAGCCATGGAGGTAACCAATGCTTTTCTTTTTCATAATCTTGGGCAAAATTGTGGTGTGGTTAAGTATGTGGATCTATTAAGAAGGTTTTAGAAAGAAATCAAGAGGTTGTAGATGTTACTATAATCAAATTTAGAACTTTGTTTTGTGTATGGACCTGTTGAGATGGTGGAATTACCAGTGTTATGTGACCCTGTCTGAAACCTCACATCCATTGTCACCCATTGACATGTTATTCATTACTACTTTTGACATATAAACACACAATGTGTGAAATATGTGTTGTTATTGCTGAGCACATTAGTTATGTGGAATCTGTGAGTTTCACAAGCAACAGTTGTTGTCCATATGAGATTTGTAATTCACATTATTAATAGCAAATGCTAGCCCATTGACTCAAGATCTTTTGCTGGTTAATTTGATATTTTTGGTTGATAATGATTCAAATGTCTCTATGACAGATTCTTGAGAAATCTGATTACACCTTGATATCTGGAAATCCATTTATCAAAAAATCAGGTATTTAATTAGGTAACTTAAGGAAGCTTTTTTTTTTAATGGTTGATGCCTTGCCTGACTTCTCATTTATTTCATCAGGTTGGAGGAAGATATCATGTTACTTCAACATTTCATTTGAAATTAGAGACAAGTCTATTGAATTTGATGAGAATCGGAATGTTCAACGTGCTGAATTTTTGGTCCGAGCATTCATGCAGTATGTTTACTCAAATGAAAGCCGTAGTGATTGGAATGGTCTTTTCCTATTATTATGTGGAAACATTTGATTTTTCATTTTTTTTTTCTTTTAGTGGTGGCAGATTCGTGGATGGATGGGGTTCATGTGAACAGCGTGAGAAAAGATTTATGAAACCTAACCACGATATTCCAAGCACAGCTGAAACAAGAGCTAAAAATAGAGCATGCCAAGTAAGTTCTCCCTGTTTATGCTGAACACGACTCAAAATTCTATTGATGATTTTTTTGGTAAGTATTTACAATTTTTGTGATGAACCCTTATCTTGTTTATCTTCAATAGCTGTACAATATTTTGAATTTCTCTGTTACTTCTTGACATACACATATTATTTTCCTTGAGATATTGGTTTTGTAATTTTGATCAGGACTTGGTGATTTATGTACCTTATCATATATTGCCAGCTTTCACATACTTTCTATGTGTCCATGAGTACAAAATCCCATTATTGTTACTTCACATGGATGTGCGATCTCAAGTATGCTGGGGGAGTTTAAGAGTCACCACAATGTTCAGTGTCCAATTATTTAAACCTATCATCTCAATATTTGTATGCACCAACCAAAAAATATTTGTATGCAAAATTTTCCTTTATATGGAACGAAGTAATGAATAATTATGGAACGAAGTAATGAATAATCTTGTTATTTTAATCTTTCTTACTTCATACTGGCAAAGTTTTCAGATTAGCATCAATTAATAAACCGAACACATCACCCTGTTTCAAACTGCAGACTGGTGGATTTCCTATTCAATATTAAATGCTTGAAAACCCTGTTGCCAAAATGTTCATTTGTGGACAATGATGATATTTTTTATTTTTTGAGACTATCCTGATTCGCAAGGTGCTTCTATTTTTGTCTCTACGATTTAGTCTGATCCTATTCATGCATATTTGTTCATCTCATATTTAATCCTCTGGATATATTTCTTTTGGCTTAATTATTTAATAAACATGAAGTATGGCTGGTGCCTGTGAGGGAATACTTCTTAGCCATTGGAGTTTTTTTTTTAAGAAAAGAATGGAGCATTCATATTATAAAATGATGCCACACGAACAAAAGGGGACAAGGGATGTCCCTTGAAAATGATAAAAGAAAAAATAACATAAAATGGAACAAAAGGGTTGTCCCTCGAACAATGAGGCCCTCATCACATCCTCTAAAAAATATGGTCACAACCCGAACCAATTGGACCCCATGATTTTAGAAGGCTTGTCTTCTCCGTGAAGCACATTGACCTATGTACATAGAAGAACAGAGATCGCCTCCCAAGTACTTATCATAAATTCTTCTCCTAAGTATTTTTCATAAATTCTTCTCCTTTTAATTAAATGCTCATTGCAAGTCAGCCATATACTCCAACAACAGGTATGGGAAATAAGGCCTTGAAATTTAGCTTTTCTTTTTCTTCTTTTCTGGAACATCGTTTGGTGTGTTAGTTATGAATGCCTCAACCTGAGCTCCATATAGCTTCTTAGGGTAGCAATTCATATGCATGATTCTTAAGTGATTTTCCATATTAGCTACTGTTGTATGTTTTGGATGTGATCTATTTTCAAAATATCGTGACACCGGTTTTTCTTCAAAAAATATATAGATGTACCATATTGACTTGACCCACAACACTACTACAGTTTCACTTCTTGATTGAATTAATGCTCCCCAGATCAAACTACTACAGTTTGCCATATCAGATAAACCGGCTTATGTTGACAATGATGTTTTCAAATTTGGTCTTCTCTAGTATTTTGTCCTTTTGAATTAAATAATTTTTATTTGTTTCCACTTCTCTGGGTGGAATTTATGGATTTGAGTGTTATACTTGTAAATCTAGGTGGCTTGATTTAGAATCATATTAACTCAACTCCATTTAACCTTTCCAAGAGTGTGTCTTCATTTTGTTCATCAAATACCACAAATTCCTTTGAAAGTCATTCCAATTAAATATATTAATATCTTTCAATTTATTTTTACAAAGAGCAACCAATTCTTAATTGCACTTATATATGATACTGAAATATGACATTTGCTAAACTCGGAGTCAATTTGTCAAGGGTTAATTGCTATGTATTGAAAGATTCGTGAAGTTATCAAGATTTCCCTTCTGCCTATTCTTTCATTCCTTGCTTAGTCAATCTTTATTAATTGATTTTCCTCCATTGAAGGGCTTCCCTTTACAGTTTTTGTTTCCAAGGTGGGCCATGGCTTCTCTTCTACCGTGACATGACCTTCCCCTTTAAGTTATACAATTGATTGTCTTGCTTGTTATGGAAACTTATTTTCCTGCATGACCTTATTTATATTTTTGTAAAACTTGTGCTTCTACCTTTCACATTTTATTTCTGTTCTGTAACCTACAACTTTGTTGTTTAAAAAGTTAAATTGATAGATTTATTTGAATCTTTCCCAATGATGCTACTCATTTGTTACTTCTAGTATGCTTCTTATAGCTGTCACATTTTTCACAATTTGAAACTTTATTCATTTATCGTTTGTGAAGGGACTTAGGCAGATATATACGAAAGTGAATATCTTTCAATATTTCATTGAGCTTGGCATTTGTGTGGCAGGACCTGCTTGGAATTGGAGAATACAAGCCTGGCATGACCAGCAGCGCTCATCGCTAGATTTTTGAATTGTTGTTCATTTCATTTATCTGTTTTTACATCTATCTCATATAAACAATGAACTGATTGCCCTGCAGAGTTTGACAGAAAGGGGCCCTTCTTAGGTTTGAACTCAAGTTTAGTAGATCTTTTGTAAACAAGATACAACTTCCATCCCAAGCTTACAATATAAAAAATTCACTCTCATAATTTTTGTATAATTTAATATACTTGAGTACCTTAAACCTAATTAAATATTCACTTTGGACTCTTTTTTTATTATTATTGTAAACATCCATTAATGTATTGTCAGATTAATGTGTATTGAATTGATAACAGATGGTCATTTACGCCAACTTTTTTTTATGTATCACTCCCAGGGAATGTACATGTCTTCATGTTGCATTTTTTATGCTTTATGTAGATACTCTCTTGGTTTTAAGTCAAACTTTGGATCTATAGTTCTAAATCCTTTTGTTATATTAAATTAGTTTGCCCGTCATTTGGTTTTGGATAGCTTATCCGGGTATAAAATAGTCATATAAGGGATAGAGGAGAATTAGATGACTTTGGGATTGATTGTTATTCTTTTCTCGATTTTGATATATCTGCCTTTTGTGTTTATTTTATTATAATATAGCTATAATTTAAGAGATAAATAAGAATAAACTATATATGTCTCCTTAGGTTTACTTATTCGTATTTATTTAACTTATTAAAGCATGATGATTTTACAGTTTATCAATATTAAACAAACATTTTTTTAAGATTCAGCCTATTCTTCACTTGTCCTCACTCTTATTCACAAAATAAATGGGGATTTTAAATTTAAGTTGAATAAAACATTCCTTTATATAATAAATTTGAAAGCTTTTTTTCTCCTATTCATGTTAACCTTGTGAATAAAGATGTGCTGTGTTCCATTCTTGGTCCCACAATGAGCCGAAAAAGAGTATAAACCTCTAGCATTTAAACTCATTTAAATTTTTGTCTCTCTGCATGTACAGGTCAAGTCAAACTTGGAAAGAATTAAAGGACTTATCCATAAATAAAGAAAACTTCAAGGACCAAAACAAAAACCCAAAACTGAAATATCATCAACCTTAAAATTGGATCAGCCATTCAATATCAGAGATTCAGAAGGCTAGAGAACTTCCACAAGCACAGCAGAAAAGCTTCTCACACTCCCTGATCAAACAAGAAACCAAAAAAAAAAAATGGCTCAACAGGTATGCATCCAATCTTTCCATCACATGTGCCTTTCATGATATTATTATTATCATCAGTAATATGTGAAATATAAAGGCTTTCTCTTCATTAAAAAACCTTGCTTTCATGAACTCATTCTTTTGTTGTAATTTTATTTTTTCTTTTCATAAGTTCTAAAAAAAAATGGCTCATAAAAATGACTAGCAGGGGGTTGGCCACTTGGTCTGCAACCACTGAGCTTGAGAGCTGCCCTTGCAAGGAACCAAAACTCTCATGGTTCCTCTCTCTCCTTAAACACCTTCATCACTGGCTCTCCAACTTCATCTGCTACTAGTGATGATTCTTCAGACCTAGATACAGAGGTAACATATGGCTCTCATACTCTCTCTCATATTCTATGAATGTGTTGGTCTGTTATTTTTTGGTGGTTCTGCTAAAGGTCATCCAGATGGGTGGGTGGGAAGAAGAAAACCATTGGAATCACTGTTTTGTTTCATTTGTTTTTCTCACACCCACTCTTTATTCTTTGAACATTTTTTTTCTTGGGAAATAATTGATCCGACCATACGTAAAATTTTTGAAATTATGATAAACCTGTATAATTTTGAAATTGAATTAACCCCTTGTCTAGCTGTTTAGTTGGACTTTTAGATTCCGTCCGATGATGATTGCTACCAGTTTTCTATAATTCTGAAAATTCACTTTTAGAAATATAAAAATTAAACTTGAATTTTGATTTACGATTTTACCAGTGCCATCTAAAAGATAAGTCTAACTTAAATAATCTCATGAGGATTGACCAAACTGATGAAATTTAAGTGGCTATTTCATTCATTGGTTACTTTATAAGTTGGTATGGTAATAAAGATTATCAATATTTTCTTTGTTTAATATTCTTTCACATGGCATGAGTTCACAGCATTACATATTGCATCCAGCTTGGAGAATGCAGATACACAATCATTCTTGTGTTCCTTTGTAGCTTCCGTATTTGTTAACCTAGCATATATTTAATCATTCTAACATATCCTGGGTTAGTAAAATAAAAAAGCTACTCATTTATATATTCTGATCATATGTTAGCTCTTTTTTTTAAAAAAAAAAAAATATTTTATTTAACAGGTATATATTTTTTAAAAAAAGATTAGAAGACCAACCAAAATAGATATTGCAGAAATGAAATGAATGCTTGCAACATTTCCCTTAAACAGATCATACCTAGTCCTGTCCTGTTTTAGTCAGAAATGATGAAGGAACAGTGTGACAGGTGATACCTCTCAAATATATCATTCTCTATTCTAATCTAAAGAAATTTGGTCAAAGCTCTGTAAATCAACCTTTTCTTTCTCTTCACACTTCCCATGAGGTTGCATGATAGTGTTCTGTCATCCCATCCCATTATTTCAGGCAAAGGTAATTTGCATCTGAAAAAAGTAGCAGTAGATTTCCTTTTTTTTTTTTTATCACAAACCACCAACATATGGTGATAAATAATGTTCCAATGTCTCTAGTATCATAATTTTGTTGACCAAAAAAAGGAACCTTCAATGCAGGATCCTAATGCATTGTGGTCCTCTATACATTTTTTTAATGCCACTGTTTGGTGGAACTGTGAACTACCAGAGGCTTTATTGGATACTGGATATATAGCCTTTGATATTGCTTTTTAATTTTATTTTTGTGCTTATGTTGTCTAACTAAAAGCCTGTAAATAAAGGTGGATGTGATGGCCAAAAGGGCTTCGAACATCTCTAACCATGCTCAGTAAATGCTTTAACAAATTTACTGAGAATGAAAGAAAAATTTTACTTTAAAACCATGTGTATTCCAATTAATCATGCTCTCTATCTTAAGATACTTTTATAAATATTTTTGAAACAAGATAAAATTATTTAATTATTTTTTATAATCTGAAAATTGATAAATTGAAAGTGGACTCCACTAAAAAAAAAGAAAAAAGAAGTAAAACAGTGGGTCACACTGTTTACAGTGGGGTTCACTGTGAAGGAGCTCAGAGATGTAATAGGCAAGGGGAGGGATTTGTTTAGCCCTCATATTTGAGGGGCCCTCCTATCGTATCTAATTAGTTCTTAAAATCATGTCATTGAAGATGCTCTCAAATATAAGTGTAATAGGTCAGCTTGTCCAGTGAAATATGGTCTTGTCTGCGGTCTTATATCTCGATAGTTATTCAATAACATATATACTTCCTTAAATGATATATGCACCTCGTTAAATTTTTTTCACATTTATTTAATTGAGTTTATACAATTTATTGAAGTATATACTTAATTTTTTAGATGTATATACTTTATCAAATTGGGTATATCATTTTTATAAAATCAAAATGTGTGTAGGCTGTGTTGCAGGCGGAGCCGTAAATGGGGTTGTGTTTAACATTCTTCTATTATTTTATTTTGCTTCTCATTATTAAGTGATTTTCAAAATTCGTCTTTTTATGTAAACACAATATTTTCTATGTAAATCTGAGATGTTGCATCTGATATCAGATACTCTCCTAAGTGATGGTTTAATAGAATACCAAATGATCATGTGTATCTCATGATGTGGGTTGGGCTAGTCCAAAAGTTAAATAGTCCTAAACATGCATGTAGGGTCAGATAAAGTGATGCTAACTGTCATGATTTAAATATGTATATTTATTTATATGTTAACCTTGTTCTTACACAAATAAAAGACAGTTAATGACCACTTGTTTGCAAGAATTGCTAGATCTCAGTGTGAAATCTCATAGCATATCCAAAAGCATCATTATTGTTTTCTTACATTGCGGGGAGATATTTTCTCTCTTACATATAAGGATTTTTTTCTCTTTTGATCACTCCCAGGGTAGTCTCTTCATTCTTACCTTATCTTTTTTTATTGACAAATCACCTACATCCCTTCCTCAAATTACTAAGACGGCATGACATTTTATCCGTATTGATATGTATCATGAGGTTCCACTTTTCTTAAATACAATGGGAGGTATTTTATGTACAGTTTTCTTCTTCTTCTTCTTCTCTTCTTAAGCTTGGATAGACGACACAACAATCCCAAACAACATAATTACGGCCAACATGGATGTCTTACAAAATGTGGGCCAGGCCCACTGAAACCAGCCCAACTAGGCTGTACAGTTCCTAGTTTTTTTTTTCAGCTTGTACTCTTGTAGCAAGAGTTAATATGGGGAGATTTACCCAAACAGGGGAGGGGAGGTGTGCCCACTAGGCCAAGGTCTGGTGGGACATTTATGCACAGTTGAAGATACTTAAACATGAGACAGCAAAAAAAAAAAAAAAAACAAAGCGAATGTAGGAATAAATACATTACCCCACCCCTGCTCTGTTTGAAGTGTGAAATAGAGTCGCCGATTTTTTTTTAGTCTTTTTTTTCTTGTTATTTAGTTCATAAAAATAATGATTTTTTTTTGTTGTTTAGTTCATTCTAGATAATTTGAAAATAAATGGTAGATAAGAATTGAATAAAGAGATATAACTTTTCAAACATTAATTGTAGTTCTGCATAAATTGTTCAAGTTTGAGAATATGTATTGGAGACGTGTGTATAATATGGTAGATGTAACATGTCTTGAGATGTTTTCAGACTTATTGTATCTCTTTTTATCAAGGATATAAAAGGACACTTTTTTAAAATAAAAAAAGCTATCTTGTAACATTTGTAAAAGAGTCTTAGGTGAGATAATTTTTCTTAAAAAATTACATTGAATGATATTTTTATATATTGGCATAAATAATTTTGTGAAATTTTAGATAATTTTTCTTCAAATGACATTGAATGATATTTTTATATATTGGCATAAATAAACTTTACTAAATAATTTCCATTTCCTCTTACATCGTTATGAGCGTTTATTCTTGCATATAATTTCTTTATATACATCGTTATAAGTGTTTTTGCAAAACCAACTGTTTTTTTTTTACTATTCTCTCTTATTCTTGAATTATTCCACACCCCAAACAGGGGTACAATAACATATTACGTTTTTAACAATCACCGAGCACGATATTCATGAGTTGAGATTCTCTGTGTCTTTTGACACATGAAATCCCTATGGTAACCAATAAAAGACTGCTATGTAATGGATGAGAATCTATTAAAAAAATGAACACATGATCAAGTTGGTAAGGATAAAAATATCACTTCATAGTTCATACTTTTTTTTTTTTTTTTTGATGAAACAATAGGTGTTTGCCTTAATATATTAAGGGTCAAATGCCCAAAGGAAATACATAAAATAAAGCAAGAAATAAGACATATAGTTCTCATGTAGAAGAGATATCTACTAGGACTAAGTGCCCAAAAATATCACTTCATAGTTCATACTTCATAGTCCATACTTGTATTGATATCTGTGATCTATCTTTGTAGGGTAGGGTGCCTCTTTACCATCTGAATTGCTTGAGAACATTTAGAACGCCTATTTTGTTTCTAGTAAATAGTTACTAGCAGATTTGATTTTTATTTCCTTTTTCCTATAGTGAAGATAGTCGCACATAATGACTGATCACGACCAAATTATTAAAAACTTGATAAAAACTTGTGATAAGAAAGGAAGAGTGTATTTAAAAAGTGAACATAATTTCTCTGTGTCCTATTATTAGTGGTTAATGTAGAGGATCCGACTCTAAACTTGATATTCATGAACCATAAACAAAAACATGCATCATAATTAAAATCGAATCCATTGAAAAAGGTGATTGATTTACATGCCGCAGTCGACCGCGTCATTCATCGCCGACCGAAGAAACGCCACGCTCGGAAACCTCATCGGCATCACCACCTTCATCGAGCGCTCCGCGCGATCGCTCAACAGCCACAAACAATGCGCGGCGGCGATTCCGAAAGCCAACAAAAACAGCTTCTACTACAGGTCCAAGAATCACTGCTTCTTCTTCTCTATATGCGCGCGAGCACAGGCCGATGCGGAGGCCGGCGATGCAGCACTCCCGCCTTCGCTCGGACACTTTTTGGAAGCGGAGAGGAACAGAGGACGTCGAGCTCCCGTCGCGAGCGAAGCGCGCACTCTCTTCTCCGATGGGCGCGTCGTTCCTCCTCGGACCGCGCGCGCGGGGACGCCTGTTTCGAGTGGGGATTTGGGGAGTTGTGATGCGCGTGGGGTTCTGGTGATGGTGGCGACGTGCGTGTGTGGGGGTGTGAACGTTTGAAATGGAGGGTGGTGTTGTATTGGTTTTTGAGTGAAAAGTTTGGTAGGATCATTTTGGTTGGCAACCACATACATGATGGTTTGAAATCTTTTTCTTAGGTGCAAATAATTTGATTATGTAACGCATTCGTAACTGTCGAATTGAATCACCTCAAAATAAATATATTAAAAATCAATATGTATGATTATCATTTAATGATAAAATATTTCAATCATAGTGATCCGACTGTCATTAACATATTGAACAATTAGATTATTCAACTAGTATTGGATCCAACTGGTTCCATTTGTTCTTGTAATGTAGTACTCACAAAATTTATCAGAATTGGTCGGATCACCAAATTAACGTCTTGGGCCTCTCAAAGTTGGTATTATTTTTTTGCTGCATTTTCATATAACAGTGTATACTAGTATAATATAATATATAATATGTTAGGAGGAAGGTGAAGACTACACAAATAACTCAGTGTATCAACATTTTTCAAAATTGACATGTGAGTGCTGAGACACAGTCCATTTGGTAGTCCCTTTTGCAATTCAGAAATAGTCCACAAACCGTCAATACACTACGATAATGCAATATATATATTACGCTATCACAAAATATGTTACATCATCACAATATATAAAACCTTTTTTTTTTGTTCAAAGAAATTCATTTTACTATTAATAGCAGTTTTTTCAATGAGCAAAAGTATATATTTTTTTCTTTAAAGGATCGATGAGGATTGCAAACATGATTGCACACGAGGCTGAACATATCATTTCCCTTGGGCTTGACATACATCCATTTTAGTTTGTGGCTCATTAACTGTGTTGGCTAATTTTTAATTTATGGGCTTTATGTACGTTTTTTTTGCCCAGCCCGGTCCACTCAATCCCTAACCGCGGGTTGTTCCATGGCTAGTGAATCATGAACTATTAATAATAGTGTCTGTGTGAGATGTTGTCCCTAAATGTTTTTTTTGTTTATTACATGAATTATATATCTTTATGAAAAATAAAAAATATATTCTAATAAACGTAATATATATCTTTTCATAATAACAAAATACATATATTATTATAAAGAATAAAAACTGCATATAACACGGTATATATTGATATTAATACATAGCCTCTACTAGCCAACATGTATGGATAGAAATACTGATAACGAGTCAACTTATTTTTCATTCCCAGTACTAAAAAAAATTAAAGACATCTAAGTCCCTACAAACATGGATAATCCCATATAAATCTCTGTCAAAGTTAAGACAGATATACAAGTCCCTCAAAACTCACAAAAACCCAAATATCATCTCTAAGTTAAATTTTCATCCAAACTTAACGGAATATTCTAATAATATTCCATTACAGATAATTGTGTAGACATTGTAATTTCTGTAAACAATCATAAATACAAATTAGTTCCTGTAAAAGATAAAATTGCTCCTGATGAATTTTTACATTTAATTGTGTAGACATTACAGTATTTATAAACAATCATAAAAATAAATTCTTTCCTTTAAAATACAAAAACGCCCTTAAATACTTTTGCATTCAGTTATATAGAGAATATAGTCCTTATAAACAATTATATACTCACAGTAACCAAATATATACATAGTTAAAAAATCACATTTTTCAATGGAATATATATCTCATTTTTTTAAGAAAAATAATATAACTAATTAGATGAGATATATTATTTTTTTTAAAATTAAAACATGTGTAGATTGGAATTGTGACTAAAAAATAGATTGAAGGTAACATTATTCATATTTTTTTTTATAAAATCAAATTCTCATAATATTACTAGTTAAAAAATACTTATATGAAATTATCCATGATTGTATGGATGTAGATGTCTTTAACCCAAAAAATTATATCAACTATTCGGTAACATTTTGAGTTACAAAAGCAACACCATCTCTACTCTAGACAAGCAAAACACCCAATTAAGAGAGCAAACTAATGGAAGATGGGTGATTGTTATACTTGTTATATTCCAAATTATGCAAACACAATGCGTGGTGCATACACCATTTATTTAATTGGTAGTTCATTTTATTTATTTATTTTCAAGATTGGTATCTATGTGGATGTCAAGCTCAGAGGGTTCACTTCCTGCTAAGGAGGGCCACAATCTGTCAGATAAGAGATGTCACGATGCTCAACAACTGATGATATTTCACAACCATCTTTTATCTATTAGGACTGAAATTTATTTTTTTTAAGGTGACAAGTTTGATTAATTAGTTATCGTCAATTTCTAATAAGAGACTGAGACATGATAATTTTTCATGTAATACATATAAGATTATGATAAGTTTTTTAAGTTAATGTCACATGACAATACATGAGATCCAATACTAAGTAGATAATCATTGTCCTCTAGTTTTTCATCTCAACAACAACCATTATATATCCCCATTCTTATTTGAGATAGTTGTACAGGTCTGGCTGGATATGCGTTACAAGTCCTCTTCACACTTGAATCTTGTGTCACACTATGCTGCTTAATCATATCATAATATCCCTTATAAAAGAACATAATTTAAAGCTACTTTAATTATGTATATTGTAGCCCTTGTGGGTGGTGAGATATTTAACTTGCTGAGCAAACGTACACCCTTATACAGCTCAGTTGATTCAACTTTATGATCAAAAGAATATTATTATAAATATATTTTTTCAAATCATCTTATTTTATCTTATAATGTTTAGAAGAAATTGGTCGACAACATTCCAGGACACCAAATTGTCACAGTTGTAGCTACTGGATATTTTCCTCTTTGATTAGATATTTATTATTGAAGATCACTATGGAAATAACTGTAGACCAAAGTCCAAATTAAAGATTAATAAATTAATTTCCCTTTCAGGTGGATCTAGGATCTAGACAGGTGTCCCCCCCACGTATTAGGGCCAAAGATCCAATAGAATAAAAAATCTGATACAATGTTATAAAGAACGACAATATATCATTTTCAAGCATAAAGTATTATATACATATAACCATATCTGGATCTATATGTAGATGAAGTATCCAATCCCCCATCCAATGCCCACCCAAGTCACCCCACTCCACCCACAACCCAAAGATTGTACATATTAATGCATTTTTAATACTTTAGTTTTGCATAGATTAATGCATGCATTTCTTAATATTATGCTTTTCTAATATCTTTATTGGATTAATTAGAGGGCATGTGGTGATTTAGTCTCCCATTTGGTTGACACACATGCATCACCTCACCAACTCCCCCATGCTTGCTTGTTTTATGCTGAATTTCATGTCCATGTTATCATTAAAAATATTAACACTATCTTATTCTACACGTAGAGAAAAAGATGATCACACACATTCAAAGTTATAAAGTTATTTAGTAATTAATGTCATTTTTGAATAGTTGGAGGCTTGGATCTTGAGTAGCCTGGGGATAGGGCTGGTAAATGAACCAAGTCGCTCGGGCTCAGTTTGGTTTGAGCTCGTTCAAGCTCGTTCATTTAGACAAATGAGCGAGCTTGAACAAGTTTTAAAGCTCGGTTAGGCTCGGGATCTGGATCGAGTTTCATTTTGTGTTCAAATTTGACTCGCTTGTGTTATAAAAATTTAGTTGAAGCTTCACTAAACTACTTTATAAAATCAAAACATTAAATTAATACAAAGTTATGTTCGTTTAAAGCTCATGAATTTGGCTCATTTAGGCTAAAATTTTATTTTCAATCCCTAAAAACCCTAAAATAAAGAAGAACGCTAGGCTCGTTGAGGTTCGGGAACATGTCAAAGCTCGGCTCGTTCAGCTCGTTTACCACCCCTATCTGGGGAGTAATAAATAAATAAACCTTCTGGACTTTCTTTTCTAGCTAGGATCAATTATGTAATCTTTGAAATTGATTTCGATTAAGATGAAGTTTGTTTTGTATAAAATATATTATTATTGCTCCTTTTGTAAAATATATTTTATGATAAACTATTTTTTGACTAATGAGATATATGTTTATTTAGATTAAACATGTATTTTTTTTGTATAAGTAAAAATAAAAATACACGACATATAAAATATATGAGAAACTCTTTAATATTATTTTATGTTATATTGTCTATGTTATTGCAAACAATGCCCTCAGTAAATGAAAATTTCCATGAAAGTGTTCTAGATTTTGAAAGAAGCATCAACCACTGTGATTAATATATATCTTATTTTATGATTAGAATTGTTTATTAGATGTTGCAAGTTAATTATGATCCACATATAATTATGATCACAATAGTTTGTTTGATTTTCCTTAATCAACCATATGAATTCATCACAAAAAAAGATTATCTTTGTCAAAGCTTAAAAATTTCTATGGGAACCCATCATCCTTGACATCCAAAACCACGTAATTGCAGATAATATCAACCCTTAAAAAATAGACTCGTTGAATAATATCCAACAAAATGTGGGGTATTTAAAAAAATCCAAATAGGGATATGTTTGAAATCACTTCAAAATGAGTAACCTTTTCTTAAAAAATCAACACACTTATAACCAATCCGGACCATCCATGTACTATTATCACGTGGTGTCAAAGGTCCACAAATTCAACCATTTATTGAATTAGAAAAATAAAAAATTAAGCAGAATTGAACCGCAACATCATTTTGATAAATGCACATTGGTTAGAAAAATTATATATATATAAATTAAATATTTTAGCTTTGACAAATCTAGGGGAACCCAATTTTTTTTTTTTAAAAAAAGACAAGTCTCTACCATTTTCAATTTTTTTAAATAAAAATATTAACAAATAATTAAAATATCTAATAAAATTTATCATCCAAATATTATCCAGTACCAAACTAACATGCACAGATATTAATTAAAGTGTTAAAGGATATTGCTTACAGAGGAGGGAACATGTGATGTACAAGATCACGTGGCAAGCCGGGTCCAACACCCCATCTGGATCCGGTTCACACTTGAAACCCATTGACTATGCACAAAGAGCCAACCACAGTGGCCCAATCCGTCTTT
Source organism: Acorus calamus (assembly GCA_030737845.1). Lineage (NCBI taxonomy): Eukaryota > Viridiplantae > Streptophyta > Magnoliopsida > Acorales > Acoraceae > Acorus > Acorus calamus. The sequence goes on along the minus strand of CM060877.1, from coordinate 17,521,412 downwards.
CCCTCACGCATCATCACCAAATCTGTGGGACCCATTTCCATGGAAAAAAAAAACCATTTTTAATATAAACAATTTTTTTTTAACAACCAATTCATTGTCTCAATGTGTAAATCTTTACCAGTAAGAGATTGATTCCTCCAGTCACCATCGTTAAAACATATGTATTGATTGCTATAGGAAGGAGTAAGTAGTGTGCCACGCTGTGCATACACACATCCTTAATGATTTATTAGATTATTATTTGTTCGGAGGCAGATTTATTTTTTAAACATATAACAGATGAGAGTATTTTGTTTAACACCATATACACTATTTTACAACGTAGTCAAGATTCAAACACTGTATCTACACTGGTAGTGTATTTTAGAAGGGAAACAATGCTGACACGGTAGAGTCAGCCCTCTCAGTGGATTTCAACAAATGAAAAATGTCCTTGACACTAGAATGTATGATGTCTCCTAAAATATATATGTTTATAAAAATTGAGTATTTATATTTGAATGAAAGCACTTTTTGTATTTTTTTTCTAACTGAATATATATTCTTCTAATTGAGTACACTCTATTACAGATTTTATAGATCATTTTAATACTGCAAGAATGACGGTAGTAATGACTAAGTGAAGGGTTTTTTTTATTTTTTAGTTTCTATAAATTATATGATTTAGTGATCGATCCATCACTTCTTCATATTTCGTTTTAAGTCTCAAAATTTAAAGGATATGTTCATTTTTAATCCCTCCCAAGGACTAAAAAGAAAACTAAATAATTTATGCATAGGTTCTTCTGAGAGACTATTAAGAAACATATCGTTTAAATTTGAGGACTTAAACTGAAATATGAAAAAATGAAGGATCGATTACTATATCATATAGTTTACAAGGACTAGAAAATAAAAAAAACCCTTAGAAGAAAAGTTCCAAGATGGAGAAAGCCAAATTTCAAAAGGACCCACAAAAAATTAAAAAAGAAGAAAAGAAACGGTAAAAAGAGAAACCACATCCCAATGACATTGTTCATGTGCCACAGGTGTACTGAACAAGGTAACCTCAAAATAATGTAACCTCTCTCACTGCCCCTCCCATCCTCAATAATCAGAAAACAACATGACCTCTTCTGAACTTTGGCTAGTTGTGGGACATGCTGCCTTATGAGTTCACATTTTTACTTGAAAGTGTCTCACAAAAAAAAGTAGTGGGATTTCCATCACCCATTATGAAAGTCCCTCTTCAGTGTGTGCAAACTGGTTAATGAAAACATAAATGACATTAAAATCTCATTCAATGAATGAAAATGGATAATGAATCCATCACACGTGACATGTTGTCTTATATTTAAAAGAATATGTATTTCAAGAGGAACATAGAAGCCTTTTCTTTTTTTCCTTTGCTTTGCTTGGTCCCCAAAAGAGTACAATCTTCATACATATATAGCTGCAATCCAAATGAACAAATATAACATGACATCTTCCCCTCCAAAACTAAAAAAATTTCAAGCTTTTGCAATCCAAGATTTCCAAAAGAAACAAAGATGGCCTCTGCTTATTCTGGCTGCTCCCCTTTCTGCTTTGGTGGGACTGCCCAAACTCTACAAGCAATTTAAGATGGAATTCAATATATAACGATGTGAAATGACTGAATGCCGGATATTTAAGGCTTATCGACTGTCTCATCAGCTAATTTGTCCGAACCACGCTTACTGAATGAACCGATAGCAGATGACAGGCCTTTGAAGCTGCTGCTCCCCTCGCTGAGGTTGCGAGACCTCCTCGGTCGTTTGAACTTCGATTGGTTCTCCATTTCTTTCTCTTCGTCCTTTGTTTTAGCGACCACTAGTCGGGCTATGTTGCTTCGACAGAAGGGGCAGACCGGGGCAGGCTTACAAGCTGTGACCGGATTGGGCTTGTTGTGACAACACAGCGCCAATGTGCAGTGGGCGCACATCTGGTGTCCACAGTCTTGGACTTCGATCGTGCAGACTTGGTCGAAGCAGATGCAACAGAGCTCCGTCTCGTTGTCCTGCATGTTAGCATGTGTTCATGTTCACGTTGTATTGAAGAACCAAATGAATTTTTTTTTCTTCATGATGAGACTTACTGAAGAGATGTCATCATCAGTTCCTTCATTAGAATGTGAGGGGGATGGCAACAAGTATTTAGTCCCCCTCAAGATGTTCCTTTCCCTTGCCATGTTGGCTTCCATTAAAGCCCTCTCTAAAAGGAGCTTCGCATCTGAATTGAGTTCACTGATGAACTTCAATGGTGATGGCCAAACAAGTGGCTCCGCTGAAGATGGATTTAAAAGTGCTGCACATGCTCCATGATTTCGCTTCAATGCAACATCATATGGTATCCTCCTATAGAAATTTTTAGATCAGAACACAAAACCATCCTATATATGTCATTTTTATAAATGTCTAGTTCATGAACTGGAATGACAGTTGGACATGAATAAAATAGAAAAACATGAATCGTGATTAATATGAAATGGAAAGCCATTTCTTTCTATAAGTCAAACTCCACTGAAAACTGTCTAGGAATATTATACATGCATTAACAAGAGCCAATTTCCATGTAAATTCAAATCAAATGATGGAAAGTTATATTGTAAACCTCATTATATTGATATTTCAGATATTCGGGATCATGTTTATTTCAGTAGACCAATCATGAAATGCTTAAAAAAGGGAGAGAGCTTACCCAGATGAGTCCCTTTGAAGCCGATCTGCACCCCAAGCAAGCAATTCGCGAACGCAATCCAAACAACCTCCACGAGCCGCCAAATGAAGTGGGGTGCTCCCAGGCAAGCTGCAACCATCAAAACTATCTCCATTGATCATCAAATTCATTGGATCATTCAATATATACACATCACAAGTCTATATGTATTACCCATAACCCTCTGTTGAAGCACAAACAAGAGCTCCATTGTCTAAAAGAATATGAATGCAATCCGGCCGTCTCTGCCTCGCCGCAAGATGCAAAGGTGTCGCTCCATTCCCATCTCTAACATTCACAAATCGAGCAAATCCCCTGTTTTTTTTTTTTTTTTGTTCAAGGTCTCAATCAATCATGCAAAGAAAATCATCACTTAGACTCTTAAGTCTTAGACAACACAACAACAAAAGCCCACCACGAATTCGCAACGGTGGTCGTTTGTGCCGCAGCGAGTATCGCTTGGAGGCACTCCGAGTGGCCGTAATAAGCCGCGTAATGCAAACAAGTCCGCCCGTGCAACGAATCAAACATCAGTATCTGAATCGATATCAGAAAGACCCGGATCACCATTTGAAACACAACCACTAAAATTGAACTTTAAAAGACTAATAAAGAAGTACAAACGAAGAACCAATTGAACAGATTTAACCTACATTAGCACCAGCTTCTATGAGCTTCTGCACACAGGAGATCTTCCCATGCATTGCCGCCAACATGAGTGGAGTCTAAACCCAAAAAATCCAATCTTTCTCAGACACCCAAAATAGAGATTCAACACAAAAACAAAAAACCCAATGTTTGCGCACCTGCTTGTGACGGTTCAACAGATCCGGGTGCACCAACCGATCCAAAACCATACACAGAACCTACAAAACCCAACACCAACAAAAACCCATCAAAACCCAGACCCCAAAAGAGCCAAAGATCGCAACTTGATCCCGACCCATCAAAGAAAAACGAAAACCCACCTCGATCCGGCCATTGGCGGCGGCGATGTGGAGGGCAGAGAGGCGTTCGTACACAGTCGTCCGGTGGAGCATCGACGGTTCGGATTCCACCATGTACTCGACGGACTCGAGGTCCCCGGCCTGGACCGCCCGGAAGAAGTCGTGCTCGTGGTTTGCTCTGCAACTCAGTCCCTGACCCATCTGCGGAGCACGTTAAGCTTATCGTGCCTCGCTTTGGGGTGGGAGAGAGAGAGAGAGAGAGAGAGAGAGAGAGACTTGGGAGTTTCAACAATGGAGACCAAGAGGAGAGACGGGCAGGACGGGCAGCTGACCGGGGCAGTGGGGGTTGAAGAGGGAGACTCGGATATTTGTGTTTAGAATCTGTGATTTGGGGGTTCTTATATATTTATAAAAGAGAGTCCTTTGTCTGAACATTCTATTTTTTTTTTATTAAAAAAAAGAGAGGAAAATTCAAATAACCCCCCAGTAAGCTTCCTGAAATGCATAGAAGCCCTTCACTTTTCCTGAAGTCTATGTTTGGGGTGCAATTCGATCTGTTTGGTTTGATTTTTGACAAACCCAAATTGAACCAAACTATATTCACATGTAACCTAAAAATTAAACTAAACAAAAAATTGAACAAAAAATCCAAAACTGAACTGAACTATTTTTTATTTGATTAAATCGAATTAAACCAAACCAAATTGAATTGTTAAAAATTGATGGGTTGGATGGAGTTTTTGGGGGTTTGATTTACAACTTTATATAAATATCAAAATGTATAAATTAATATATTCATTTTATAAATATTAATGGTATAACAATAATAGATTTAATATAAAAAGAATGTCCTAAATGAATATTGATTATGAATAATCATATATTTAAATTTAATTCGATTCGGTTAATTATGTTTTTTTTAAGTAAAACCAAATCCAAACCAATATAGATCGATTTATTAGTTTTTCAATCCATACCCAAACCAAATCATAAAACCATTAACTCAAACCCAATAAAAGTCGGTTTCGATCGGTTCAGATTCGATTTAACTAACCAAAGTTGCACCCCTAGTCCATATAACCCCTGAAAACATATATGTAAATCCAAATAGCCCCCTGAATTAAACTTCCGTTGATAAATGAAGAATATTATGTGAATATTTTATTTGGTTAACCCTGATTGAAAACACAGTATGTTAAAAAAACATCTACAATGTGTTGAAAATGTGCAAAACCCTCTATATAATTTTACCTCTCTAAATAGATTATAAAACCATATTTGGATGGGTAAAATCGTCATTACATATGATTTTTCACATTAACACATGTAGGGGATTTTGAATATACTGTGTTCAGTTATGGTTAACCAAACAAAATACTCCTTATCTGTCTACGAAAATTTACTTAGGGGGTTATTTAGATTTACATAGTGTTTTTAGGGGGTTACATGGACTTCAGGAAAAGCCAAGGGGTTATATGGAATTTTTACAAACAAAAATTGTTTGGGGTGGATTTATTTTGTGCCGTTGGATTTTTTTATCTGAGTTTTTGGGCCGTTTGATTATGATGGTTGAGAGTTTGTTGAGTGGGACAGTTTCATTTTATTATAGAAGATATTTTGTTATCAGGAGAAGTAATTTGAATACTTTGAATTGATGGGACCCCCACAAATAATGGACCAGTTTTTATACTTAAAAAAATGGTTGTTAAGAGTGGTATACCAAAAATAGTGCTTAAAATGTAAACTTTTTTTTTAATCTTTTTATAGATGTGGCCACGTAATCCAATCATGCATATACGATTTTTATACTAAATTTATTCATATCATTACAATACATAGTTTATTTGTAACCTAATGTTTAAGTTTTTCGTGTGGGAACAGGGACGGATTCAAGACAATATTTTTTGGTGGACTATATTAAATATTATTATAAAAAGATTTTTTATTCTTATATTTTATGTATTTATTTTATATATCAAATAATATGTTATTCAAAAGACATTCAATCATTTTTTTTTAAATGAAAAATAGTGTGGATTGCAATGGAGCTACGGAAGGGGTATGACATCATTTTTTTTAGCTCCTATTTCAATCTTATATGTGTTGATAAAAAATCACATGAGCATATATTCACAATAATGAGGTATATATTTTGATATAAATTTTACATTTTTTTAATAAATATATCAATGCAATTTATTAGAGTATATGCTTTATTTTTTTAATAAATGCATGTATCTTATTGAATAAAATAAATATTATTTTAAAAAAATTCAAAACAAGTGTAAAATGATATTATGATTGAAAAAAGTCTGTATGTAACATTATCTCAATATATATAACAAAAAATAAAATAAAATCCTGGCCGGGCTACAGGCTGAGCTCACCTCTAGGTCCGCCCCTGTGTGGGAACATAATGTAATGCATTGCAATTCTTATCTTATTATAGCAGAATTCATAACTAACAATCTACACTGAATAGTAGATGTTTTGTTAGAATGTATCAAATCTTTTTCTTATTATGAAAACATATGAAAGTTTGTTCTTGTTTGATTCACATTTGATAAATTGATTATTAAAAATAAATAATATTTCATAACTTATTAAATGATAATTTTTCTTATATAATTGTTTGTGTTTGAAATTTTATGTAAGAGATGTTATAAATATGTAATTTCAAGATCTGTATGAAAAATATTAAATGAGCTAATTTTTTTAATAAGATATAGAAAACTATTTTAATACATTGTAATATATTACAGTACTCCTCTGCGAGTTTATTCAAATTTTAATCTTGCAAAACAAATAGTCTTTTTAAGGTTAACTGTCGGTAAGTTATACTGAGACATGGAGAGTATATATGTATTTTTTTTTTCCTCGTAAAATTAGATTTTACTTTGTTAGGATTTTTAGAGTATTTTGAAAAAAAAAATTAATATAAAATCCAAGGAAGATAATTCTAAGAATCTGAAGACAAAATGTCGGTGGACAAGGCATCCATGCTCTTGTACTGCTACAGTGCTAATACAAGTAATACTTTGCTTTCATTGATTGATTGATTCCCCCCATCTCCAAAAGTTCTTGTTCTCCACATCAATTAACAAACGAATATCCATAAAAAAAAAAATAACAAACGAATAATCAGGAAAAAAAAATTAACAAACGAATAATCAGGAAAAAAATATTGCATATGACAAAATCTAGTCTGTAATCTGTCCCTTTGAATAATTTATTTTAAGGCGTTATTGCACTGATTACCAGTTTAATCAGAATTGTTAAAAATAAATAAATAAATACATTAATTTTAAAAAAAAGAAACATACTGATTTAATGTGTGATTTTAACGCAGCGAAAAATTAAACAAAGATCCAACAAGCGTTGGGATCATTCAACAAACTTACAAATCTCAAAAGAGAAATAAAATTAAAAAATAAATTAATCAAAAGCTGAAAACTCTAAATTATAAGTCTCCCTTTTATACTAACTAGTTAATGCACACGTGCGATGCACGTGAATTATTATGAAAATTATTTAAAATTATTATTATTTAATTAAATATTAATTTTAATATTATCTTGTACATAATATATATGTATAATATATAAATATGCAATTGTATATCTTATAAGGGAAAAACTACTAAAATAAATAAAAGAATTCAATAGATACATAATAATAATAATCGTGATATACAAATAAAATATTAATGTAAATTTGTTTGTGACATTAATTTGTTAATAAATTATATGTAAACATAAATATAAATATTATTTGTGACATTAATTTGTTTTGATTATTAGAATATTTGTTAAAATCATATCTTGAATAAAAACATAAATATAAATATTATAATATTAATAACATAAATAAAAATTAAGTATGAGCAATTGAAAAAGAGATCTTGGATCAATTGATAAATTTAAATTTATTATATCACATATTCATTTAACAAAAAAAATAATTAAATTTATATGTGTAAATTTGAATTCCTAAATTTTACATATAATTTTAATTTTTTCAAATATAAAATAAAATTAAAATATAATTTTAAACAGAAATAATTTTGTATTTGTAACTTAGATTAGAGATATACGATACATATATTTTTTGTACAATTATTTAAATCAATTTTACTGAATTGATGTATATATAGAAAATTTAAATAATATTAATTATAATTTAAAGAAATTAATTTATTTTTCCGTGATTTAATTATTTAAATTTTCACCCATATTAAGTTATCCATACGAAAATAAAAAAATTATTATTTATTTTGAATCATAATTTTCTATTTAAGTTTAATTTAAAGTTATTCAATACAAATAATATTAAAATTATCTATCTAAATTTAATATAAGGATATTATCTTATAAGATATTATTTTATATTATCATTTTTAATTTTTTTTTTATTTTTGTCAATTAATCCATATTTTTGTCAATTGTCTCCATTTCTTTATATTTCAATTTTTATTTATTTAAATATTATTTATAAATATCTCATTTATCCATATGTAAATATAAAATTTATCTTAATATTATTTTATTAATCCATATCTAAATTTTTTAATTTAAATCAATCTTATAACATACCATTCATCCATAACTTTCGAATTTTAAAGATGTAGTTATATCAGTTTTAAGTTACATATTTGATCAAATATCTTGTAAATATCAGTTTTACTTAATATCTTAGAATATTTTATTGATCCAAACTTATCATTTTTTATATCAAAATTTAGTTCCATTTCTTATTGATTTGAGTTACATTTTCTAAATAACTTTTGAAAAGCATTACTTACACTTCCAGTGTGTTGAATTCAAGTATGCACTAATCAATTCTCCCAATATTTAAAAATATTCAATCAAAGAAATATTAAAAAATATTTATTGTTAAGCAATCCCAACTAAATATATTCAAAATTATTAAAAATAAAATACACTCATCATCCATAAAAATAATCACCTAAAAGCAAATGAAAAAAAAATATTATTGAAATATAACCAAACATAAACAAAAAATTATAAAAATAAGATAAAAATCAAAGTCATTTTCTAAAAAGACAAAGACTTAGAAAATAAAAAAAATAAAAAAATCATATTCACAGATATAAAAAGTAATGATAATTAGATAAAGTAATAGATGTATATTCCTATGTGCTTTTAACAAGTATGTAGAATGTTATATATAATTTTTTATAAATACAATATTACAAAGAATAAACACATGAGAAAATAAATACTTATATATTAAAAATAAAATATAATAAAAATATTTAAAAACAACATATTACTCTTTCGATCAAACTCTAGAAGAGAACTCTTATATGTGTAATTCAATTCTCCTAAAATAAAAATAATCCATTAAATCAATGATTAGAATATCCAAATAACATGTTAAAAAATACTAAATATGAAAAAAATTCATCAACCTTTTAAATAATTATTAAAAAACAAACAAAAACTCCAAATATTTGAAATTAAATATTATTGAAACATAATCAAATATAAAAAAAATAAAATCCTCTTCCAAAGACATAAAGACCAAAGAAACTAAAAAAAAATGAATTGAATATGAGAGGTTGGGTATTTATATAGTTTTTTTTTAAATGGCTCATCCAATTTTTATATATAACCTGATTTTTTTATTTCTTATGATTCATTTTTATCTATATTTTGTATTAAAATATAACAAACCAAATTACTCTAAATCTTAATTATTTTAAATTAAAAATTAATTAAGACTGATTTTTTTGTTTTTAAATATCTACTTTTATCTATATGTATTTTGAATTTTTAAAAATAAAAAATTGGTTATTATATCTATTATATATATATATATATATATATATATATATTTGAAAATAATTAAAATCAATTTTTTTGTTTTATAAGATCTAATTTTATGTATATGTATTTTGAATTTCTAAAAAACAAAATTTGTTTAAAAAATCGTATTTTATGAGATAAAATCTAATTTATGAGATAAAATCTATCATATTAAAATCATAGATAAGAATATTTTATAGATATAGATGTATTTTTAATTAATTTTAAGTTGTAAAATCGGCTAAATGTTTCCCCTTCAACTCGTACTTCTAATACATGGGGGTATAGATATAGAATTTATATCAAAATTTTAAAATAAATAAATAAATTATATTAAGTCATAATAAATTCTGTTTAGATAAAAATTTGATCAAAATTAAATTATTTTTAAAATTCTTTAATTTTAAAAATTATAATTTTTCTAGCATAACTCTTATTGGGATGAATAATAGCTCATTGGAAAGATGTTTTCATTGTATACTTGCATGTGAAATATATTTTTCAAAAAAATATTTCTAAAATTGTTTAAAAAATTATTAATTTTCAAGCATAATTCTGATTGCGTGATGAATACATCACTGGAAAGATCAATTCGATATATATTTATGCATGTATAATATAGTTTTCTAAAAATGATTATTTAATAATGAACATTGAAATTAAATATGAAAAATTATATTTGAGCCAAAATTATTTTTTATTATTTAAATAAATTATAAATTTATTATTAAAAATTAAAAATATTAAAAATAATATTAAATATTAAAAAATAGCATCTTACTCTTTAGATGAGCGTGTAGAAGAGAACTCTTGTATGTATAATTCAATTCTCCTACAATAATAAAACATTCAATAAAACAAATGTTTAGAATATCCAAATAAAATTTTCATAAATATTTAAAATTTAAGAAAAATACACATTCGTCATCCTTGGAAAAAATTATTAAAAAATAAACAGAAATTTTAAATATTTGAATTTTAATATGATTGAAACACAATAAAGCATAGACAAAAAAATATATAAAAAATGAAATTATAATGAAATAAAAACATAGAAACTAAAAAAAAAATGAATTTAGAAGGAGAGGACGAGAGGTAGGGCATATATATATATTTTTTGGAACCTTCTTTTCATCCTAAATAAATGGCAATTTTTTTATAGATATAACTTTTTTTTTTTATTTTGATACATTTTTATCTACATTTTGAATTGAATTTTAAAAAATCATATTACTGTCAATAAAATGATTTTTAATTATGAAAATAATTTAAAAATGATAACATAATTAAAAATGACTTTTATTTTTGAAAATAAAAGATCGATTATTATATCTATTATATTGTTTTTTCATAAATTAAATGATTATTATTTTATTTTATATAAATAACCTCTGTTTTCTTATAATACATTTTTTCCCATTTAAATTTAAATATAAAAACAATTATTAATATCTTTGTGTATTTTGAATATTGGAAATCGAATCTTTCAAATTTGACTATCATTTAAACCTTTTTTTAGTTTCCTATTAAGATCCATTTTTATCTATATTTATTTTGATCAATTATGAATATTAAAAATTAAAAATTTTCGTGTATAACTCCGATTGGAGTTATAAAGATCTCGATGAAAAGATATTTTTTGATCAATTATGATTATTAAAAAATTGTAATTTTCGAGTATAACTCTGATTGGAGTTATAAGGATCTCTTTGGAAAGATATTTTTATTTATACTTGTGCATATGAAATGGATTTTTTCAAAAAATGATTATTTCATGGTGAACAATAAGATGTAAAGTTCAAATAAATAACAATAATTATTAAATAAAGTAATAGATGTATATTTCTATGTACTTCTAACAAGTATGTAGAATATTATATATAATTTTTTTATAAATACAATAATACAAAGAATAAACACATGAGAAAATCAATACTTTTATATTAAAAATAAAATATAATAAAAATATTTGGAAAGAACATCTTACTCTTTCGATCAACCTCTAGCGTCTTACTTCTAACCTCTTGCATGTATAATTCAATTATCCTGAAATAAACAAAAACATTCATTAAATCAAATGAATAGAATATCCAAATAAAATATTCAAAAATATTTTTATTCAATAAGGATTGTTTTTTTGTTTTTTTGAAGATCTACTTTATCTAAATGTATTTTAAAATTCTAAAATAAAAAATAGGTTATCATATCTATTTATATATATATACATTTGAAAATAATTAAAACCAATTCTTCTGTTTTTCAAGATTTGATTTTATCTATATGTATTTTGAATTTTTAAAAATAAAAAATTGCTTATTATATATGTCATATATTTAAATTAAAAAATAATTAAGACTGATTTTTTTTTGTTTTTCAAGATCTATTTTTATCTATATGTATTTTGAACTTCTAAAAATAAAATATTGGTTATTATATCTAATTATATATATATTCGGAATAATTAAATGCAATTTTTTTATTTTCAATATTTAATTTTATTATCTTGAATTTCTAAAAATAAAAAATAGGTTATTATTTATATTATATATATAAATTCGGAAATAATTAAAACCAATTGTTTTTGTTTTTCAAGATCTAATTTTTTCTATATGTAATTTGAATTTCTAAAATTAAAAAATTAGTTATTATATCTATTATATATGTCATTTATATATTAAATGATAATTATCTTTTTACAGAAATAACCAATTTTTTTTGTAATATATTTCCTTCAAATTTTAAATTTAAATATAAAAAATGATTATTATTATTATCTATGCTTTTTTAATATTAAAAATAGAATATATTAAAAAAAATTATCATTAAAACTAATTTTTTAGTTTCTTAATATTTTACCTTTATCTATATGTATTATGATAATTTAATATTATTATGATATGTATTAAATAAAATCTGATAAGATTTGTTAATTAATTAACAATGAAATATTCATTTTTTTTAAAATAATATTTCATGAGATAAAATCTAATTTATGAGATAAAATCTATCATATTACAAATATAGATAAGATTTGTTGATTGATATAGTTGTCTTTTTAATTAATTTTTAGGGGTAAAATTGACTAAAATGTTTCCCCTCCAACTCGTACTTTTTATAGTAGTATAGATATAGATATAGATATAGATATAGATAGATATTACTAAAAATAATAAAAATGAAAGTTTGTTATAATTAAATCTAGGGGATCCTAAGAGATCATATGGATATTACAATTTCTTAAGAGATAGACATTGCTATTACAATTTCATTGCGGAATTCAATGTATAATTCCAAAGCTAGGTGAGAGGAGGAAAAAAAACACAAAGGCCTGTCAGTGATGATCTCTTAGTTAGAAGAGCTATTACCCTTGCGCTTACTCTATAATGATTGACCCCTCGTTCCAGAAATACGCCTCCCTCGCACTAGTAATTTATTATCCCCAATCTCAACAACAACAAAAAAGCTCTCACATCTTCTCTCAATATATTCTTGTATATCTCATATCTATCATTTATCCTTATTTTATATAAGGTGAATTAAACAACAAAAATATTAGTTTTGTATTTTAATGAATATTTTTATGACTTGAGGTTAATTTCAATGGATGAATAGTTAGGTTTTCCTACTTATTTCTTATATGAACCATCAAGTCATACAATAAATTTAAAAATCATTTATCTTGGAGCGAAACCTAAACGGAGAGAAACAAACACTCAAACATAGTCGAGTGTGTGAGTGATAATACTTTCAATATTTAGGTAAAGTACGTGTGGCTTTAGAAGCTTTACAAAATGTGCCTTGTTATGTTGGGCTTACATGAAACCACTTAAGGGAAGCCACTCTAAAAGGGATTTTGTTCCCTACAAAATGAAGGAGAATCTTTTTGAGGAAAAAAATCAAGGGGAAATTTAAAAATGTTTTTTTAAGGGTCCTCCTAAGCCAAGCAAAGTTTTCATCTTTTTCACCCCTGCAGACTTCATGTGCATGTGATTGATCCCCACGTGACTCTTTTTTTTGTTGTTTTTTATTATCCAAACAACTTTTATATGATTTTTTGTGTAAATGAGGTACAACCACTTTATATATTATTGTATACTATGAATTTAGTATTAGACGCGTTTATTGACTCATCAATAACCTGTTAAAATTGGAGTTGAATGTGTTTTTAAGTTGATGTTATGAGGTGGGTCCATTCTTGGATTGGTATGTTCAAAAACTTGGAAATTTGTTACAATTTGAATTTGAATTTGAGAAATGATTAACAATTAGGGTTGTTGAAACATGATACAAAGTTCAATTCAAGGCATCGGTTTACTAATTGTGTGGATGACTGGGAGTTTGAAAAGTACTCTTGTAAGCAAATGTCCTAAAAAACTTCCCACAAATGTCATATACTCTTTTTTTGAGGTTATATACACTTTTGATGTATTTTCTTTTGGTGTATCAAAGCACTAAAATCTATCTACTGTATAGAGCATTGTTTTTGAATTTTTTGAAAAGAGAGAAAATTTAATAATGCTTGAATCCAAGTTTTGGACACATAAGAGAAAATTTCGTTTAGATCTGCATTTGAATTTTGAATGCGCAAATCGAAATGGGGCCAAAGTTTATTTCTCATCCACAATGTTCATATGATCTCAAAACATTTGGATGCATGGATGAAGTAAACTACAAATCTAATTTTTAGGAGACTATAGAGTTGGCTTTGTTTTTTATTTTCTCTATGAAATTTAAATGTAATCAACATAAAAAAGAGGTATTTGTTAACAAAATTCATCAGGCCGACACTTTAACTAGAAACATGGATTTTGATCCTTTAATACACAAGGTTCGTGGATCATTCTATGCATCTGAATTTTTTTTAACATATAAGCAAAATCATTGTTCAGATTCTTCATTACAAAATATAGATAATTATTTAGTGTGTGACTGTAGATTAATTTTTTAATTTTAGACATAGATTGGTAGATATCAAGATGACCATTGTAACAGAGTTGGATGGTTGTTGTGTGACTTTAATCACATACACGCAATAAATTGTTCAAACGTAAGTTTGATTCACTTTCAATATTGCAAAGATGTGATTAGTTGAAGTTTGAATGCACGTGTGACAGTGGATTTGTAGTGATAACTTAGAATGTGGTCTATCGAAATTGGTAAGTGGAGAATAATGTTAGAATGTTTTGTTTTAGGGAAAAATCATACCCAGTAATCTGGCATAAATCCATATAACCCTCTATAATTTTCATAAATCCATATAATCCCCCTGTAATCACCCATCTATACCCATAAAACCTCCTCCGTCTACCTTCGTCCATCTGGGTAACGGGGCAGGGGGTTTATATGGATTTATGACAGATTACAGGGGGTTATATGGATTTTTCTCGTGTTTTTTTTTTTTATTTTCTTTACATGTGGTTTAAAAATTGAGCTATTTAACATTTTTTTTGAATTTTTTTTTCAAAATATCATGCACCTTTAGTTTTAATAAAAGAAAAAGGGTTAGTCAAATCATAAACACATACAATATCACGCACCAAAGAGATAAAAGTAAAAGAGAATGAATTTTGTAACAAAAAGTGTGTAATATCAACAAAATTTTAAAAATACAAAGAGGATGAATTATGTTTTTTATTAAATCTTATGAATTATGTTTTTTATTAAATCTTGGGGCACCTTTTGTGTTGGTATCATGAGTGAGTTTTGTTGGGGCTAAACTGTACGTGGAGGAGTAGTTTTGAGTTCTTTTTAAAATACCAAGAGATAAAATATATGTTTCTTTTACTTCTATCTCTTTGGTGAGTGATCATATATGTGTTTATGATTTGAATAACCTTTTTCCTTTTATTAAAATTAAAAGTGCATGGTATCTTGAAAAAAATTCAAAAGTAAATGTTAAACAGTTCAATTTTTAAATCACATGCAAAGAAAATAAAATAAAATAAAATAAAAGTGAGAAAAATCCATTTAACCCCCTGTAATATGTCATAAATCCATATAACCCCCTGCCCCGTTAATCAGACGGATGGAAGGCAGACGGATGGGATTTTATGGATATAGAATGGTGATTACAGTGGGTTATATGGATTTATGAAAATTAGAGGGGTTATATGGATTTAGGCCAGATTACAGGGGGTTATATGGATTTTTCCCTTTGTTTTATTATATCAAAGGATTTGCCCAAATCTTCTATTAATTAATTATATTATTGGTTTGGTTTCTCAAAGCACACATTGTTTATAAAGTTCATTTTCATTTAGGACGAGATCTACTTTTCTTTAGGATTTAGGATGCATCAGATATTGATCACTATATATAAGGGGCGGAGTTAGAAATTAGAATAAAGAAGGCCAAGGGATCAAGGGAATTAGTGTAAAAGGTAAAAAATCTATAAGATCATGATCTAGACTTTGAAGTAATGGAAGATTGATATGAATTTTTTATGTTATTTTTTTCTCGTATTTAGAAATCTGAAAAAGTTATGAGAGATCTAGGGGAAAAAAATTAAATTTTATTGGTTTTCCATCATAAAATATACAAAAAATGAATCTTAGAAAAATTAAAAAATAAATTTAAGAGAATCAATTTACAAGGATGTCCATTAAGTTTCCATTTAAAAAAAATTAAAAACCCAAGCTTCTAAAAAAGGTAGGGACTTAAAATAATAATATTGAAAAAAATAAAAAAAAAATCCCTCAAAACTAAAACTCGTGCTATTCAACGCTTCAAACAATCACAAAAACCAAAACAAAAAAATACACTAAGTTCGAGACTCCATTTGGATATGAGTGTGTGGATTCTACTGTGAAAAACCAATAAAATGCGAACTCATATCTAAATGGGTTTTTTGTTTTTGAGACACTGCTCCAAAAAGCCTATTAACACTGGCATTTCTAAATGCAACTAAAATTATTATTCTGAAAAAGCAGAGTTTATATCCCTGGAATCTTAGAATACAAAGGGTCGCACCACACATTCAATCGGACTCTAACACTTCATTCACATGTAAACCAACACTTACTACAATTAAACAAGCCTCACATTCAAACAAAACTCATATAAAGAAGGCCCATAAATCCTCACACTACACCCAATGTGCCATCTATAATGAGAACCAATTACTCAAACCCACGTCCCTGGAGGCGAAGCTTTGGTAGTGGACACATAAAAATTACAAAATATAAAAAAATAATTTGTTATACATACTTCAGATAACATGTGATTTAATATGTAAGTTAAATTGAAAGTTTTTAAGAACTAGGGTTGATTGTAATGAAAATCAATGTCATTGTTAGAAATCAAAACCTAAAATAGACTTTAGATTTTTTATTTCACCTTCATAAAACATAACAAGGATAAGAGGCATTTCCAATCAGTATTTGTGTAATTGAAAACTTACGTCGAGATCTATTTTCTCTAGACAACTAAAAGAACTTCATTTTGTATTTTTTTTATTCAAAATCAAAATCTCCCATGCATCCATTCCTCCAATGACATTACTCGAATGCACCTGTGGGAAGCAGGGGAATCCCTTTTTTTTTTATTATCAAATATAGAAATTAATTGTGAACACTTAATGGAAGAATTTCAACTTTTTAGATTAAAAGGATTGCAAATAGTTTTGGTGTTTTAATTTATACAGTAAAAATTAACTCAACTCTTCATGTATTATCAATTTTCATTTCTTTTTTTTTGGGTTGATGATGTGTTTTTCTCTTCTTTTTTTTTTTTTTTTTTTTGATGAGAAGGTATGCATGAGCTTTAGTTATATTAATTAAGGCAACAACATGCCCAAAGCAAGTAAAATGGGTAGATGAGGGGTCTACCACGAAAGATACAAAAGACTACCTCTCAATTACAATGACACCCCCTCTAATGAACACATTACTCGCCCCCGCACAGGCAAGACCCCAGTCTTTAATAAAGTGACAAACCATTTCCCACACATTCTCGGGATATACTATCTCGTTACGAAAAATACAATGATTTCGCGACAACCAAATAGCTCAAATGACAGCCAACACATAGGATTGCGAAACCTTTGCCTTGACGCTCCTATCTCCTCTCGCCCGCAATCTTCTACCCGCATCTCAGAGCTCCTGCAAGTTAGAGAAATATGTGGAGATGCCCGTCGCCAATCCAAGGCGACCCCATATCAATCTAGCTAACGAGCATTCCACCATCAAATGTGAAATTGATTCCTCCTCGATGCCACGCATCACGCAAGTTCGGTCATCCATAGGTGCCCACCGAGCCCTGTATGCCTTAGTTAATACGCGTTCTTGGTACATCGTATTAACTAAGTCCTGTATGCCTTAGTTAATACGCGTTCTTTTGTTAATTAGTACTCTTGAAACACTTGTTTGGCGTGCAATAAAGGTTTCGATAGGGAAGGAATAGCCAACAAACCCAACAATAAAAATCCAACTATTAAACTCAGATAAATTAGTTTCAACACTAATTTATTCCAAGTGGGGAGTTAGAATAGCCTAATTTATATAACCCAAAAGATATTAAAGTAAAAAATAATGATAACAAAAAAAATGAAAAATACTGTCAAACGAAACTGACCTAACAGTTATCTATGCTAGAATATCAATCTATCATAATTCATAAACAAGACTCATATATCACATCCCAAATGGAGCTAACACCATTACAAGAAGATGCACTACAGTTAAGCCATAGGAAAAAGTAAAATCTCAAGCCAAAACACCCTATAAAAGATATGATGGTGAGTTAAACAAGTATTGAATAAATGGTTTACCAGATTTTAGATTTTACTCCCAAATTAAAACAGTTTAAATCAATCAGAATCAGAAAAATTAATAAGAAACTAAGAAAGTGATCCATGTACCCATTTAAAACTTGTTGTCAGCCAACCCCACATTAGGGTTGATACAAAAGAAACAACAGCAACCATTGAACAAACCTTCATTGGTCTCCCAGTTTGATGTTGATGACTTTGATGTACTATATATACAGACTCCTCTCCATCTCATCTGTGCATCTCTCTTAACACTAGATCGAGATCATGCTTGAATTGGTTTCTAAGTTCATCTCCAATAAAGAACAAGAAAAATACATTGAATAGATCTCTATTTCAGTGAACATAACAGAACTAATTAAATGTTGCCTTATATATATATATATATATATATATATATATATATATATATATATGCCGACGATTATGTGCGGTTTGCGGTCGGTGCGGTTTGCAACATGGGCTGTCCGATCACGGGTCCATCGCATCCAACGAACGACGTGAATCGCACCCGACCGTCCGATGCGATGGACCCGTGATCGACGGCCCGTGATCGCGCACCGCACCGACCGTAAACCGCACATAATCGGCTCCCTATATATATATATATATATATATATATATATATATATATATATATATATGCGAGCGATTCAGTGCGGGAATGCGGGAATGCGGGAAACGACGTCGATCGTTCGATCGCGGGTCCATCGCATCCAACGGTCGAGATGAATCGCACCCGATCGTCCGATGCGATGGACCCGTGATCGACGGCCCGTGATCGCTTCCCGCACGACCGCATTCCCGCACTGAATCGGCTCCCTATATATATATATATATATATATATATATATGGTCGCGATTACGTGCGGTGTGCGGTCGGTGCGGTTTACGACGTGGGCCGTTCGATCGCGGGTCCATCGCATCCAACGGTC
Source organism: Acorus calamus (assembly GCA_030737845.1). NCBI lineage: Eukaryota > Viridiplantae > Streptophyta > Magnoliopsida > Acorales > Acoraceae > Acorus > Acorus calamus. The sequence goes on along the minus strand of CM060877.1, from coordinate 17,502,220 downwards.
GACGTGAATCGCACCCGACCGTCCGATGCGATGGACCCGTGATCGACGGCCCGTGATCGCGCACCGCACCGACCGTAAACCGCATGTAATCGGCTCCCTATATATATATATATATATATATATATAATTGGTATTTTTTTTCTTTTTCGATTTAATTATTCTTGACCAGATCTTCTCATATCAATTATCAATCAGGACAAAAACTCAAACTCAGTATTTCTATCAACATGTTAAGATGTGGTTCGATAAAATTGTCTTTTCACATACAAAAATACATATTTTGATTGTTAAAATTTCGATCCTGTCTCTTTTCCACCACGCTATCTTCTCCTCTATATTTTTGCATTTCAGACTTCTTGTAACTCTTTTTATCAAGGATATAAAAGGACCATCCTAATCTCAAAAAATAAAAAAATTGGACCACAGTTGCCGTGTCGAGGTAAGGAGGGTTATTGGGTCGAGTCCTTGATCACATAATTGGGAGCCGTGGTCCCAACTGTGGTCCGAAGGGTGGTGGTTCAGGTGTCTCATCTCTGGTTCACACCCTCACTGTAGGGTTTTTTTTTTCTCCAGATGAAACCTTGACATCAAAATTGCATTATGATTTGGGTTAGAATCATTTGGAGGCATATAATCTTTAATGGATGCATGGAACACAAAGAACTCACAAATTTATATCACTGGGGGGTTATATATTATAGAATTTTTTTGTGACAGCAAAAATGTAAATCTAGTCCTTAGTATAGGCGATCAAGACTGTCTTTCTTAGAGCCTTTGACTATAAAGGCATTTAAATCCCATAAAAAACTATTCGGATTTTTTAAAAATTTTATTTTACATTTTTATTTTCATTTTACAATCCTATATCAAGTTCATACAATTTTTTTTCTTTGTTCCTTTTCCGTTGGATTTGTTTTTATAGGCTCCATTTAAATAAATTTCTAATATTTAATTTAAATTCCTTCAAAATTGCCATGTTCAGCAATGTACCCAAAAATTTTGTGTGAATGGAGGGCCCAGTTTCAAATTTCGCTTATAATGGCCCGTTTGCATAGAGACATAAGTCATTCTAGACTTTATGCCTATTACAAGAATTGTTGACTTTATCAATGGAATAAGTAATTTGCTGTTTGATTGTGTTTTTAGTTATTCTCGTTGTAAAATGTGGTAATAAAGGTTTGAGTGTTTGATTAATGAATAATAAAATGTGAATAAGGTGTTGTGGAGGATAATTTTCCCTCACATTTAAATTGGTGATTTTGGGATTCGTAACTTCAAAAGAATTTGGATAATGGATTTTTTAGTGGTAGGCTTATACGAAAATGGATGTTTGATGGGAAATGGAGAGACTGTGCATAGCTATCACAAATGACTAAGTGGTCACCGTGAGTGTTTTCGATTGCCCTGAATCGATTCGATGCCGTAAGAGTGTTGTTTCGCGACCTTTTTATAGGATGCCTATATACCCTGGAGGGATTACTCGTACCTGAGTAATAAGGTTGCCCGACCAGACCTGTTGTCTGATTGTACCTTAGATTACTCGAGGTACCATCTTTTCTCAAGATATCCGACCATCCGACTAGATCATTTAGTCTAGTCGTGTCGACATACTAGTTGAAGTTATCGTGCAGTCATTTTTCATGGATCGGGTGTAATGGGCCTTACGTCAGATGACCCACGTATCGTTCTCGCATGACACATATCCTAGTGCGGATTTTTACATCCACAGGTGTAAAAAGGTGATTTGACATGTGGATCAATTGATGTATCAGAGGTGATGACAGATGATTTGAAATGAAAAAAATAAAAAATGTGGGACCCACTAATGATTGTTGTTGGAATAGGCTAATTCTATGGATAAGGAGGGATTACTATACCCTTTTATTCTTTCTTATTCCGGCATCCAAATACCATCTTATTCCCCTCATCCAAATACCATTTTTTTCCTATTCCATGCCAATTCTTATTTATTCTACTCTTATTACTCCACCCAAAAAGCCCCTGGGTACAAACATAAGGGTGGAATTGGCTGGAATAGGATGGAATAAGACCAAAAATGATGTTTGGATGATTTATTAGCTAGAATTTGGATGCTGGAATAAATAGGGATAAAGAGGAATAGCAATACCACCACCCCCCGTGGAATTAGCTATTCCAAGCTCCTCCACAAGTGGGCCCCACCCATCACATCCATTTTTTCACTACCCCTCCCACTATTCATCTTCTCCCCCAAACTAAAAACAGCTTCGGTGGCGGTGGTGGTGGTGATGGTTCTCGGCGAACCTAGTGGTGGTGGTGGCGCATGGTGGTGGACCTGGTGGTGGTGGTAGTTCCCAACGGTGGTCTAGTTCCCAACGATGGTCGTAGTGTTGATTTTGGTGGTGGTTTTTGATGGTGCTGGTGGTGTTTGGTGGCGGTTCATGGTGATGGTGGGTGGTGAATGGTGGCGGTGGTGGTTATTGGTGGTGGCTGTGGTGTTCTCGATGGTGAGTGGTGGTTCTCAAAGGGGTAGTGAGATGGTAATTTTATCATTTTAAAATTTAAAACATTTATCCCTTTCTTATCCAACAATCAATTCAAATTCGACCAAATACCATAACTTTATTATTACGTTTTCTAATAAGAATAACGAAAAACACAATCAAATAGAAAGTCACTTATTCCGTTGGTATAGAAATTTATTCCTTAAATATCTATAAATACTAGAATAGCTTATGTTTCTATCCAAACAGGCCCTTAGAACACCAACTAGCTGCTTTTCATGGTCAGTCCAAAAGAGAAAAATGTTTTTTTTTTTTTTGAGAAATAGTAAACAATTGCTATCTTGATAAAATATTCATTGAACTAGCAAAGATCAAAGATGCTAGGAACAGAAGATAAAAAAAAGTCTAAATGGAAGATCAAAGCAAAAAAATGTTATGTACTGTCTTTTTTGTCCAAATTTTAATCTTTGTATATTTTAAATTTTTTTTAAAAGTGTACCTCATCTAATGAAATGTGTTTTTATATATAAAAAAAGTATAATATATTGAATGGATCTATTTATAAAAAAATAAAATTTTAACAAAGTATATACTTTGTTAATGTGAATGTATGAATTTATTTAGATATATGAGATTGGAGTAGAGACTGTATATATAAATGGTGGAGAGAGATATAAATGTTGGAAAATGATACATCATCCCCTATTGCAGCTCCATTTGCAGTGCACATTGTTTTTTTTAATCATATACCATCTAATTGAAATGCATCAAGTTATATGAAATGATGTACATACTGATATATACGTTTGCTGCTCTGATGAAAGGTGGGTGGGTTGTGTGGATGGGCTGGGATGAGATGGGCTGGGCCATATCGGTGAGTGGGCTTAAAAGTCGAGATGATGAGCAGTTCATGGATCTGAATTTGATTACTGTAGTTCCATGAGCCATTAGCTTAGTGAGTGTTGTTACATGTTTTTTTTTTCAGTTTAAAACGCAGTCTTATATACCTCGTTAGAAATACAGTAAAATGTATACCTCGTTAAGTATTGTATATATCTCATAAAATATTTTCTTACACTTATTAAAAATGTGTTCATGCAATTCGAAATGGAGCGATATGCACTTTTTATTAAATCATATAATGCTTACTATTTTTTTTAAATGAAAACATGTAAGGTCTGAGTTTTAGTTGGTGAATGTGACTGAGTGTAACATTTTCCTTAGCTTATCTATGATCATTTTTAAATTCAATTTCCCATTACGGTGGAACTACTATCAGGAGAAGGATATTGATATACTTAGTTATTCTTGTGATTATTCCTTTTATCTTAATTTTATATGCTTTCTCTAATAGAATATATTCTAAGTTAAGCGAGTATATACATGATTAGTTAAAATGTTGAAATTATACTAACACGGCGGTGACTACAATTGAGAAGAAGAAAATCAATTTTTCCTCTTAGGCCCCGTTTGGTTCGTGGTAATCTGGGATGGAATTCGATTCCATGTGACATTACCAGGAAAGTATATAAAATCCAGTGTTTGGTTGGTTGTAATCTTAATGGTAATTGTGGGCCCTAGTGGAATTAAAATCCATCAATGTGGGAAAATAGGGTGGAATCATATTCCCACCGTTTGTGGTGGTAATTTCAAATTCCACAAGGAATCCTAAATTTGATTACTATTATACCATTTACAAATTAATAAAATTACAATGTATATCCCTTTTAAAATAAATAGCCTCTTTTTTTCCACCAACCAAATAATGGGTTTATATAGTTATTTTTGTTTTTTAACTAAAAAAGTTTGTTATAATTTTTATATGTGATGTGAAAAATCTTAACTGTGCATTAGATATTAATTTATATTTTTAAATTATTTTTATTTTTGTAGATAGGTTTAAATATTATTATAATTGGTATAATATGTGATGTGTGGTGTGGGTTTAGGCCTAAAACAATGTCTCTGAATCCTAACTAATAAAATTGGTCATTTAGTTTTTAAGGGAGTTTATAATATTCAATTGATTTAGAAAAATTACTATTGTTATATGTTTAATTACATAATTGGTTATTTTATTTATTTGCATTTATTAAATATTTATATATTTTTTTATTATTGTGATATAGATAAAGAAATAAATTTTACAAGTATATATATAATAGTAAGAGTATTTTAGACATTTAAATCAAAATTCTTATCATTTTCCATGTATGAACCAAACACTTGAAAATAATTATTTAGAGAAATCCACTATCGAACCAAACAGTCAAATGGAATTAGGATTCCTGGTATTTTAATTCCTTGTAAACTGATTCCTGGTAGAGTAATTCCACCAAAAAAAATGACACGAACCAAACGAGGCCTTAATTCTTAAAGAAGAAGATCAATACTTCAATACATAAAAAAAGCCCTTGAGTCTACAAAAAAGAAAACATGTAATAAATAAATTTTATTAATTTTGAAGATATAATTTACAAGGATGGTATCTCTATTTATAGGCCACGATTGATAATCGAAAATATAACAAAAAATTCTAGAAAATTCAAAAACATCCTACCTAATCTAATGCTAACTAAATAATCTATAATTTGAAATAAATCCTAAAAATTTAAAATTCAACTTTTCTGGATAAAATGTTTTATATCATATTTGTTACATCATGCGTGTCCTTAAGTCCAACATCCTAATGTTTAGGTTGTGAATGATATACACGAATGAAAAATAACAAGGGTTCGGGTTGCTCAGGTCCAACCCGAACCCGACATAGTCTTTAATGTAAAGAATATTGTCTGATGAATGTATCTTTTGATGGTCATCTATGAGCGCACACAACAAATGAGATACTCATTTACAAATACTTTTCCGAGCCAAATATGAAGAAGAAAAAGTGAGTAACTTTACTCACTTCCTTTTTTACTCTATTTCAACCTATCTAGGACATTTTGCAAAGGAAAAAGATACACACAACTCCTATTGCAACCTCAATTGCAGTTTATCCCATTTTTTTAAAAAAATTATGCACTCACCATTTGAAGTACATGTTCTTATATGAATGAAGTATATATTAAGATGCATTAGTGTTTTTTTTTTCATAGTGAAAAAATGAAAAAAAAATTGGGTCATATATTACGATATGGCTCATACATTATGATAGTGCAGCATATAATACATTATCATAGCGTATGAGGCTGCAAAAATAATTGCGTATATCAACGCACTTTTGCAAAACATCCATGTAAGTCATTTATTTGTCATTGATTTTATACAAATTAATATGGACCATTCATTCAAACCAGTAACCCTATTTTTCTTCTTTTCTGTTGTTGCCATCTTCCATTCAAACTAGGCCTGAAGCTCTTAATTCCTCCTGATCCCCCCCTATAGGAGGAGAATCTATCAATTTCCTTCTTGTTAAGAGTTGTTGTTTGGTGGGGGTGATACACAGGACATAAGGTCTTTGGCAATTGATGTGGATGATTCTGATTGAAAAGGAAACCATCAGAAAAATTGGGTTTCCAGAGAGATTATGGGGCTCTAATGAATGTTTATTAAAACAAAATTTCAAATTGGTTCATTTAGAAATTCTCTGTTTTCCACATACAAATCAGAATAGGAATTTTTTTTAATTTTAAATTTTTTATGATTTATTTATGGTTAAGGATTTTAGGTTTCCTTAATGTCTTAGAATATCTACATTGGGGAATCTTCATGTGCCTAACCTGATTTAATTAAGCCCGGATCGAACCTGAATTCAACCCGAACCCTGTGGTTTGAATATTGGGTTGGGTTCAAATTCGGGTTGGGATTAGACATTAAGGAATGCAGATTGGATTTGAACAATCTCTTAACCCAAATTAACCGTTCTGAGTTACAACCCTAAACGATATTGTATGCAATGGAAAGAAGAGAAGAGATTAGAGAGAGGACAAATAATTTACAAAAATTTTGACTACTACTTGGAATGTTTTCATGTTGAAAGAGATGAAGGCTTAAAAAAAAATAGAATTAATTTTTCTATTCTTTGTACTTTTAATATGACTGTTATAATTTATCTATTTATACAACCAGTGGCCCTTAACGTAGGAACATATTTTCGATTTAACGAGGCATTCATTTATGGGCTGTTTGCTTAGAGTAACAGGGGGAGAATAGGTGTGATTAGGGGGGAGAATAATGCTTAAAAAGTTGTTTGTTTAGAAAATATAGATAGATTGAACTATAAAACAAAATATGTGAGAATAAATTAGTATTTGTATTCCAGGTTTTTCTAGAATTGCATTATTTTATCAAGTCTATTACACAGGTATAAATGAGTCTCACTGTCAAGTTAACTCTCATCACATTTTATAAATCCGGGGGTTCACATGTCAAATCATTTTTTACTTTTTATAAATATTTGTTTATGTTTTATTCACATTTTATCTACAACGTACCTATATATGGTCAACTAAACAACAAAAACTTCATTATTATATTTTTTAATAAGAATAATAAAAAAACACAGTTAAACAAGAAATTATTATTCTACTTGTATACTTATCTATTCGTAGAATAATTATAAACTTATAATAGTTTATGTCTTAATCTAAAGTGACACATAAGTTTCTTTAACACTTTGAAAAAATAATGGGTCTGTATCATACAATTTTACAAAGCAGTCGTGTTTGTGTGTGGACTACACGTAGGATTGAAAATGGTCTGTATCATACAATTTTCTAGTAAAATGAAATACATTGCAAATCATATACTACGTTGTTCATATTTGTCAAGTATGGTGCGTCCCAATTATTCTCCATCAACATCAATGTTAGGTTCTACACATCTTTTGATTTTGATGGTTTTTGTTTTGTTCTTCCCCCCATTGAATGGTTAATAAACAATAACAAATGTGTCGATTTTCTACAACAAGTCCACCCACTCAGATACTGGGCCCAGCCCAATACAGCCATACGCGTGGGTCAATTTTGGGCTTCTTCTGCGTTGACCTCGTGACACGGCTCTATAATGGCCGTTCGATGGGTGGAACCTGAGAAGGTCCATCAGACGTTTGTTTGGATTCGCTTTGACGTGTACTCGTCTGTAGATCGTACGGTCAAAAGTTAGGGAAATTCCATGCACGTGTCAGGGGATTTTTTTTTGGCTAATAAAACAAGTCAGTTGGATTCCCTCACGTCAGTAAATCATGGAATTTTCAAAGGGCCTCCCAAGCATTATTTTTAGGATGCTGTCACAGTCATTAATAAGGTACCAAACAAATACATGACCATTGAAAATTTGTTGGGATAGGTTTGGGATTGACCACTGGGATGAGATAAATGAAAAATCCGTCCTGACTCTATCCCCTAGGAACTGGTCTAGGCCCCTAAATTTCAAATTCAAACTTGCTATGTATAATTTTGAAGAAAGATATGAAACGGGTTTAAGATTTAAATAAAAAAATATGTCTCGTCTTATTTATCTTGTGTACATCCGTTCAAAATTAATAGAATACATAATAAATTAACATATCATATATTATTATTGTTACAATGGATAAAATACATAAACATGTTCAAGTAATATTACATAACATAACTAATAAATATAATTATTCAGTTCATAAGCTAAAAAAGAATTAAAAAAAATTTAAAATTTGTTTGAAAAATTGGGATTTTTCCTTCTAAATGAAATGAGACAGGACAAATTAGAGTTTCTTAAAAACCCGTCGGAATGGGTTTGGTATTGAACAATCAAACTCATCACAAATTTGAGATGACTTTGGAATGAGATTTTATTCGTCCCAACTCCATGTAAATAAAAATGATATTTTAAAAAATCTATTTTAAACCAACACCCTCAATTTTTTAACATATTTATATGCCATGTAATATATAACAAAAATTTTAAAAAAATTATGAAATTACAAGTAAAAGAGATACATTACATCTGAAAATGAATTTTTTACATATATACCTCTCTACTAACCCTAATTTGTTAAAAAATTTCATTTGAAACTTTAAAATCATATTAGATATTTAAACCTTTTGGATGAGTATTGTTGAACATAACAAATCAATATGGAGATATTTTGTTAAAATGTAATTGTATTAGGGGTATATATAAATAAACAAATAACCATTACAAAATATTGAGATTTGATGGATGTGAAAATGATGTATCCAACACGTGCGTGGGCAAACTACACGCAAACACCCATATTTTTAGTTTTATCTTTGTTTCAATATAAAACTAATAAAAATAAAACTAGTTTTAGGATGATATGACATGATGAATACCATTCATTCCATGTATATTTAAAAAATTATTATTTTATTTAGCAATATTAAAATTATGTATTTTTATCTATTCTTATCCTTAATCTATAACAAAAAAATCATAAATAACGAGGAGTAAAATTAAATATGAAAATGTTACCAATGAAAAAAATTAACTTAAACACTTTCGATTAGTATATAGATAGATTTTTTAATCAATATATCAAAACATATACCTCCTTAGGTGAGATATATACATAATTAATTTTTATGCTATTAAAAATGAGTCTATTTAATTTAAAATGAAACAATATATATATTTCATCAAATCATATACCTCATTAAAGATAAGGTAAACTATTATAAAAAGAATAAAAAAATGTGTGAACTGTTTGTGAGACTATTCTTAATATTATTTGAAAACCACTGGAGTTGAATAAGTCAATTTTATTAGATATTTTTTCTTTTGTTGTTGATAAATATAAGATGTAAATAGGAGGTGACAGAAGGGACCGCACAGACGTTTAGTTACTTGGCCCTCCGATGGTTTATTAGAAAAATCTTACCCCTCCGATGGTTTATTAGAAAAATCTTAGACTCAGCCACATTTACTGATCAAAATTCAAACCTTACATGTTTTTATTTAAAAAAAATAGTAAACATCATTTAATGAGGTATATGTTTTGATAAAAGGTGCACATCGCTCTATTTCTAGTTGAATGAACCCATTTTTAGTAAGTGTAAGAAAATATTTAATGGGGTACAAATAACATCTAACAGGTATATATATGCTTCACTGGATTTCTAACATGGTATATATATATATATATAGGATTGTGTTTTGCAATGAGAAAATAACTGAGTGTAACAATACTCTTTAAATTAAGGGAAAATGTTTTTTTTTACAGTTCAAAATGCAGATCACATATGTTTTTAATTTTTAAAAATAGTAAACATAATCTAAAAATGTAAATATTTTGATGAAAATTGTCTATTGCTTTATTTCGAATTGAATGAACCAATTTATAGTAAATATAAATTTTTTTAATGATACATATATATACTTCATTTATATGGAATTGTATTTAAGACTATAAAAAGATTGAATGCACACAACAATGCCCTAAATTAAAGATCCTCCATAGTTGGGGATCGGTTTAGATTTAATAGACGTTGGATAATTTGATTGTCCAACACATTCGTGACTGTCCGATCTTCCTATTTTGTTTTGATTGCGATATTTTATAATATTTCAAAACTAAATTTATAATATAATTGAATTCTAAACTCTTTTTTTTTATGATTCAATTAATTTATCTAACTTAAAATTATAAGATCGAATAATCACAAACGCATTAAACGATCAAATTGTCCAATGTTTATTAGACTTAACCCGATTCTCCATAGTTATAGGCTTAGCTGCTTAGGTGACCACTTTTACTCGCAGGCAAACTTGGGTTTATGAAAAATCATTGAAAAAGTTTTAGATATAAATTTATTTACGGTCTCACCTTCAATATAATATAGAGTTATCCTTTTAAAACAAACAAATTATTAAAACCCCCTCCAAAGCACAATTAGTATAAGCTCTATTAAAATATTACCTAGCTTTGTAAAAAAAAAAACCAACAGTTAATATACTAAGAATATTTGGAGAATATTCCTTCTCGATATATTGAATATTTTAATTTCCTTATTAGTGAAAAAAAGTCTTAAATTCTCTTATTTAACCTCTTAAAATCTCTCGAGTGATAGAGATTCATTTTTAACATAAATAGAGCTTTAAAAAAATGTTTCATTTAGTTAAAAAAAGACCAGTAATCTCAAAATACAATAATCAACCACATTATCCTAAAAGAACAAATAAAAAGTAAAAAAAAAAATGCAATGCTTCATTCGATAGATGTAGTGCTTTTTTTTTTTTTTGAATCGGAGGGATCTCCCGTGGTTGACTTTATGGTCGAGCTGGGAAGACTACATCCGCCTGTTTGTTCCAGTCTCATGAAAAATTCTTTCGATTATCAACAAACAGGTGAGTAAGTCAGTACAAAGACTTAAACCCATGACCTATCGATAACACCGCTAAGCCTTGAACTGTTGTGCTATGACCACTGAGGACTGATTTACTGTTCTTGTCATGCAATACTCATTCAAGTTTTTTTGTAAAGTCAGATAATATTTGAAGGGTAATAATATAATGTTTTGGAGGGGTTGTATTTGCATGTTTCAAGCGAGGGTGAAAACTAAAAAATAATATATGAATAAATTGTACGATTACAGTTATAAAAAGAACTGTATGATGAAAGTGGAGCTAGGATATATCAAGGCTAGCTATTACAGAGATGGAGAGAGGTAGGTGGAACCCAGAAAATCCAACGTGGCAAAATGGAGTCCCTCGACAAGGAGCATAGAATGACGACTCGAGTCGGTCCCAGCCCGTCTCATCGGACGGTCCAAAATTGATCCGCGACTCATCCGAAAAAATTGTCGGTACGATGTCGTTCTCTCGCTTTCTTTTTCCGTTGTGTCGTCTCGATTTCGGGGAAAGAGAGGAGGGTATCAGATTCTTTCTTCGAAAAGATTGACTGACATCCCCCTCTATTTTACAATTCTGCCACTTCTCTAATTAATTTTAAGGGAAACACTTGTATAAACCACTGCTTATAATTTATGTAACCCCTGATAATATCTATGATAAATTATCAGAGTTAAATTTTCGTTGATAGATGATGAAAATTTTGCACATATTCTGTTTAATTGATTTTAACTAAAAACACGGTATACCAAAAATCATTTACGATGTGATAAGAATGTGAAAATTTCTCTGCAAAATTATGATTTTACTTTCCAGATAGGGTTTTATGTTCTATTCAGAAGGATAAAATGGACATTTACAGAGGATTTTTAGTATTTTTAACAAATTGTATGGGGCTTTGAAATATTGTGTTTTCAATCAGAATTAACCAAAGAAAACATTCACCAAATATTTCTCGTCTGTCAATAAATTAAAGTTTAACTCAAGGGTTATTTGTAATTATATAAGTGTTTTCAGTGGGTTATATAGACATGGGGTTATATGGATGTAGGGCTGTTTACAAAGGGTGGTTTGGATTTTCCCAAATTTTAAATGAGGGGTTTTATAAATAGAAGATTCATTATTAATTAATTAATTATAATTCTTGATATTAAAGATCCACCATTAAAACCAATAATGAAGTGCACATAAATTAAAGTAGATACAAGATCCATGATTGGCATGGGAATTTAGAGTAATTATTGTATCTTTCTTTTTGGTGATCTATTTGCCCCCTATATACTCTAAAGTATTGATGCAGATATAGCTTTTTCTTAAGCCATGGTTTAACTGTGTTTAATTGACTGGATTAACATATTGGGATCTTCTGTAGGTCTATTATTGTCTATCATTGTTTCTTTTGAGAACTAAAAAAACACCATTATTTACATCATCTCTATTGACTATTATAAAATATTGTTGAATTGATGTAATTATTTATTTTGAGCAAATACACTTAATTCCCTTGAGAAGGCATGTCAGATATGTAAAAAATCATGCTTCCATCTATGTTAAATAGTGACCAATAATGATAATGAAAGAAAAAATGAAGAGCACTTAAATTTGTACAAACAATGATGCATGTATAGCTAAATTTAGTGGTATCATATCCAGTTAACTTAATTAATCGCCCTTTTGAGAATCTAAATAGTTGGGTGTGATTGAAACTGAAAAATACATCTACAGAATTAAAGTTATGAATTTTATGAATGTATAAATGAACTAGTACGATGCACATTTATAATTTTAATGTTAAAAAAAGGTCCAAATCATGCATTAAAAATTTGATTCTTATTTTATGTTATTTTGATCACCAAATCATCATGAAAACTTCACTAATTACCAGCGGGGGTTAAATGAATGGTTTTTCATGCATTTGATCTGTTAGAATGTATTGCCTGAGCTTCTTCATGCAATTAATGTGTCACATATGGGCTTCCTCATGCAATTAATATAGTTACATATATCATGATAGACATATTCATTTAAAGGATTTTCGTCATTAACATTGAATTTTTTTTTGGAGGGTTCATTAACATTGAAGTTAATAAATCATTCCATCATACATCGTCTATAGTAAATAATTGAGATATTGGAGACCACCGAATTTTAAATTTTAAATATTGACGTAGAAGACCATAGATAATGGATAATCATGGAAGTTTGACTTTCAATAGTGCTAGTCTTGGTTTAGGCCATTCAAAGCGAGAGACACGAAATGGTGTTCAAGGTTTCCACTTTTTATTTTAAAAACCTACTAGGTGAAGAGATCTATTTGCACTAGTGACGGGGTTGGCTGGAGTCCCTCGCATTCACGTGAACGATGCACATCAGGGAGTAGTGGTTCATGATGATTTTGATTGTGCTCAGGTTAATATTTTACCAACCCATCCTCGTATTTTCTTTATATTTCCTTCTCTCACCCTCTCCACTTCTTCAATAAATAAATTGAAGGAAAATTAATCATAGAAATTAATGATAATGTATAAAATTTAGTTTATTATATTTTAATTATTTATATTTAGGCTATTAAGATCCATGTTGACAACACTATTTTTATCCACCATATATTATCCATATAATATATCTAGAAAGATATTCAAGATGTTTTAAATGAAAAAAAATGTGGCACATAATTTATAAAAAAAATTATTTTTTATTTTTAGCAAATGTAGGCATATACTTCGGCAAATTCATTAAAATCTGAGGTGAATGCCTAATGAGAAGTTGAATTGTTGGGAAAAAAACATAAATATATAGCAAAAGTTATATGATTTTGATTTTTTTTTACAGCAAATGTAGGCATATACTTCCGCAGCAGATTCATAAAAATCTGAGGTGAGAAGTTGGATTGTTGGAAAGAAAAACATAAAGTATAGAAAAAGTTATATGATTTTGATTTTTTTAAATGTCCTGCACCATCATTCAATATATATAGTGTAAGAATTAAATAAACGACTATATGAGATTGTTGACTATTTAGTTTTGGAGTTGTTCAATCATTCAAATTTGACTAAAGGGGTCAAACGATATATTTTTAATGACTTGAGGTTAATTTCAATGGACATAGATAGTTAGGTTTTCCTGTGTGTTTCTATATGAACTATGAAGTCATACAAGAATTAGATGAATATATTAATTACACATCCTTTGGATTTTTATAATTCTTTAAAAAAATTCTAGTTAATTAATAAATGAAATTAAGGTTATACACTGTTTAACTATTGTTTAAATACTTACCTTATAAGATGAATAATCAGTGTCTGGATCCTTATTTTTTTATTTCTCTAATTCAGTGATCCCATAATTCAAAAAATACACTATCTAAATTCAAATATCAATATCAGACAAAGTGCATGCACAATTTGTCTCATATAAGACAAATAATTGTCTTTTTATCTTATCCCTATTATATAAACAATAATATCAGGAAAACCTAGGTCGGCTTTTCAGTCTTAAAGGTATGTATATATGCTAAATGTGTTTCTTGTCCATGAACAATGGCAACAGAAGCCCAGGGATGTCACACCAAATTTAGGTAGACGTTTTGAAATAAGTTTGAAAAATATTTCCACTTGAAACGTTTTAAATTTGGAAATAGATATTTAATAAACATATTTTGGATTTTTAAAAAACTATATTTTTTATAATTTCAAGTTGTTTCTCGTTTTCTTCAAATGGTTAGACAGCTGGTGACAATTGAAAATAAGTTTAGGTTAAGTATAATTCTTGTGGGAACAGAATGTAAAGATTGTCGTCCAAACACCTTTTTAAACCCAACCGCGACTTTCGTTGGATTTGGATTAGATAATTCCGATTAGTCAATCAAAGAGATTGTTGGCTATTCAGTGATCTTGCTAGTATGAGAGGAAGAAATATGTTCAAAGAAAAATATTGTACTCAGTCGTCTATTTTACAGTTCAAAACATATAATATTTTTTTTAATTCTTATTTTAAAAATCATATATGTCTCGTCTAATGAGACATGTACATTTATAAAAAGGTGAAGTATATACTCAATTGAACTGAATTGTATCATTTATAGAAAATGTGAAAAAATTTCAATGATGTATGTACCTCGATAGAGTGAGTAGGAGAAGCTAATGAAGTATACAGGATTGTGCTTGTAACTATAAAAATAATTTAGTGTAACATAGCTCATGTTCAAAGTTTTGAGATTTTAAACTTTCCTAGAAATAGTTCAAAAGGATTTGAATAGCCCTAAAGAAAAATATTAGCCCTTCTCGTATCAAAAGGTCTTCAGCTTAGAAGCTGTTGATTATTCCACCCAACTCTAGACTTTGAATTTTCCCTATCTTATCATATTTGATGTACATGATTTGTGAGTGATTTATTTTATAAATTTCACTAATTTTTTTACTACCCGGGTACCTAAAATGGGTGGACACAAAAAATGGGAATTGGGTATTTTTTTAGTTTTTTAATATTTTCCTATTAACATATTGTAAGACTCAAACCCAAGAATTTATCTCCAATAAGTTGTTTAAAATTCAAAATATTACAATATGATTAAATAATTTGTTTGGTCTCTGAGATTCCGTATTTATCTCATCTATTTTGCCGTCTTTCATTCTTGTCAACTTCTAACTCCTCTTTTATTGGTTACAAAAACATTGATAGATTATGCAATCTTTCTTTCTTGACAAGCCAACTAATAAAGAATGTCATTATAAAGTTTGTTATTTCTCATATGGTTAAGGGGATTATCACTGTCTTTTTGACATAAAGTACCTCAAATGAAAAGAAATAGAATCTGACCCAACCAAATGAATCCTGTGGAGTAAAACCCAAGGACCAGTTTGGTAATCTTTTCTTCTCATTGGAGCACCTAATTATATGGCACGTAGAATTATTTATTTCTAAAGTCATTGATAAAAGATGACAATTTCTTTATCTCTCACATTCACATAACTATCATTGCATAATGAGATATGGTATTTCTGAATCAGAGTTACCAAATTAATCATAAGATTCAGAGGTAGTGTTTGATAACGCGATTGCAAAACTAATTTTCTGCAATCGTACAATCAAATACCGCCTCAATGTGATTCAAGCATCTTGTTTAATTTCACTGCTCTGCGTTCCTTTTTGAAAACATGTTTGAGTAATTTTTGAATATCATATATGTTTTTAGAAGAATTATGTTTAATATAAACTTGTTCTCAAACATGTTACAGTCACAACTTTTTAAAGAAATAGAAAATAATTTTTAGTTATATAAATAAATTTAACTAAAATATGAATCTAAAAATTAATTTATCTTCAAAAGTTATTTAAGAGGAATAGATGTTTTTTAATTTGAGCTCATTTTCAAATGCCAATATTATATAGTTTCCATCTTGATCACTCTAAAAGAAAAAAACTAGATGATTACTTTTTGAAAAGTTAATATTTGATGAGAAAATTTTAGAGGCTCATTGAAACGACCTATTATAATATAAAAGTTGAAAACTCTTTCTGCAGTAAAATCAAAATCCAGCTATTACAATGTCGGCTGCATTTTAAAAAGCGTTAGAAAAATATATTCAATTCTTAAGGTCCGTTGTATATGAGTTTAGATAGATTTTATGTTTGAAAAATTAAAATTTTGAAACTCATATCCAAATTTATTTTCAGCGTTTAGCTTTTCAAACCATAATCTTTCTTTTTTGGTAAAAAAAAACTTGTGTTGAAAATCTAATAAAACAAAGATTTTCGAAAGCTGAGTTTGAAATATAAAATTTTAAGAATCTCAGAGTTTCAATCTCATATCCACACACACCCTTAAAAAGTAACATAAATAAATTCAATTCTTAAAAAGTTCACACTTTGAGTCTTTTTTTTAAATATTTTTTTATTAAATTGTAAATAACTTTTTAATTAAATTTGTTTTTGGGAAGGCGTTTGCAAACGCGTTTGTGTTTTTTTTTCTTTTAAAAAAGAAAAAACGCGTTTAAATGCATTTCCAAATGCTACTATAGACATGATATTAAGATCTTAAAAAAATTAAATGACAATTAAACATATTTAACTTGCATCTCTTTGAAGCCTTTTGCCTTTATTTGTTCCACATGATAAGATGGGTGTGGATCCTCAGTTTTTGCTTATTTTTATTTGGTTAAATCAGACGGCTCTAAATTCATGAAATGAATGGGGCCATGTAAGGTGAACAGACTCATTTTATTTCATAAATTAAGACTGTTTAATTTATTCAAGAAAAAAAAACACACAAAAATAAACAGTTGATCTATTTGTTCCGCATGATAAGATGGGCATTTCGAGTGTGTTTCACGCATGTTTATCATGTCCATCAATGTCATGCATAGTCTTTGATAATTTAATTCCACTCATTTCGAGTGTGTGTTCTGCGCATGTTTCTCATGCCAATCAATGTCATCATCTTTGAGCATTTAATTAATTTAATTTCACTCAATATTCGTTACTTGAGACCATGGAATAACTTTTTGTGCAATATATTTACAATTTAATATGTAAAATTTCATGTTCAGGGTGAGAGCCGTAACCCACCAAGAAATAAAGATACAATATTGTTAATATATTTAATAATTCCTCCTATACTAATTGATCTGTAAATAAAATATAAAAAAGAAATATATGCATTTAATTCGTTGAACTTACGTATTTTATTTTTGTAATCTACATGCTTTATATTAAAAAAGTATATATTTCATAAGAATTCAAAACATGTTTCGACTGCAAAATTAATGGCATGAGTAATTGAATGTAACCATTTCCAAAACAAAAACATTAACAAACGACATTTGAATCCTTCCAATTAACAAAACATGTAAAGTTCTAGTTAAGACCCAATTGATTTTACTACAGTCACAAGACGAAATTTTCTATACTAGCTGTCCATTTATCACTCATTACATTGAAAACCAAACTCCCACAAAGTCAGAATGATTGAAAATCATTGATTAAACAGAGATGATTCTCAATAGCAAACAAAGAGGGGCCTCGTTACACATAACACACTCAACTACTGTCAATGAAACCTCATTTGGCAGACCTTCTGGCAAATCCTGATTTTGTTGTACTATACACTTTCGTATCTTTTCAACATGCATAGTATATCATAACATCAAAATATTACATGAAAATGCAGTTTTAGATGCAGCAAAACCTACTAGATTCAAATTAAACAATCCACGCAATAGAGCACGCAAATTTCATGTGACTGACCAATTAATTTGCATACAATTAATATCCATGGAGGGTATAAAGAAATGATTCGTATATGATACTTTATAAAAAGTTAAAATATACTATGTCCGAACCCTAACATTGAAGTGATTGTATAGTGATGCAAATAACTAAATCGTCCTTGCAAAGTTTCTAAGTAGATGTGAGGCTGAATAGAATCGGTTTTACTAGAATGCAAGACATCTCATCTCATATCAGTAGTGATTCATGAACCCCACCAGCCAGGACAGAAAACACAAAAGCATCAAACATGCATGCATGACAATGTTAGAGGCCACCAAACAGAGGTGGTTGTGCCAGTCTTTTGTGTTCAACCTGTCTAGTCCTGATCGGACCACTCACTTATATTGGCATCCCCACAAACAAACTTTCCTCTCCACAGAAGTGTAATGTGTACCTATGTAGACATGTCTCTGGTCTAGTAATTCTAGGGCAAACTTTAGCTAGGCCATTAAAATGATCCACCTTGTATTTCTATGAATGGCAACCTAAAATACAAAACCTTACTCCATAAATGAAAAAAAAAAAGTGGTGGTACTCAGACAGTGACCTCCATACACTAAGCAGACCTACATTATATATTGAGAATGATATGTCAAAAAATGTTTTCAATTTTTTAATTTCCCTGTTTATAACTTTATGTATGATAATTTTGTTGTTTAGGGTTTACACGGGCTCACCATTATTTTCTAATATTATAACTTTCCATGCATGAGGAGCCACTAAGCGTCTCAAGGAAGCTTAAAGGTTAAGAAACTTCATTCAAACATATATAAATCACACCTGTAAATATCTATAAAACCTAAAAAATAAAAGACCCACAAAAAAAAAAAACCCTCCCTTTCCCTTTGTATCTCTCCTTGTCTCTCTTTCTCTATGTCATATTCTCTCTCTAACCAACTCTCTCTCTCTCTCTCTTTCTACTTCCTTCTGCAACTTCTTGTGTGGATGTGATTCTCCACCAGCTCCCAAACCCATCAACCTTTACCCCCCCAAAAAAAAGAAAAAAAAAAGAGAGAGAGATAGAGAGAAATAAAGAGAGAAAGAACAAAAACAAACAAACATGGTCTTCCCATCTGTTCCAGTCTATCTAGATCCACCCAATTGGCCACAGGTGAATTAATCTCTCCTTCACTTCCCAAAAGTCCTTAATTTTCTTTTTCTTTTTTTCTATTTTTCTGCGGTTCCTTCATAGCTTCTCTATGAAAAAAGCAATAATATTCTTCTTGAATATACCTAATTTTCCTCCCCTAACTAAGATCTCTCTCATCTTTTCATTTTTCACTTTCATGGATCCATACAGCACCAGACCCATCCACAAGGATCTGGTTTAGATGGCGGTGGTGGCGGCGGAGGAGGTCATCAACTCCCACCTCCTCCTCCTCGCCCTCCTATGGAGGGCGGTGTAGGAGGAGCGGGTTCATCAAGCGGGTCGGGCCCGGTTCGACCCGGATCGATGGCGGACCGGGCCCGGCTGGCGAAGATCCCCCAGCCAGAGACCGCCCTCAAGTGCCCTCGGTGCGATTCCACCAACACCAAGTTCTGCTACTTCAACAACTACAGCCTCTCCCAGCCCCGCCACTTCTGCAAGACCTGCCGCCGCTACTGGACACGAGGCGGTGCCCTCCGCAACGTTCCAGTAGGTGGCGGCTGCCGCCGCAACAAACGCTCCAAAAGCAGCGGCGCCACCTCTTCCTCCAAATCCTCCTCCTCTGATCGCCTCCTCGGCTCCAACGTCGGTTCATCCAGCGCGGCTGGTGTTGGCGGCGGCTCCTCGATTTCGGAATTCTTGATGCCGCCGCCGCAGCACCATATGCCATTCATGGCTTCTTTGCACCAAAACCTCGCCGACTACGGCTCGGCAGCCAATCTTGGCCTCGGCTTCGGAGGCCTGCACACTCTCTCCCTCGGCGGGGGTGGTGGGGATCTCTCCGAGCAATGGCGGCTGCCGCAAGTGCCGCAGCAGTTCCCTTTCTTCGGGGGGCTTGAAGAGGCGGCTCCTCCTCCACCGCCGCAGCCGACGTATCAGTTCGAGTCAGAGGCGCCGGCGGCGGTGACTCAGATGGTGTCACAGATGGCTTCGGTGAAGATGGAAGAGAATAACCAGCAGAGGCAGTATCTGAGTCTCCCTGGAACGAATGATCAATACTGGAACGGAGGGGGATCGTGGACGACCGATCACTTGTAGGGGTTTCACTTCATCTTCTCTCTCTCTCTGTCTCTCTCTTTCTCTCTCTCTCTCTCTCTAAGAAGAAGAAGAAGCTTGGGTTTTTAAAGCACGGCTTCAGAGGAGAAGTAGAAGTACTTTGTAGGTAGGCTCTTCTTGGTTTTTTTTTTTTTTTTAATTACTTGTGTTGGTGATCTCTCTTTCTCTCTCGCTATATCTGTGGTTCTTTTTAATTTGTTGTATTGGTTTGGAAATTATAGTATGTTTACAGTAACGGGTGCATGAGTTCATTGGGGTTTGGATATCTGACACGTTAGGGGGGGGGGGGGATGTGGAATGAGCAAGAACCAATTAATGTATCTTCGATCTACTTGAGTTTGTATTGAATTTGTCTACTTCAAATATTTATATGCATCATTAACTCTCACTCAATGGTTGCGCATTCACCTTAGTTTATTCATTTGATGTTGTTTCATTTTTTTGATATGTTCTCTCTAATCTTTCTTATTGTGTGTTTCAGTTACATTTTCAGATTCGAGTGATGAGAATGGATATTGTTGGTATGTTTTCTTGTTTGGCACTTTCTAGCTTTTGTTTTACTATACAATGAATCCCAACATTAGTTGGAAAGACTTCTGATGCTCAGAATTATTGAACAAAATATATAGTTGACGTGTTCGAGACATCTATTACACAACTTTGTTTTTCCCACTTCTAAAGACTAGTTGGTAAACTCTCTCTTCTTCTTCTTCTTCTTCTCACTCACTCACTGTCTCAGCATTGCTTGACATTGTCAATTTCGATCACACAATGATTTCATTTTCGTGGATGCGAGTATTCTTCTAAGTGAGCAAAAAAAAAAGAAAAAAAAGAGAGAGAGGGTTATTGTTGGATCAGGAAAAAGTGGGCTTCCACATGGAACACTAGTATTCTAGACTTTTGAACAGTATTCTCTTTAAATTGCCTCAACTGATCGCTGATGCATCACTTCATTGTTTAGATTGTCTGTCTTGCATTGCCTTGACTGTCATTTTTTTTACACTCTATCTAAAGTCATATTTATGCTGTTTACATAAGATAAAGGAAAGCATATGCAACATTATTGCATGCAGTTCCCAACACTGTACCACCACCACTGTTGTTCTAACAAAAATTTTATTTTATTTTAATTTGTTGGATTTGATGAGGGATTTGCTTCTGAACCCAAGATTTGAGAGTGTTCCTTTTTTTTCTCTCTAAATTTCAATTCCCTCCACATTTTAAATTAAGGTCATTTGCCAAAAGCACAGACTGACACACCATAGAGAGGCAAAACCAACTTTATTATCTGTGGCCAAAAGCACTGTTGTTTTGGATTTGATTCTGGATATATAATGCTTCCCCATTAGTGAATCCGTTCTATAATTAATCTCTTTAAGATTTCATTATCATTTTTTTTTCATATTTAAGTGTCTAGTGAGAGAGCCTGATCAACATCAGAAAACGCCAAGATCTCACTCAATCCCATGCAAAGGCCACTCACGCCGTTAAAATAACCTAAGACCAGCCACCAGAGCCGTAGTAGTTGCACATGCACTGAATCACAGTGAGAGAGAGAGAGAGAAGAGAGAGAGCACATATGTGTGCAGGAGTCCATCAATGGAGGAATCTCAGTCTTCACTTCCTTTCACGAGTACCAATGTGTTTTTTTTTAAAAAAAATTTCTATCCTATGAGAATAAAGCAATCAAAATCGACAGGAGAGAATACAAAAAAAAAAAAAAAAAATTACATAAACAAAGAGAAGGGCATGCAAGGCTGAGAAAGAGAACCTACCATCGATTTGGGAAAAAAAAACTACTGAGGGGGGGTTGCTCAGATGGGGCTCTGGAAAGAAAGAAAAGAAAAGCAAAGCAGGAGAGAGAGAGAGAGAGAGTACGAAGAGGGTGCAATCACAATAGGTGTGGAGAGGGGGGGGGGGGGGGCTCAGAAATCCATGCATGCAATTTGGTGACACTGTTGCATAGGCCACATGAGGGGGGGGGGGGGGGGGTTGTCTTTGGGTTACACTGATTTTGCTTTGCTAGTGTAAGAGAGCAGCAGCTTTAGCTTTTGATGGGGGGTCCTTTTGTTTTTTTAATCTTTTCTTTCCATTCCTCAAATAGGAAAGAGGGAGAGAGAGAGAGGGGCTATCCCCACCACCTTCAGATTCCATGCTCACTCTCCCCTTCCCCTCCCTGACAGCACAGCAGGTACCCTCTCTCTCTCCCCACAGTACCTTTTATCATGTGTGTGTATGGGTAGCTATATACTTGGATACTACAATAAAATATATATTTACGTATGTATATATGATTTAGGGTTAACAATGCATTGGCTGTAGATCCATAAACATTGTGCAGTTAATGGTTTGAACCTTCCTATATATGGTTATGTCACTTTTCTCAAATGATTTTGATGGAGAGTATACATAATAATACATGCATTGCCTAAGAATGTGTAGTAACCCAAAAAAATAAGAAGAAGAAGAAAGAATTGAATAGCATCTTGAATGATTTTGGATATGCATTTTTTTTTACTCGATGGGTCTACATGCACAACTTTTCAGGATGGAGTCGATTTATGTTATTTATAAGTTAGATTTGTGTTATTTTAAGTTGGCGATGATTCTACATAAAAGACTAAGACATGATCAAATCCAGCTAGTCATAACACTAATTTTTTCTTGATGCTATATTTTGAGTTGAATTATTTTTTTTTTAGGGGGGGGGGGGGGGGGAGAGTGGGGAGGCATGCTTAATTTTGTTTGCCAAGTTGTATTTTGCATATATATAATATGTGCAAGCACTTAATCAATTTCCACTATGGTTTTTGCAATTTATATTAGTGATACTTTATTAATTACCAAGGATTTTTTTTGCAGTTAGCATATTATTTTTTCTGTTAGTTCCAGGAGAAGCTCCATGCATGATCTGATTTTCAAATATGGAAGTTATTTAAATACCACAGATGGAGATCATGGATTTTATGAGATGTGATTGGCGAAGTTGAACAGGTGAAATAAATATAATACATGAAAACATAAAAGAAAATTGTTGTAATTTTTTTTTACTAATAATGTGGCAAATTATTTATTTAAAAAAATGGTCTGGAATCGGTAATATATATTAGTCTAAATTTTTTGTAAATGAAACTAATTTCTTTTGTATTTTAATTTATATATAAGTATCAAAGAATATTTAATATTAAGATTATCAAAGTTACAGTTTCTCTAGCTAGGATTTCATGGACATGTATATATATATTGTTAATTAATTTTTCCAATAACCAAAAATACAATATCAGTTGAAAATTTCTTAAAAGTGCACAAGTTATGGAAGAAACAAGTTTCATCATAATTTTAATTTAATTTGTAGAGGCTTGAGAACAGCTTCCAAAGAATTATATATCTTTGTACATGCATGTATGAAATTAAGTTCATTTGTTTAACATGTATTCATTATATTTGCAAAACAAATCTAATGTCTGATATACATATATTGTTCAGTTGAAAGAAAATAGTAATTAACAAATTGTTATTTGCGAATTAAATTAAACACAGAAGTTAACTGATAATTGTAAATCAAGTTTAAATAGTGAAAAAAATGGCCTCCTCCCACAGTAGTTATATATGCATCCTTTAAAGATTGATCTCAATAAGACACATACATGCAAATGCAGGTTTTTTCCAAGTGATCATATAATTATCCTAGCCTTGTGTATAGTACATTAAATCCAGAATTACTTGTAAGATTTAACATATTAATTAATGACCTAGTCTACCAAATATAATCTTATTTCAAAGCTACCAACATCAAATCCTCCAATATAATTTGTACCTTGAAACCAATGGTTCATGTGGCTTCACCATTCCATGACTCAATACCTGAAAAGATAATTACAAGATCACACATATACGAAGTTTAGCCAATATTGTTCACATATTAATGTCTATTTTTCATCGAATCAAATCGATGCAGGAGCTTATTTTTCTTGATGTCTGCAGTCACATTGATGTGAATGTGGAATATCATGTGTCAACCGACCAAACAATCAATTCATTCATTATCTTATCCTTCAAGAAGGCATATGTGATTTGATGTAGTTGATAATTTTGTGATCCTCTGGTAATTGATTAGTTCTTGATATTCCCCTTGCAACATCAACCACCCTGTGGCCAAATTAAGGTTTCTTTCTTCTTACAGAACTATATATTCTCATGTAAATAAGTAATGTATGACATAAAATTGAATTCATTTATAGCATGACAATAAAAACCTATGGTTGTATATTGAAAACCTTTAAGTGATCGAGTAGGGTGATCGAACCACTTGACAGGTTGATTGAATTATCTTTTTTTTTCTAGGGAGCTAGAAGCTTACTCATGTTTAATAAAAAAAAAACAAAAGAAGTTTTAACTAGAAAAACATAAAACAAAAAATAATTATCTATCAAAAAAATTATAATATACGAATATGAAAAGAAAAAAAACACACACACACACACAGGTACCAATCCATGGTCCAAATTCACTTTTTTTTTTAGAGAAAGGAAAGAAGATCCTAGGCAGTCAACAGAATTTTCTCTTATTCCCATAAGGCATTCCATCTTTAGGTAAAAAAGGATTAAACAAAAAAAAAAAAAAAAAAAAAAAAGGTTTAATGGAGTACCATGAAAACCAACTCATTTGCAATTCCTTGTACAAAAGAACTACAAACTCATCATTAACAAATCTTTCCCTGCCCCCACAAAAGAGAGTGAGTTTGTCATGAGTTTGTCATATGTACACACACACACACACACACACACACACACACACAAGCTTTTATTTCTTTCATGATGTTGAAGAGTTTCCCATGATGACTCATGTCTCAGGTGTTTTATGTTTAAACCTCTCATGTTGGCTAGACCGTACGTACAGATTAAACTGTCTTTCAAACCGTTGGATCGAATAATATGTGGTCTTCCAATGCATTACTTTGAATAGTTGACATGAAAGGCTGGAAACTTGGTTTAATCTTTCAGTAAAGTTGGTCAAAAAAATTGAAGACAGAAAACATTGTGACAGACTATAATTCAGTCGATCAAGGATGCCATTTTAAGCCTTCTCATGGTATAATTTTTTGTGATAGGTGGTATCATGACAGAATATCATTGCAGTATATAGATTTTATGTGTTGCCTTTTAAAAAAATTCATAATAAGTGAATTCCAATATGATATGTGATGTGTTATATATGCATACAATACATGAACTGGCTTCATCTTTTTCTTCTTTTTTTTTTGTTGGCCCTGGAAACTTAATGATTGATGTTGCATAAACTTGTTTTTATTAGGCTAAAGTAGAGCTTTTTCAGGGTTTTTTTGTCTTGTCCCTATCAAGATATTCTTGGAAGCATAGATTTATAGGTCAGTGATTTGATTTGGGAACAACCTGCCGAGTCTACTCAATCGATGGCTCAAATTCATTTTGTTTATGTTAAAGTGGTTTGTTACACTTAACATCCTCACATAGTCTCATTTTATTAACAAAATATAAATTTTATTAGATGAACCAGCCATATATATTACCCTATAAAATTGTATATACACCAAATAAAAAAATACGTGTACACTATTTAACCATGCTTATGATCCAATAAAATTAGTAGGAACCATGGGGGTTGGTCTTTGACATAAATTTTAATTTCCCTGGTTTAGAGGATGTCACAAAATCTATGAATCTAATTTTTCTAATACTGTTTTCTTAGATATGTGATACTCAAATGCAAGATTGGAGGCTGTCGATTCATAGAACATATTTCTTTTGAGTATATTTTGGACACTTTGTGTGATCTTATTGATGCTCAACGCCCTTGTATGTGGGATTAAAGAGAGATATATAAATAAAATTAGGAAATAGTGAATGAAAGTAAATCTTTATATATATTTTTGTGATTTTATGACGCACAGATGAAACAACTCACAAAACACATCAAATACATAGTGTTAAAAAAGTGGTACTTGTTGGGAATAGAGTACACAAAACAGTACAAACATAAGAACGTACATATATAACACATAATTGAATCTAAAGATTGAAGAAATAATAAATCTCACCCAACAAATGTGACCTCCACCCCCCAACAGAGTTTCACCATTGTAAGGGATGGCATCTGCTCCACATGATGGACCATGGTATCTGACAGCTAAAAGCAATTGCACTAAACAGACATATCAACAAAAAGAAAAGAAAAGAAAAGAAAAGAGGGCCTGCAAATATGAGGCTTCAAGGAGAAGTTTGATGAACAGTATCAGTTTTAATTTTTATCTGAACTGGCTCCAAAAAATTTTTAAAAAAAGTTCTTCTAGACACTTTATTTTGTGATGCACTATTAGGGAAGTGGGATGTTCTGATGTTCCACATGCACAAGAAATTTTAAATTATGTAAGTTGATGGATCAACATCAGGAATTAATGTTTTAGTTCACACACACATACACACATTAACTTCACACGTAGTAATGTTTTGTAAGTATAAGGGTAATATTTTTCATTTACAATAGTAGTACACACCGGACCACAACTATTCCAATTTAAAAAATATTACACTCAGTCATTTTTACAATCACAAACATAGTCTCCACATGTTTTCATGTTTTAAAAGATCATATAAATCATCTAATTAGGTATGTACATTTATAAAAAGTGAAATATATACTTCAATGAATTAAATCGTGTCACTTATAAATAAAATATAAAATTTTTCTAATATACCTCATTACGATGAATACATGAGGCTAATGAAATATATAGAACTGTAAAAATGATTGGATGTAACAACGCTCTTACAGTTTTTACTCTGGGTCAATCTTGACCCATGCAGCTAAAAGAGGGATGGAGGCCCACGTGACATAGTCGAAGCAAGAGTGGATCTCTCTCTCTCTCTCTCGCTTAATTCAATTCCTAATAAAAGATTGACATGTATCTTATGTTAAAATTAAACCTCACATTTTTAACACACTAGATCCCATCTCAGCCCAAACTTATAGGAAGAGGTGTGTGCTACCAAGGCTCCAATAATCTGAAGAACTTGCACTTACAGAGATTGAATTGGGCTCATATTACTCAGAAATGATGCTATGGAAATTATATGCAAACCAGAACCTTTTTTTTCTACAACAAATTATAAATTTTTTAGGGTCTTCTCATGGCTCTTAGCTCCCGTTTGGAATGGGAATATGACTTATGATTGGGTATACATTTATTCTGGCATTAATGAGTATAAATAAGGATAAAATAATTTTGTGTTTGGTTGGGTTTTAAATTATTCTCGTTGGTAAACGTATGAATAAATGTTTTGTTGTTTAGGTAAAATGTGAATAAAATATGGATAATGATTTATAAAAAGCGAAAAAATAATTATAGTTGATTTGACAGGTGATTTATTAGAGGTGATGACAATTGATTTGACAATGAACCCACATATTCTTTGATTGGAATAACTTAGGATAACTTTAATTCTATGGGTTAGTTGGAATCCATATATCACTTTATACCAGTTTATTCTGGCATACTTTATCTATAACTATTCTGTGTTTCCAAATACCCAAAATCCCTTATTCCCCTTTATACCAGGTTATCCAAGGGAGTATTCCCGTTCCAAACGGGGGCTAGAGTGGAAAAATGGACCCAAATATCAAGTCCTGGCATGAGAAGAAGAAAACAAAGTGTTGTTACACTCGGTAAATATTTTATATTTTATTAAATGATACCAATTATTTAATTGAAGTATATATTTTAAATTTTATAAAAACACATATTTAGTGATTTTAGAAAACTGAACACATGGATAGACTGAGAATGGATTGAGTGTAACATTTTTCAAAAAAAAAAAAAAAATGTATTCAGCCCTTTGGGTTGGATTTCGTGGGCTTCTCCCCATTGGTGTGTTATGGGCCCCCTACTGGCTAGGTAGACCTGCCACAGGTCCACATGCAGATGAAAAATGTTGTTTCACAACTATGTGGACTGGGTTTCGTGGTCTTCAATTCCACAGTCGGATAATGTTATGTATCTCTTTTTTTAACCCTAATTTTAGTTTATACATGTTTTGAATTTTTAAAAATCAGTATATCTCATATAATGAGATGCATATTTTTATACTCGTTAATTTCAATCAAAACATATACCTCATTAATGTTGCTTTTGTGACTTTCTATCGACTCATATAGGACTTGGGTCGTGTGCCAGCCAGAATACACCTCAGGTGAGCATTCTCATCCTCCTAGGCCTTCTATGTTTTCAAATTGCATTAACCGGGTCTATAAAAAAAACGTCTTTAGTAGTCCTTTTGTTCCTGTTTTAAAAATTATATTTGGAATCCTCTATTCATATGTTTATTATGAACATTCTAGATTAAATTTTCTCTTTCCATGAAGTCTATTAGAAATGAGTTCTTGAGAATGATTTCTAAATCAGAGCTATCAAACTGGTCAATGCCCAATGCCAATGGTCAGGATGTTCTCAACAACAAGAACAAAGACACACAATAACAAACCAAGTATAAATACTCATATTACTGACCATCAAAATACTGAAAAACAGTCCAATTACATCCTGTGCAGCATTTCTTGGCACAGAGAATTCACTACTACATTCTTCCAAAAAAAAATCCCTGTAAATGATCTCCATATCCACTCATTTAATACTTTCACCAGAAAAATTCACTACCAAAAAAATATACACCAACGTATTTTTTTTGTTCAACACATAGGAACCAGTCTTCACTGAAAAAAATATGTGGAAATAGAGTTCTGCTTCCTTTCCTGTAAAAATCAAGGATGGATCAGACAGGATTACATGGTACATGATAATACATTATAGTACAATAACAATCTTCTGTTCCTTTCTCTCCAATGCCTGCATATTCTTCAACAGACCAGTAACTTGAATCAATCAATGCATGGCAATCTTCCACCTCCCCCACCCATTCAAAAATATAACATAACCTCGACCCATCCAGTTTCATCTTCCGAAAAAACTGTCAACAACAATAAACAAAAACCTCATCATCGATCAACAACAGCCAATGTATCCGTTACTATTTGCGAGTTAGCTTGGGCCAGAACCTGCGCCTGCATCAGATTTTGCTGCTCGAGGAACCTGTTTATCCTCTCAAGCAACTGTGCCGCCTTCCTTTTCCCCCTCTCCGTCCCATTCTGCGCTAAATCCACCAGCGGCCCCATCAGCCCAAGCTCCTGTGCCTCCGCCAGGTGCTGCAGATCCCCCCCGCATAGGTGCACGAGAACTGCTGAAGCATTCTCTTTGTTCCTCGGCGAACCGTTCTTAATCATCTCCACCAGCATTGGCACCGCGTTTGCAGCCCCGATCGCGGCCTTTCCATCCACGTGACTTGCCAGTATCGCCAGAATTGCGAGAGCCTCGTCCAGCATCCCCGCACCTGGCTCACTGAGGAGGACCATCAGAGTTTGAACCACCCCAGCCCGCACGGCCCGTCCCTTGTTCCCCTGGAAGATGCAAAGATTGAAGAGTGCCGTGGCGGCGTCCTTCTTGCCCTGCTGGCTGCCCTCGCTCAAGAGGGACACCAAGGCTGGGATGGCGCCCGATGCGCCGATCGTGACTTTGTTCTCATCCACCACCGAGAGGCTAAACAATGCGGCAGCGGCGTTCTCCCGTGCCTCCATGCTCCCTTTGCGGAGCACGTGCACAATCGCCGGCACGGCCCCCGAGGTGACAATAGTCCCCTTGTTGTCCTCGCATATCGAGAGGTTGAGGAGCGCCGTGACGGCGTGCTCTTGGGTGGATATGTCATGGGTGATCGAGAGCAGGCTGACGAGCAGCGAGATCGCCCCGGCCTCTGCCAGGCACACCCGGTTATCCGCATTGCGCTTGGCGAGGAGCCGGATTTCCTTTGCAGCCGCCCGTTGATCATCGGAGATCGGAGAGGTCAGCTTTCTCAGGAGAGCATCAATGTTGGCCCGCTCCTCGGGGGAGCAGGCCGAGGTTGGCTTGGTGGGTTGATGGGAGTTGCTGGTGCCGGGCCGCTTGGGCGGGTCCATACCATTTTCCACGCACCACTGACAGATGAGGCTACGGAGGACGTAGTTGGGTGTGAGGGATGTGTTTGATAGGGATTGTTGGGTTTTGGGGCAGGTGTTATGGCCAGAATCTAACCATTTCTTGATGCACCCTCTCTCGTAAGTCTGTAAATGAGGCTAAGGTGAGAATAAGCTTAATCCTAAAAAAAATGTTTATATAGTATGAATAAATTGTAATAGTTATGCCTGAATAAGAATAAACATTGATAACTATATCTAGGAGGTAGGTATGGTCTATTCCTACTTATTTATCCATATTTATAACTATAGGCTAATAAAACAAACACAAAAGACAAAAAAAAATTCAAAACTGAGAAAGAAATAGCAATCAGAGAGAAAATAATTTAATTCTTCTCTATCCTCATACAAATATTTTATGCTAGGAAAGCTAT
Source organism: Acorus calamus (assembly GCA_030737845.1). NCBI lineage: Eukaryota > Viridiplantae > Streptophyta > Magnoliopsida > Acorales > Acoraceae > Acorus > Acorus calamus. Next base: position 17,471,504 of record CM060877.1, on the reverse strand, counting down.
TAGTGAATCAAACTAAAAGTGATAACGTTTTTACAAACATGTGAATAAGATGGTTACCTGTCCAGTGGCGACAATGACTGGATCTTTCATCAGTTCGAGAGAGATTGGGCAGCGGAAATCATTTGGAATGACTGGAGATTTTGGATCGCAATTACCAGAGACAGAGGTGATATCCTTAAGAGGAGGGCCCATTTCAGGATTTTGGGTCTGAATGAAGTCTTTTATCTTCTTTAGTAGCATGTTCATCTTCTCGATGTTCTCGCCGGGGTCTGTACCGCCGGTGGCAGCAACCATCTCATGCAAGGCCAGTGACTCCTGCTTGAGGTCAGAGATGGTTGCCAGCTGCAACTTCTCCGCCAACCTCCTTAGGACCGCTGGATCTGTATCAGTGTCAGTACTCTTGTTGTACACTGCTGTGAGATCATTGTACAGCTCGATGTCGGGCGTGTCGATCCGTTCTTTGGCTCTCTTGAATTGAGCATGCACAAGTTCAACCTGCATGATAAAGAATTTGACAAGCTTGATGAGCATCAACAAATGAATTCATGGATTCTAAAACCCTTTGAAGTGCAAATTATCTGATTTTCCTTGATATTTGCATGTTTGTTTGCATGTATGCAGCCAACACAGGGTTCGCTCAATAGCCATGCATGGGTATTGAGTATTAGAAATATTTGATGAGCTTCTTTCAGAATGGTCTTGCCTGTTCTCTAACTTCATCTGATATGTCAAGCTTATCAAAGGGAATTCTGCCTAGAGCCTGTTCCAGTTGAGAAGTCACTTCCTGAAATCTTTTCATTATATGATCCCTCTCAAGTACCTGTTCACAGTTTACAAAATAATTAATTTTTTAGGAAGAAAGAAAGAAAAGATAATCGAATGCCTTATTTATTGGGGCTGAAAATGCAACATCTCAATAAATATCACCAGGCAAAGGACAGTAAGTATTCTCAACATTCAGTATGACAAACAGGGTTTTTCTTTTACCACAATCATCATCAGCAAAATATCCTAATAATATCACGTAAGATAAATATTTATACCCAAAAATTACATACCCAAAAAAATAAATGCTGATACGTGCAAAGTAAAGGTGCTCGGCAGACAAAGTCCAATCGGTGCCTGCATCCGGCAAGCCCGGTCATCCTCAGACTAATGAGAGTTAATTCTGGACAAATTTTATGCATGCTAAGTCACAGTTGCATCCTGCGTTTTGCATTCACATTTTATCCAGCAGAGAGTTCACAATGTGGCCAATTCAATAAGTGAGGCACAATGGTCATTCCTTTATGTGATTCCTAAGTGTCACTGTATCCAACTACTCTTTTGCTCTATAGGATAGGATAATCAAAATAAGCTTCTGAAAATTCTGGGAGACCAGGATTCAGAAAAGGACAAATGGCAACTAGAAACCTACAAAGCATCACTTTCCCGGAGGCCCCGTACCCATGTCGGACACGTGTCGAACACAGACACAACTCAGACACGGCATGGACACGTGTCGGACACGCCTCCAGCTGTGTCTGCTTGCATTTTTATCTGGACACGATTGGGAAGCTCAAACATAGCCCAAAAATTAGCCCAAAAGTAAAGAAAAAAAGAAAGCCTAAACATAGCCCACAAGTATTCAATCCATTAAAACAGCCTAAAACAATCCATTTAAACAAAATCTCTTTATGAAGGTTAAAAAAACAATGATTCATTAGTTTAAAATAGTGATTTATAAAAATAGTGGTTAATTAGTTTAAAACAATGATTTATAAAAATATGATTTATTAGTTTATTCAATTGTTTATAAATAGTGATGTATATGAAATGTGTTTATTTATTTAAAATAGTGATATATATTTATTATATTAATTTATTTGTTGCCGTGTCCTAACCGTGCCCCTATCCTAATTTTCAAAAATTGCCGTGTCCGTGTCGCCGTGTCCTGTGTTTGTGCTTCATACCTAGACACAGGAAGAGTTTTTAACATATGACTCCCCAGACAAAAATAATTGGAAATACAAAGAACAGTGAATGGAAAACTGACCACACCGTGCATTGTTCTGTCTACTGAAACTACAACACAACATTCAATGCAATTGCAAATCACTTTAATTTCCCGATCACTCAGGAGACTGGAGAGATCAGGAATACCATCTTAAAGAGTCTGAGAAGAGTGGGGGACATTTGTCCAAGTAAACCCATTCATGCAAGTCAAAGTGATGAGGCTCTATTATATTAAGAATATTGCTTGACAAACATCTACAAGTATTAGATATACCTCTTAAACAATAAAACACTTCAAAACATTATACTAAAAGCAAGAAAACCAAATTACAAGAATTGGAAGCTTGAAATCTTTCCCAAACACTTCAACTCTAAGGGACTTGTACTTCAATTTGGATGCTCCTACTCAAACAGCATGGATGGGGTATTTATAGGCCTCTGAAATGGTCAAGAATCCCGAGAATTCTTCAGTAAATGAGGAGTTGTGTACTTCAGTTTGGATGCTTCTACTCGAACAGCATGGATGGGGTATTTATAGGCCTCTGAAATGGTCAAGAATCCCGAGAATTCTTCAGTAAATGAGGAGTTGTTTGACTAAACCGACGTTTTCTCTGAAGAGTTGTCAGTGGAGGCAGCTGATCTTCTTAGCCATTGACAGGATGTTGATCCAGTCCCCTTCAATGACTTCTTATAGTCCCTTCATTGATGGCTACTGTGCTTAGACGTCTTTGGTCGGTGGATCATGTCTTCTCATGATCTTCTCTGTGTAAAATTCTCACCAAATCTTTGACAAACTTCAAATTTGAGATTCAATAATTGAGGGTCTTGGCAATCCGATAACATGTCTGCTTATCCATTTATGGTAACAGATCTTCTGATATGCCATCGGCTCTTCACATTGTCAGTCTCTGCTAAAGGGTCTTCTTCTGAACCATCGATCAGCGGGTACTGTTATTATTCCCTCTTTATTTTCTAGCTCTTCATTCAATTTGTTCCATAGGGGCCAATCGATGGTTCCTCTGTTGAATATGCATGCTCATTCATACGAGTGTTAGAGGGTTTGCATCATGTACAAATTGTGAGGTGCAGGAAGAGAAAAGAAAGCGTTAAGTGTGAAAGTGTCTTGTAACATTGCATTCATCTAAGATAGATAGAAGTGAATCAAATTCAAGGAGAACTGTACAACTACCCAAAATTTAACCAGGTCAATTGGAAGGAAGCCCTATAATATTAAGTTGGGACACTTAAAAAATCAATCTCCCTTCGTGCTTAGGTCATTGTGTTGCTTGCAGAGAATTCGACAATCAAAAGTTATGGGGAATAAAAGGGAAAGGGTGTAGAAATTAACAATCAGGGCCAGTGTGCAGTTTATTTCGCTTTTTAGAATGGTTTTAATTTCTTTTTGTTTTTCATTTCATCTTTTTTTGTTTTCTCTTCGAGATTCTCGTCTCCATATTGTTGGAGGAGCATCATTTCTTAATATGAATGATCCAATCTATAAAAAAAAACCTCTGGTTCTGGAACAGACAGTCCTAATCAACCCCAGTAAAACTTACTTCACAAAATAAGACACATGAGAACATCTGTTTATCCTTAACAACTTTGATTAACTACTGCATGAATAACCCAATTCACCATCACAACCGAATCCATCAAAACAACTCCCCAACAGGAGATTTTTTTCAGTTTTCAGCTATAAGAGAAGCAATTCATTGGCAGTGAATTGATTTTTTATTATTAATTTTTAAAAATAAAAAAGCCTTTCTTTGACACATAGTTTTTTTTAAAAAAAAAAAAGTAATGAATGCCAAAGCAATTAATATCAAGCCTAAAACAAGTGAAAAAAAAATCTAAAACAGAAAACAAAATAAACCAATCAAAGAAATCATGAACAAAACACATCAAAACCGTGATTTTTCAAAACAAATTCACACAATACACACAAACCAAATCAAAATAGCGGTTTTTTTTTCTAGGGTTGTCGAATTCACCAGGTAAATCTTGCTCCCCTGGCTTCCGAAATTGAGGAGCTCCGCCGCCGAATCAACCGCCTCCCTCAGCGGCGCAAGCGCCGCCACCGCCTCCCCCGAGATCTGGTGATGGTGTTGGTCCGCCGCGGCCGCCATCGACGAAGACTCCCTGAGCTCCTCGAACATCGGTGCCAGAAGCTTCAGACGCCTCGCCAGGTTCCCGAACTGCTTCTTGAATGCGTTCCTGTAATCCGACACCGCCGCCACCCCCTCCACCGCCGCTATCAGCCCCCTCACCAACACGTCCGCCGCCGCCAAAGCCTCCGCCTCCACGGACCCCTCATCCTCCATTTGTACGGAAAGGTCGATCAGATCGAAATCAAAAGCTATGGACATAGAGAGAGAGAGAGAGAGAGAGTCGCTCGGGTTCTCAATGAAGAAGAAGTCGTTTTTAACTCCGGTTAAGCCGAGCCGACAGAAGAGACACGGCTCGGCTCGGCTAGCCGAATGGACGGCCGAGATTGGATAGATTCCGGTCTTCCTTTTTTGGATGGATTCTGGTCTTCTTGACCGATCAATTTGTGACGTTTTATATTTGTTTTATTTTTTTGTGGGGGTGTTTTCGGGTAGTCAAGTTTTGGAAAAAATTTCTATGGCATGAAAGGATTTTTTTCAATTTGTATATAAATTATGAAAATTATTGCGTGCGGTGAACGCAGGTGCGACCGCGATGTGGGTATTCAATCGCGGATCTATCGCATCAACGGTCGACGTGAATCGCACCTGACCGTCCGATGCGATGGATCCGTGATCGACGATCCGTAATCGCAGTCGCACCCGCTGTTCGCCGCACGCAATAATATCCCTATAAATTATGAGCATTTGAAGTTTGATTTGTTGGACATTGAATTGAATTGATTGTGGTGAATGTGACAGATTTGTTGTGGTAACCTATAGATCAGGCAATCTACCTCTTTATATATTTTTTTACGTTTATGTTTTGTTGGATGTGGATTATTTCATGTAAATTGTTTTTTTTTTTTTTTATTTGCTAGTATCTCAAAACTTTTGGACTAATCTTCCACCGCACCCAGCCATTCAAAAGTTTTTCTACGCCTAGGTAAATCGAGGGTAAAATCAAACATGCGTGAATGGAGAGTGAAACCATGATCCTAACCAATCAGTAGTGGAGTCAGGAATTCAATCTAATGAGGGCGAATTTTAATTTCAATCTTTTTTAAAAAAAAATTCAAGAACCTAAAATTACAATGGATGTATAATAATAATAATAACAATAATAATAATAATTACACTCTTACAATAATTAAAGAACAAAAATTAACGTCGTTGAAGGCTTTTTCATAATTTTCATAGATGGAGTCATTAAAATAAATAAATTTCATATTTTTTATAAAAAATCTATTCTCATCGTACATTTATAAAAAAACAAAATTTTATTTTAAAAATATAACAACTTACATTAATAAAAAATAAATCATCAAAGAAAGGAGATCAATGATTTCCAATATAAAAACTTTTATAATTGTCCTTAATTAAATTTAATATTTTGAATTCATTGCATAATAATTTCATTAATAATTTCATTAACAATGTTATCAAATGTCTTTTTCAATATATGTAATTAAACAATCATTCATCCACTGATCTCATATTCTATTACGTGATCGATGTGTCTCTTTTCATGCATAGGTGATTGGCGAGTTCGTCAATAAGGGTGAATTTTTTTAAAACAGAGCAGTCGCTATTTTTTCATTGGAAGTGGGTGTAGGATTTTTAATGGGTCTCAGGGCCGGTTTGTTTTAAAGAAAATTTGATGGGCTGCTGATTTGTTTTAAAAAAATATAATAAATCAATGTCAAATAAGAGGCTTGTTTGTTTTTTTTCAAAAAATTTGGTGGGGTCAATTGACCCCACCACTCACAACCTGGCGCCGCCCCTAGTTTAAGTTCATTTACAAATCTGGAGATTTTATAAGATCATTAATCAATTAATTTATATATAAATTGGCTAGTTATTCAATTTTTTATGTTTTGAAATAAGAGGTTTGAAGTGATTGTCAAGAAAAAAAATTTTCCCTCAAAAGCACACATCAGCCAAGTTTGATGAGTTCATTCATCCATAAATAAACCTAGGGCCAGAAGTGACCAAGGCAATTTGTTTAGGACCCCAACCTAGGAATGGATCCCAAGAACCGTCAATGGAAAAGAAAAAAAAAAGATGGTGAGATGTGTCACGATTTTTCATAGTGAATTAGTTTCTCCCCCACACACTTTTTCTCCTAAAGTCGAGCATAAATTTCTCTCTCCCCAAATATTCAATCATAATGACAAATCACACTTTCTCTATGTATTCAATTTCAAGATCTCTCTCCAACATCTAGTTCTAAGTAAATCTCTCTCCCGTTCCAATTAGTTAAATTAAATGATGCCCAAACCCTCTTTAGGTATTTTTTAGATTTTTATATTTTTTCATTCAAATAAAATTTAACTTTTGAAAAAAAATTTAGACTTTTAAATTATTATAAAATATCATGTATCTAATTTGTAAATATATATGATTTAAATAAGATTTTTTTCTAAATATATATGGAGTCCTACTTTGAAAATTCTCCTAGGGTAGTTAAAAAAATCAATTATCAATGTGACCATAAATAAGCCATACTTTCACTCAATTCTAGTCTTTTCATTTTTTTTCCATGAAAAAAGAGATATGGACATGTTTGGAATACTAAAGTTCCACGTTAAGTGGGTTTATTACAAAATGAACCACCTTTAGCACTTCCATTACAAAAAGAACCCACCCTAAAAAAAAATGACTGGAGTAAAATTACAAAATGGCCCTGGTTGGAGAAACTATCCGCATCATCTCTTTTTAGACATGATATATGTATATAGATTATAGATTTGGGGGTAATTCTAAATATTCAGTTAGGGGTATATAATAAATTTTAAAAAAAACTGAGGGTTGTCATGTAAATTGTTTCATGTGCATAAATGATTCAAGTGTTGTTTGCATATGTTTGACAGAATAAGGAATGGATTTGTATTTGAATTTTATTTTAATGTTTATATGAATCCTTATATGACTGATAGAATATTAAGGGCTAGGATCTGAATATAGGATCTTGTGTTTGCAAATTTTATTTTAAAGTGTTGAGATATATACACAATCTTATATTTGACATATATATTCGTCTCAGGATTAACCGTTTTCATTCAAATTCTGATACCTAAGTGGCTAAATTTTTTCATTTTATTATAATTTTAATATTATAATATATGTTTTTGTCTTAAAATCACATTTATGATATAGTCATAGATATATGTACATAACAAAACTATTTATGAAATATATATGTTAAAATTTTCTCGGAAATTAATGTTGTTTCAATGGATAGGTTGATCAATTTTTATAAATTAATATTATAGCTCTCAGTTTACGTTATTCTGATTGTGCCTCTTATCCATGAAAAACTCATGTTCCAAGTCTTCTTTAATATATGACTCCTCAATGTCTATCTAATTGATGTTAGGTTAAACTTGTAGAAATTCATTTATAAAACATGAATAGATTTACAAACATTACAGATTTAAAAACTGATGATTTGATTATATATTAAATCAAATATGAAGAAAATCTCAATGTAATATTCATTGGGTACAACATACAAATAATAACAAAATGAAGTTGATATCCAGATATTCATATTCTGATCAAATGTAGATATGTTTGGCGAATGAACATGCTTGGCTTGAAAGATTGTGTAAATAAATCAATCGTTTTGCGTGACATTAAAAAAACAGGTATTTTGGTGTGTGTCCCTAGATGCATCATGAGGATGATAAAAAAAATATAAACACCGACAATGATATCTTTTATTTGTTTAATTAATAAACTCCACTGGCTAATCACTTGTTTAATTAAATAATAGGACGCTTTAGATTTTTATAAACCTTTTAATTAATTATATTTCAAACATTTCGAAAATTCTGTAATTATTAATCCAGCCATAACAGGTACTATGATGCCTTAATTTAACACACACACATATAATAATATATGATGTCTTTTCATGTACAATGACTAAAAGTTGGGTTAAAATTAGATTAGATCGATGTATTTTTATTCATACAAAGACTGTCACTCAAAACCCTAGTATTAATAGGGTGCTAGCTAGGAAAACAAATTGTATATAATCATAACAACTCTCAATCACTTACCCAACAAAAAAAAAATTAAAAAAAATCTCATCACCTGCAAAAAAGACCTGCATTAGAATGAGTTGAAAAGGAAGTCTCATAGCCCCCGTTTGGAACGGGGATAGTTTTTATTCTAGGGTATAGATTTATCCAAGCATAAATGAGTATAAATATGGATAAAGTGATTTTGTGTTTGGTTGTATTTTGAATTATTCTCATTGGTAAACGTAAGAATAAATGTTTTGTTGTTTGGGTAAATTGTGAATAAAGTATGGATAAAGATTTATAAAAGGTAAAAAAGTAATGATAGTTGATTTGACAAGTGATTTATAAGAGGTGATGACAGTTGATTTGACAGTGGGTCCACATATTCTTTAGGTAGAATAATCTAGGATAACTTTTATTCTAGGGATTGATTGGAATCCCTATACCACTTTATCAAGGTTTATTCTGGCATAATTTATCTGGGGTTATCCGGAGTAAACAAATACCCCCAAATACTTATCCGGGGGTTATACTCGTTCCAAACGGGACAATAAAGTTTTGACAATATATTTTATATATATAGTTTTTTTTTTTTTTTTTTTGATAAAAAGTTGACAAGTAGCATACATAATAGAACTAGGCTCAAGGCTCATGACAACAGGCCCACTAGGACATTACTCGACTAGCAAGTGGTGGTGATAATTTAATATATATAGTTAATGTTACGATTGTGTTGTGAATGGTTATCCCTCCATTTTTTTTAGATTGATATATTAATGATAGGCAGTTGTCCAATATATTAATTAAAAATCAAATATCTAGAAGGACTAAAAAACATTATAAAAAATAAAACTTATGGCACCCGTGTAGAAGAGAGATTTATTAAGTCTAACAGGCTTAAGGACCCCCATGAATGCAGTTTGTTGCAATTAGGGATATCCACAGTAATATACTAACATATGAAATGATTTTAAAAAAACCTGAATACAGAATACATCATATATGTCTATATCTATATAAGTTAACCAACTTCTCAAAAAAAAATCTATACAAGTTAACCTCTTTTTTTGGTACATAAGTTAATATTGCACCTATCTCACTCAAACTCTAATAATTTTTTCTTTTTTCCGAAGAACAGTAGGCAATTGTCACCCCTATTTCATTAGAATTCAAAGTTACATAGCCTGAAATTAAAGCTTAGGAGAGAGAGAGAAAGTAGATATAGGAACCCTAATAACTGTTACTATCCACTGTTGCTCAAGTACTCAACCTGACAACCTCAAACTTTATAATAAACCTGGTCAATGCCATGCCCAACTGAATAAATAATGCAATGACAACAAACTTACACAGGAAGTACAAAAAAAAAAAAAAAAGGTGGGCTGCTGCTGCCCACAAATGAAGTCTCCACAGTGATTAAGAAAATAATCTCTAGTTCCCCACCCATTAAAAAAAGGAATGGGTTTTCAACTCAAAATGTAGACCATATTTTTTCTATTTTTAAAAATAACATATTTTATTTAATGAATTACTATATGTATAATTCTGTAAAATAATAAAATATACATTCTCAATTGTATAAAACCATTTGTAAAATGTGTAAATAAATTTTTTAATAAAGATTCATTATAATAAGTGTACAGAGTTATATAAGATTGCAATTAAAATTTTTAAATGGGTTGCATGTAATATCACTATTTAAAAATAAAAATAAAAAATGGTACGAAGAAAGGCATGTTCCTGGCCATATTTGCATCTTTTTTAACAATAATGCATATCCAACATAAATAAAATAAACTAAATTTTTTTGATCAAATCAAACCTTACATTAGAAAGGCATGTTCCAGGCCATGTTTGTATCTTTTTAATAATAGTGCATATCCAACATAAATAAATTTTTTTTTTTTTTTGATCAAATCAAACCTTAGATTAGACGTGGGTCCCACAACTGTCACCCTCAGCGTCACTCCAAAGACTTCCAAACCAAAATCGGAAGTCCGTCAATCTTGGCCGCCCATTTAATGAGCTCCACTTGTGTGGTTTCCTGGACATACCGAACGAACGACGCGGATTGATGGACCCTACACGGGGTAGAGATTGATTTTGAGCTGCCCGGCTCGAGCCGATCGCGTTAGTCGGCTTGGAGGGGAGTGCAAAGCAGAGCCGTTGGATGGAAGTGGAAGTCCACGGGATGGACGGACGTGGGTTCCGCTGTGGGAGGGGGAACCTCTGCACGTGGTTGAGGTAGACGAGATGATGCGGTGGGTCCCGCGCATATAAAAAAAACTTGAGATCAGGGCCGTTGATGTGATGTGAGTTTTTAGAAAGTGAGATTCTTGAGAATAGGTGCATCGGTGAGGCCCCAACGTTCCTATGGGCTCATATAGATTTTAGTCATTTTTTTGAAAAAAATCCATAATAAAACAACCCCCCCCCCCTAAATAGGACTGGTAAACTAACCAAGTCGTTCGAACTCGACTCAGATTCGACTCGATTTAAGCTCGTTCAAGCTCATTCAATTGGACAAATGAACGAGCTTGAACAATTTTGATAGCTCGGTTAGGTTCGGGACCTGGATCGGACTTTATTTTGTGTTCAAACTCGATTCATTTGTGTTATAATAAACTTAATTAAAGCTTGACTAAACTTCTTTGTAAAATCAGAACATTAAATCAATACAAAATTATGCTCGTTTAGGCTCATGAATTTGGCTATTTATGCTAAAATTTTATTTTCAACCGTTAAAAACCCTAAAATGAAAAAGAACGCTAAGCTCGTTGAGGCTCGTGAACTCGGCTCGACTCGACTCGTTTATAAACGAGACGAACTTGAGCATGTCAAAGCTCGACTTGTTCGGCTCGTTTACCACCCCTACCTGTAAACTTATTGAAATCCATACAGCCCCCTAATTTTTCTTAAAATCCATATAACCCTGAAAACACTTAAATAAATCTAAATAACCCACTGAAATAAAAATTTACGTTTATAGATAATGACAATTTAATGAATATAATATTTGGTTAACCCTGCTAGAAACACAGTATACAAAAAAACCTACAATATGTTAAAAATACAAAAATCATATGTAAATAATGATTTAATACCTTCAAATAAGGTTTTATGACAGATCCAAAAAGGGTAAAATCATCGTTTTCATATATATATATATATATATATATATATATATATATATATATATATATATTGGTAAACAACCCATTGGGTCTATTTGTATTACTATCTAAAATACTACCCAGTATACATCAAAACATGAGAAACAGGCAACTGAGCCTGTTCTATACAAGTATACACTGAAGACAAAATTGGAGTAATCCAACTCCGAATCCGATTATCTTGTAACTGTATTGAAAATCCATTTATCTGCAGCCTACGAGCTTGTTTAGCCACCACTTCCGCTGACCTGACAGCATCTCGAGAGACTTTGCAAAGGGTTATGGGATCCCCTGGTACATGGCATTGCCTAATTTGATCAATGTAGGCATGAATTGAGGCAGGGCCCAGGCTCCCTGTCTCTAAAAGATTAAGAACAATCTCCGCATCCGAACACACGCATAAATGAGTAAGACCCAAGTGTCGAGCTGTTTGTACTGCTAGTCTACTGGCAGCTGATTCCACTCGGAGAGGAGAGGCCCATGGCCAACTACAAAATCCTACTCCAATAATGTTCATAGGATGAACTTGAACCATAATAAAAGCCGCACATGCTGCTCTAGATGTCAGGTCTATACTTCCGTCAGTAATCAAGTATACAGTGTTGGAAGAATTATTATTAACTATAGGCTGCAAAGGATTATACTCCAATCTTAAAGTACTTAAGTTTTGATAAACCTCCATCAACACTGTTGAACAAGAGACTGCTAGTCTGAAGCAAGTAATGCATTCTTGAGTAATAGCCACAACAGAGAAGCTACTGTTTTGATAGGAGAGATCTCCTTATGCCGGAAGATAAATGAGTTTCTGGCCTTCCATATCAACCATAACATGTTAACGAATAACACCTGCGAAAAGACTTTATTGGGAATTGACACCCATTTATTTGCTCCGAAAACTTCCAACCAATTTGAAGCAGTTCAAATTTCTGTTGGGGGTCTCCATCTGACTGGAATATACCTCCAACAAGAGGCAGCATAATCACATTCCGCAAACAAATGTCTTGAAGACTCTACTGCATGTGAACATAAAGGGCATCTTGTGTCCATGTACATGCCAATAGAATCCAGAAACTCCCGTGTAGGAAGACGATTCCACATAAGTTTCCACAGGAAAACCTTAACTTTTGGCACGACAGGGAGTTTCCATAGAGCCTTCCAACTTATTGCTTGCGGAGGAGGAGTAGTAGGGAACATAAAATGATATATTTCCCGAGAGCGAGGGATATATTTTTTATATTTTATACACAATATAAGAGTTTTAAAATATAATATATTTTCAATAAGGGTTAACTAAACGAATTATTTGTAAAATATTCATCATCTGTCAACAAATATTTTATTCAGGAGATTATTTGGATTTACTAAGTATTTTCAAATGGTTATATGAATTTTAATAAAAGTAAAGAGGTTATATGGATTTCAGTCTGATTTCAGGGGTTGTGTGAATTTTTCCCATTTTTTTTATATAATTAGCCAAAAAAGGGATGTTGATGCACACATTTTTATCCTCGTTTAAGATGTTCCATAAAATACAATTCTATATACCTCGTTATAAATCTATTGAAACATATATCTCATTATATTTTTTCTCACACTTAATTAAAAATGGGTTCATTCAACTTGAAATAGATCGATATACACTTTTTATTAAGCATATAGATCATTAGATTATCTTTTGGTTGGCAAAAATGAACGGTTCATTTAACATGAAAAATGAATTATGAAGAGATTAATTATCATTAGTTCAATTATTGCATTAATCATATTTAAATTGTAATATTATCATGATATTATAAATATGATAATTAATATTATTAAATAAATATATTTAAAAATGAAATATCTTAGAAAATCTGGGTATAATTTTCAAGTCTTATACTTAAATATTTATTAGGTTTTACATAACAATATAGTATGATTATTTTATTATGCGAAATTTAAATTTTTATTATATTTAATATTTAAATAATGAGTCAGTTTCTATGAATCTTTAATTAGCCACTTGTAATCAATTCCAAAAAACTATTAGTTCAACCATTGGGTTTTTTTTAAAGAAAAGTAGGCATTGTCATTAAGTAGAGTGTAACAACAGTAACTGAAGGTTAGAAGATACAAAATTGTAGGAGACCAAATTCATCAGAAAGCTGAATAAGGGATAAGGTTGTATAAATATAGGGAATAAGTAAGGATTAGCCTATGATGATAGGCAAGAAAGCCCATGAGCCAAAATTTTATTACGGGCTAATCGAACCCATTTTTCCCAACAGGTTGGGCAAACAATTATGCCCGACCAGGCCAAATCGGACATATGCTGTAAGACGGTCGATGGTCGACTAAAGCTTGACAAACTAAGGGCGAACACTGGACAATGCCCGACCTGAAGGTCGGACCGTCCAGGATGTAATACCCGAACTGAAAGGGAGGTCGGCCATATGCCTAACCCTGCGAAGTGACGGTTAACAAGAGTAATATTCCCTTACACTGGAAAATGACAAGATGTCAGAAAATCGGTTACAGGATTATGATCCCTATGTAACACATGTCCCAGATCCAAGAGCCACGTGAAGATTTCATATCATGATATAGTCACTCCACAAGGCCAAATTCGACAC